>CM060095.1:4087986-4434461 GCA_030522485.1 Stenchaetothrips biformis | reverse complement strand
ATTTTTCAAAAATGTGGATACTCTTTTAGGTATTGAAGGCAAAGAACCAGTTTTTGTAGTAGATAATAATCATAATTGGAGCCAAGGATACGAAATCAATTGCCGCGGTAATTTACAATAATATAAATAACTTTCCAATAACCTTTTTACCAGCTACTCCACAACCTAACACAAGATCAGAAAAATTCCCAGGACTAATCCTTACAGACGAAATCAGAGCAGAACGCGCTCCCCGGAGTTAGAGTCCTTGCAACACAGGGTGAATTCGACGAGTACCAGTTTAAAGAGTGCACACTTTCAATTCTCAAGCTAAAAATTAGCAATCTCAAATTATAGAAGCGTGGGGAACACAGAAGAGGGAACACAAAAATACGTAGAACGAGTTTTACACGCTTTTATTGAAGGAATAAATAATTATCTGTGGTACATAGAGGAACAAAACAAGGCACATTCACAGGGAAGAGTCATGGCACTCAGGGATTTACCACATCACTCCAACCCACTGTCCGTCCTTTTGACGCAGACAATATAAGCCGATGGCTGGACAACGTAGCAGAGGTTTACCACGCGCACGGAGTCGAGGGCAACGAGGTTTTGAAGTTTGTTGGCCAGTTTTTGCCGAGTTACCTGCAATCAGTACACACTGCACTAAAAACAAAATCATGGGCAGAATACAAAAAGGAACTTCTAGAATACATGTCAGTGAATAATACAGGCACGTCTATCAGGTCAAGGATGCTAAATCTCCGTAAGAAACCGTCAGAAACCACACTAGAATTTGTTCTCAGGGCCCAGGATATAGCAGCCGGTGAGACTTCACTGACTGAGGGTGAAAAGGTGAAAATTCTCCTAGAAATTATGCCGCGAGGAGGACGCAGAAATGGTTAAATACGCAGGGTGCACCACGGTGAAAAACCTTATTACAAGGCTAAATGATGCAATTGAAAATGACAGATTGCTGCAGAGGAACAGGGGTGAAACAGACGCTGAGGTGAATGCAAGGCTTAAAAAGTTAGAAGCACTACTTCTTGAAAAAATCAGCACCAAAACCCGAGGAAAATGACAAATCCGCTAAAATTTTAGCCCTTTTGGAAAACTTGGGAAAGCCCAAAGAAAAAACAGTAGAGGACAAAATTTTGGAGAAACTAGAAACTCTTTCATTGGCAGGAGAGAAAGCAGAGAATGTTTGTGCGGTATCCAACGGTCGCGGCGGGAGAGGCCGTGGCCGCGGGCAGGGGAACAGAGGGAATAATTTCAGGGGTAATGGGAATTACAATGGCGGATGGAAATCCCGTGGAGGGTATGGGTACCAGGACGGTCGCCAAGGGGGCTACCGAAACAATTACCAAGGGGGTTTCCAAAATAATTACCAGGGAGGATACCAGGGCGGTTACGGTCAGCAGCACTTATCAAATATGCCACAGCCGGGGTACTGTTTGGATCGTGCCAAACGGAGGGGGTTCAGGAAATCGAGGTAGTTCTCAAGACTGGGTATGCGTTACTGGTGATATATTCTGATACGATTTTGGTACAGGTTCGGTCCACACACCTTCACAGTTATTGTGACTCCCGGCGACTGCCCCGAGCCTCTCCCTTCCCTCGGGCTCCAGGGCTCCGCGGGCCGCCAAGGGCCCGGCGGGCCGCTGCTCAGCCGGTCTCCGCGCGGCGAGCGTTTGCTAGTGGGGTTTTCTATTAGGCTTAGCAGTTTCGCTACCGTAACATCCGCCGAGCTCAAAGATTGTCGCCCGCGACATATATTCAAGGGAAAATTTACTATACGCCGCGATAATTTATGGGTTAGAAACAAAATCAGTCATAATCTACAACTAATGGTACAATTTAAGAGGTGTGTGGACCAGATACAAAAAAAAACGTTTTTACAGTACAGGAAACACAAGGTGAGAGAAAAAAAAATTGATATACATATTTTGCAAAAGTCAAATAGAGAACAATACACAGTTCACGCAAAAAAAAAAAACAACATTTTCTTCCCCGAACAAAGTTATAACTTAATACCCAATTATAAGTCCTAATTGTTTAATTAACTTTTTTTTTTTTGAATGGATGTGACGTTATGTTAATAAGGAGCGCTGTTATTTGAAAGTTTACTAGTTTCGAAGTTATATCTGTCAAGTTCCATCAAAATTATTCTAATACTAAACAGAAAAAATTATAGCCATGATTACTAGCTGAAGTAGCGCTTAAAGTAAAGGCATTTATTTTATAATTATAGGCTAACTAGTATAGTGGTTTACTAATATTACCCTACTCCTAATCTCTTTCTTCTTACTCGTGAGTACCGGGCAGGGCTTCTTCTCCGTGTGACTTTTATTACTACGCCGTGGGAACGTTGGCGAAAGGGCCGATTTCTTCTTCCTTTCGCAAAATGCTGAGGTGGGCCAGCACTGCTATGGCGCACAAAGCAACCGCAGTGGGCTGTGGCAGGCATTACACCTGGCCACAGCTCGCGCAACTCTTGGTTATTATGAGTAATACGCCTGGACTTAAGGCCTACGCCACCAAATTTTAAATGTAAATTTACAAGATTTTATAGGTGGCGTGGGAAGTTCTGTAAATCCCTCGGCTAGGATAGAGCGCGCGCCAGACGCCTTCTCATTTCCGTCCGGCTTCCTCCTATACAGGACTCAGCTTGGGCAGCGTGGCCATGCCTCCGCTGTGCTTCCTCAATACAAGATTGACTCAGCAATTTGACAGATACATGAAAGGTATGGTGATCCAGAAAATTGACGTCCCGGGTAAGGCTCTGCGATGACTCCTTGGGCTCATCGCGCTCCATGTTGTAAGTCACACGTGGGTCACGCCACTGGCAACTACGGTTCTCACTAAGTACCCTATGCTAACTCCTACATTACTTATTTAAGAAAAACAGAGAAAAATTAAAAAAACCACTTACTAGTTTATTAATCTATGTCTAAGTTCTACAATCTAGCTGCAGCCCTTTGACGCAATTCCTGTAATTCGATTTGCGACGCGTCTTGGTTTACCGGTTGAGGCTGGGGCGCCGCAACATTTGCTGACCCAGCAAATCTCCTAATCGCACTGCGGCCACAGCCCCACAACTTGAAATTAGTCCGGTTTTCGAGTCTATCCAATAACAGATTGCCGCTATTGCGGAAAGGCAAATTAAGTAAAAATAATAGTTTCAACCCAACCTGATTTATAAAGTGGTAACTGTTTCCATGCCGGACCGGTATTTCCAAAGGGCGCAACTGTAGCTATTTCTATTGGCGGTAGAGTCACATTATCTGCTAGAAGCGATAGGGCATGGCTTCGAGGAACAAAAACTTCGAGCAGCGAGAAATTGCCCATATCAGACCACGAATTATCAACCTTTACATGCGCTGTTGTCCCCTGAGGCAAGGAACAAGCACTGCCTGACGGTATAAGACTGCGGCTACCCGCATTTTGTTCAATCAGTGTACAATGACAGGGGAGTACAATTTCATTCCTTCCTGAAACTAAAGCCTTAATAGTACGGACAACAACATTATGACAAATTACATCTAAGTCACTGGTCGGGTTAAGCACAGAAATGTATCGTTCCAAATTGACTGAACAGTGGATTCCTTTATATCATTACAGGAGATATGACAATGGTGCTGCAAGTCGGACACTTCCATTCCAGTTAGAATTCTATGTATACAGTTTGTCAAACCACTATTTTCACTAACTCTGGTATAATTTTCACAAATTTATTATTAAGAACGTCTTTCGCCGTCTAGTGGCCGGATGGATTCACCATCTGATGCAATCAGAACCGTTTTATCAAGCACTGAACATGTTTGTGAGTTTAACAAGAAATACAAGGGTTTGATTGCGAATACTGTCCATTATTTCCCGCTGTAGTAATCGGAATGTTTAGCGTAATGGCGAGACTGGTTTGACTGATAAGATTACATTGTGCCGATTTCAAGAGGTAGTACAAATCAATTTTATCATAAGGTATAGCTAATTTCAAGTCGCCTGCATTTAACAAGATATTCTTTTGGTTTAGGATTCTCTTAAGTTCTCCTTCTGAAACAGCAAGCCGATCCAACATATTTGCCTGACAACTGTAATATACTGATTTCATCGCCAATAGATGACTCTGAAGCATTTGAATCATTGATTGCAATTGAATCGCCATAAGTAATTTTTGAAATACAATATCTCCATCAGTCTGAGAGTCATTGAGTGATTGTACCAGAACGTTATACGCTTTTGTGTACTGAGACATCACTTCCTGCATAGTTTTAGATAATCCTTGTATTTGAACAGCATGAGTATTAGTAACCGAAATTAAATCTTTAGTTTTATTCCTAATTGCGCCAACATCGTTTCCAAGAACTATTTAGGTTTTCAATAACCGCGTTTAGCATATCATCTGTCACTGTTCCTTCAACGAAATGCCTGATTTTCCCCAAAAACGGAAGCAATGACCTCCTCCGTCTGGTTGCCACTGGACCTAGTTTTGCAAATATTTGGGAAAGTTCTCGAATAATCTGTGTACTAGTTTCATGGAGGCCTTCGATTATCTGGCAAACCTCTTTATTACTTTTGATATCTTTACATGTCACTATATCTGAATACTCAATAACTGTCATTGATGGTAAGTTAGCGGTCAAGTTTATTTGGATAAGGTCAGTGGCAATAAGCAGGTGAGGTAGGGCTTCTATCTGGATTCCCTTGGATTGGACGACCTTAAACTGCGACTGCATCACCACGCACATTGTGCGGCGTCAGAGCCACACAAGCCAAAACCCACCACCAAGCGAACATCTATATGGAGAAAGAATTTGATGCAATTAATGTTTAATTCATTGATTTAACATAATTTCCCCAAAGAAAATTAATATTTAGAACAAAATAAATTCATAATAGTTCTAATTTAGATACGGAGAGAGCAAATGTATATATCTAAATTTTGCAGTCGTCAGGAAATCACCAGTGATACATATAAATTACTACCGGAGTATTTTGAAAAATACATGAAATCTCTCAGTGCGAACAGTGATTTTTCCAAATCCTCAATTGTAGGTTTATGAAAGCAACGATCCTTTGTAATTAAATTTATAATAAATCTAGTATCTCGCCAAAGTGCCACCAAACCACTAACATTTCTCTGTGAAGTTAAAATATCAGTCCTCAGATTAAATAACTGCTGGAAATTTACCGCAATTCCACGAGACATTTTTGCGTCTCTCGAAATGCAATGGGCTAGACTAATATGAGACGGACATGACAAGTCACTTTGCACGTGGATCAACTGCATTCTGTATTTCTCTGTAAAAGCGGAAAACAAATACACAGAATTACATTACAACACAACAACAAACAACGGTCAGCGCACCAACTTCAAACGAAAATGCAATGAACGAAATCAATTAAACAATTAAAAATTTATCTTTTACGTTTCTATAAGCAAAATAAAATTATCGGGATGTTCACAGTGTTTGCGCCTCGGAGTATCGAAGAGTAGTTTTGAATATTCGCGCTGTCGTCGTTCAGTTGTCGCCGAGACAGCGTCCCTTCGCGCGGCTAGTGGCTTGCGTGCGTAGTGCCAACTTCTACTGGAGCGGATGCTGTGCGGGGCATATAGTTCTAGGTTTAAAAGGAATTATGGCTAGTCATCCCTGCTATGTTTACATCATGTCGGTTTGTGGCGTGTAATGTTTATATTCTATGATGGTTAATTATACCTGATTCATTCCGAAATATTTATAGTTAAGTAAGTATGTGTTTATAAGTTGGTAGTTATCATCTGCTCTCCCGCGAATGTCTGTTCTGGAGATGGCCCCGGCGCCAGTCCGAAACCCTTACTATGCACAAAGTTGGTTCCACGGGGGCCCTGCATGTTGGACTCGGCAGTGTTCGTCGAGCTTGCATCGTAAAACGTGTCTCCTATCAATGGCTGCTCCGTATGTGCCTGTGCCGCATGTGGCTATTGCCGCTTAATTTCTAATTCCTAGGGGGCTCCAGGGGGTGCCTGTAATTGTATGCGGACACTGTTTCGCGCGCGCGTCTAGTGAGCGCCGCTTTAAGAGGTTTGCGCGGCTTGCGCGTGACTGGCGTAGCGGAAAATTTCGATTCCAATGTCATCCCGTAAGTCCGGACCTTATGGGTAACCCATGGTACCTATGCGCCGTATGCGGGATGTCGACCTGTGTAAGTAGTATTCTGTTGCTGCGGTAATTACCGTCGAAAATCATTGTCGTAACCTAGTACTGGTAATCTTATACAGGTACGGTATGGAGTTATACTCCCCGCCGCACCTGCCGCAGTACAAGAGTCCGCCCCGTTCCCGTCCATGGCCTCTCCAAGGCCCCAACCCTTGGAGGAGGTTATTCTGGGGCCGGGGTGCGGCCCGTGCTGGGCTGTAGAAGACGAGCTCGATGCAACTGACCCCCTAGGGGACCTAAAAATGAAGTTGGAGGAAGAGGAAATTATCGTTATAGACTGAAGGAGCAAAATTTTATGTGTAGTGTTGTGGTGATTTTAGTGTGTTTATGTAAGAGTATTTTAGATTTCATTCGGTTCAAAAGTTATATTTCGTTTCTGTAATTTAATTTAGTGTAAATCCTGGTCTAAAACTCCTTTTTTTTTTTTTTTTTTTTTTTTTTTTAAAAAAAAATTTTGAATTAAAATTTGTATTTTTATTTACAGCAGATTTTGTTGTTGTTTTTATTTCTTGAAGGCCTGCTCTGTTGTTGGTGGCTGCGCTATCTAGCGAAACGTGTTGGTTCGTGGAAGTGGAGTGCTTAGTCTGCTAGACGATGTTGGAGTGAGCGCGCTGCTAGTGCAGCCTGGCTAAGGCGGGATAGAAAACCATTTTTGCTTATGCTAGTCTCCTGCGCTCCGCACGGCGTGCATGGACGCGTTCTGGACCACTCTGGTCAGTGTATCGGCGGCCTCAGGGCTGGAGAGTAAGGCGTGTACTTGTGACGAGAGAAAGAGAGAGGGAAAAAAAAATTTCGGTTAAGATGAGCGCGCAGCCTTGCTGCAACTTATACTGCGCGTGCTGTGGAGAGCACGCGGCCACCGGAATAGCGGCCGTAAGCCACCGTGTCAATGCGGCTGGTCCTGGTAAGGTAGACACGCTGCAGTTTCTTAAAGGTCCTTTGTACCTTCTCCCCACGGTCATATCAATTCATTTCGCAGCCCACTGCTTCCGCGCCCCTATCGGGTGCGGGTGGTGTGGGAGGGCCTACCCGCTAGCGGTGGATGCGATCGCCTGCGTGCGGAGGCACCGCCTGAGTGAGTGTATTATAATAGTATATAATAGTGGATTACATATCATTGTAGTTTTGTACATCTCTAAATTATCCCGTATACAGCCGCTGAAGCACAGCGCATTGCACGGCTGTGCGACTGCTTAGTATCGGGTGGTCGCGGGCGGGGGAGGCTTCCCCCCCAATAGCTAGACATAAGAAGAAAAAAAAAGGGGAAGAAAGAAGAAGGAAGAGGAGGGAGAAATTTTTTTTTTCTAAAACTACCTTTTTTGTGTTTTTCGGCCCAATAGACCTTCTAAATTAAACTTTTGATTCCCACCTTTGTGTCATTATTTTAGCAATCCCTTGTATATAATATATATATCCTACTGCACAAGTTAACCTCATTCAGGTTTCTTATATTTACTCATGGTTTACTCATTGACGATAATCATTGACCATTTACCGAAATTATCCATATTTCTGTAAGCACGTTTAATTTTCATGTTAAATTATTTTCTAAATTTATTTTATTTTACTAGTATTGATGTTATCAGTTCCAGGCATTCCGAATTATTCATATCTTTGTATTCACTTTACACAATTTTAAATCTGACGCCGCGGGGTTCTCATACAAAGACTCATTGTTCGCGTAACACTCTCATACAACCACATGGTTTGGGTCCCCTGCGGCAACATAACCCTACAACATGTCGACCATTGTGCATTACTCACAGCCGATCCTAATTCTTTTAGTTTAGTTCCGATACTTCTATAAATTATCATTCTAGTAGCTTTGTCATTTCTCGGTTCCGTAATTTATTTATTCTCATTCTCGGTCTGGGTATCCTTGTTTCCCCATTAATTAATAGTTCTCTCTCTTTCTTTTTATACTTTTTTTTTTCGCGAAGAAGATAAACACATAGAATATTAGTAGAGCTAGTTGCAAATCACAGACGTTAAAGTCAGCAATTAATTAAAAAAATTTTCTCGTGTAGGCCTACACTAAAGGTAAAGTACTAAAGAGAAGCTAAGTTGGACATCAAAACTCACCAAAACTCTTTTACACTAACTTAAATTGTAGAGGTACCGCAGTCTTTATTCTCATTCCTAACTTACAGTAAAGAAGTCCAACTTAGGTCTAAAGTATTTTAAAACGAAAGAGTTATAATTTATGTGATTTGCAATTAATTAAGGTTTACCCACTTTGATTTATGGTAGCAAGTTACACATAAATGCAAAGGCAAAGTACCTGGATGGAAGTAGGAGCAACGGCAATTTAGGCAGGATGTTTGTCTGACATCTATATCAGTAAATTGTACAGTTTTTCCGTCATCTAAAGATATTCCTGAGGAAGAATTGGAGGAGACATACTGCCGTGTGGGTCGCCTATCCGACTGGAGTGATAACCATGGGAACGGAGTCCTAACTCCGTCCACCTGAACCAGGAAAACATTAGTATTCACCTTCTTAAAATACGTTTTCCTTTTTATTTTATGTTTCATATGATTCACATGAGTTAACCTGTTTCTTACCCTACCGTTGGGTTCCTTGAGTCCTACTATATAAACTAATTTTGAAATTTTCTTCTTTACAACTCCTAATTTATATTTAGGTTGAAATTTTAGGGGATTTGATTTTGTAGCTTTTCTCTCTTTAAATAAAAACACCGCTTGCCCCTTGGCAAAGGAAACATCACTTTTGTTCTTATCATACCTCTTCTTGTATGTAAATCTAGCGTCAGCTTGACATGCTTGTGTTTGGCTTCGTATTAATTGAAGTGTTTTCATTCTCTGTTGTAGCGTTTGTTGTTGTGGAAGGACTGATTTAAGAGTTGCTGGGTCGTCAAGTATTCTACCAAAACAAATCTGATGTGCACTTAATTTTGTTGACAAACCTGGCATCTTGTTGAGATGGAACTGGATAAAAGGTAAGTATTCATTCCATTTCTTAAATCTCGACTGCTTATTATCAATCAAAAACCTGAGCGCATATACTACCCTTTTCACTTGTGACTCTACCCTACCACTAGAAAAATGAGCATAGCTTGGGCTTACAATAAGTTCAATACCTAATTTTTCAAGGAATGCTTTCATTACTTTTGATTTTGATTGAGGGCCAGCATCAATATGCAAAGTCCTGCACAAACCATACATTGAAAACCATTCCATTAAACCCTTAATAAGATTATCTGTAGTAGCCTTGTCACAGGCTTTTAATAAAACTAGGTTAGAAAAACTGTCACTTATAACTAAACATTGCTTATATTTAGGATGTCCACTATGAATATGAGTGAAGTCAGCATTAACGTTTTCAAACACTTCTGTTGAAATGTTTGGTTTTAATTTCCCATAATTCTTAAATGCTAATTTATGCCTACTACAAACCACACAAGATTGAATATAATTAGTTACCCATTCTTCCATATTAGAAAAATAGTAGTGTCTACGTAAAACTAGGAGCATTACACTACGACCACTATGTTAACTCAAATCGTGAAAGAGTTTTATTAAACTATGTATAAGTGAGGCTGGGACAACCGTTCTAGGTTGGTCAGTATTAGTAACGAGTAAGCCTTTCCTCAATGCAAACTTAGGGACGCCTTTAATCCTTTCAGTTCTTAACGTTGGGTTACCTTTAGAGTCAAATGTAGATATAATTTTGAGTAGCTGTGGGTCTTCTCGCTGAGCTGCAATGAAATGTGAAAGCGCTGGTATTCTGCTGCTCTGATAAAAGTCAACACTAAGCTTACTCTCTTATTGTTGTCTGATTTCCATTAATATTTTACCAAGCATATTTTGAGAGATTGTGTTTGTGCATTTAGCACACAAACATGTTCCTAAAAAGTTGTCACAGTGATAATTACCATTACTTAATAGGTTAGGTAAAGTATCTAAAAGTAAAGTTGCCATAATAGTATTCTCACAGAATTTAACTTTTAAACAGGCTTTCAGAAAGTTAATATCAATTACATCTAAATCATTGGTCTGTTTAGCCCTACTTTCTGCTGTTACTGGATCCTTGGCTTGAGAGACGAATCTATGTTGTGTATTGGACTTAGCCATATTGCTCGCCAAAGCATGTGTGACAGAGGGAGAGCTATGGTTGTTTACAAAGATTTTAACTGGAGACGAATTAGAAAGAAAATAATAACTGCCTATAAAGCTTCAAATAATTTTGTCACTCTTTGTATTACAGAACTTTCTCCAAAAGTCAACACTGTCACTCAACGTCTTCTGCTGCTCTGTGGCCTTCGCCGAGGCACCGCCTTCCATCGCTCCGGCCTGCTGCGCCGAACGGTCGAAATTAGTTCGGCTCCGCTTAGAGATGCCCGATATCGATACCAAGTATCGGAATATCGATACTTTTCACCGATATATCGATAAAAAGGTATCGATTCTTCCGCTTTTCGATATAGCTGAAATCGATACTTTTAGGCCGGATATCGATGGTATCGGTACATGGGGAAACGTCGGAAAAGCTAAAATCTTTACTCTGTGAGCAACTGAGTCGCGACTGGTCGCGACTTACTTGAACTGCCGAATGGCTCGGCTCGGTGCTCGCTCGTCGCTCGAGTCGAGCGAGACGAAGCCGACCCGGACAGGCGGTTGCTGCGCATGCGCGTTCCCCCACTTCTTTCCTCTTTTCAAGACTGCCAACAGCAGCACTGTAACTGCATAACACACTCAACGAAACGCATTGATTGCGTATATCATAATATCAGGTTACTGCAAGGATATGATATGACGACGAAAACATACAAATTTAATATCAAAACGAAACTTTTATTGATTAGGGCAAATAATTTGAAGTGAACATTTTGTCGTTGCGTCAAGGCCAAGGTTGGCACCATAACCCAAAGCGGCTGATTGTTCAGAGAAGGCAGTGAGTGAGGTTGTGTAGCGCGTTTCAGAACCTGTTTTAACTTGTCGAGATCAGTCAAGTCAAGAGCTGTGATTTTATTGTGAGAGTGATTTTGTATGAAATGAAACTATGGCTCCAGGCAAGAGTGATGTCTGGAAACACTACGACAAACAAGCTAATGGCACGGCTGTGTGTCGCAAGTGCAATCACTCGATAAAAACGTCTTCTAATACCACAAATGCATGGAAACATCTAGAGCAGAAACACGATATCTATCGTCCTAAGAAATTGCCATCCAAATTACCATCCAATGCTGATGCGGAAGATGATGAGCAGGCAATCTTTGACAACGCACCAGTCGTACCCGAGGTAACCTTAACCTAATAGAAGTTTCTGTAGTCCGACTGCTGCAAAAAGTAACCTGAAACCGCCCGCCAGAGCAAGGCGCGGGCTACGAGTTCGAGAGAGAGATCCAGGGTACTCCTTGCAGGAGTCGGACTTTAGAGACGTATTTGACGCCGAAACAACGTCAGTTTTTTTTTTCTTCTACTGTATTTTCACATTTAAGGATTGTCAGCGGCCATCTGGTAGTGGTAGCGCGAGTCGCACAACTACACTCACTTCGCTACTTGGGAGGAAGAGGAAATCAGATGGTGATCCTCTTACCTCTCCGCCAAAACAACCGACGCTGCAAGAGTCCTTCCATAGGGCTGATTCCTTTAAAGGTACGGTCCCGACGTGCACGTAAAGCGGGTTGCGCCATTCGGTGCCGGCCGCCCCGATTCTCATTTCCGCGCTGTTCCGTTCATTGTTTCAGCGGGTGGAGCTCGTGCGGTTGAACTTGATGAACAATATCTCTACATGGTAATGAAAGATAACATGCCTCTCAGAACTGGCGAGAAGACTGGCTTTAAGGCTTTTGCCAAGAAAGCCGTGCCCCTCTGGAAACCCCCGGGGCGCAACAAGACGACCGCCATGATGGAGTCTAAGTACGAGTCGCTCTCTACTCTAGTCAAGAATGCCCTTTCCGAGTTACCATCCGTGTGTTTGACGGCAGACTGTTGGACTGAGGGGCACAACACGACGAGTTTCCTTGGAGTGACGGCTCATTTCCCGATTGAAACAGAACTGGAGTCTGCTATTTTGGGGGTACGTCTGCTAAGGGAAGGACATACCACTGGTTACTTAAGTGGCCAATTTCAGGAGGTTTTGGATACATGGGGCCTAGAAACAGGAAGAGTCAGCATGGTAATCACAGACAATGCTCCCAATATTGTGGAAACTGTTCGACGCGTATTTGGCACTGATAAGCAATTAGGGTGCTTTGATCATACCCTGAATCTCATTCCCAAAGCAGCATTGGGATACAAAACGGTCGACAAGGTTCTTGTCCCTTGTGTGCCTGGAGCCCCAGAGCTTCTTGGCAAAGTGAAGAAAATAGTGGCATTTTCTCACAGAAGCTATAATTTTAAAAACGAACTCACTAGGATCCAAATGGAGAAAGGGAAGACCGAAGGTACGGCGCTTTCTCTGCTTCAAGATGTACCGACGCGTTGGGGCTCAACCTACATAATGCTGGAACGTTTCCTGGAGATGAGAGAAGTTATTGCAGTGGCGGCCTTGAAGTTTCCCAGCGAAGTAACCATGCTTACCGCAGCAGAGATCGCCACGCTCGAGATCATGAAGTCTATTCTTGCGCCCTTTCACTTTGTGACCAAAGAAATGTCGGCGGATCAAACCGTCACCGCCAGTAAGGTCATCCCTATGGTCTCCTTAATCAGAAAGGTAAATTCTATTACTTTACTATAGGTGCAGATGAGTAACGCGGTGGGTGCTTTTACCACAAGTTAAATCATTATTTCTTTCAGGAGCTGCAGAAAATGTCAATTCCACGGTCGGACGACTTAGCTACTCGCTTTTACAAATTTACTTGCGCCGAGTTCGACCGTCGGTTTGACAAAATTGAACAAGTTATGCCCCTTGCCATTGCGACATTGCTGGACCCGCGGTACCTCCGTTCATATTTTCAAGATATTACTGGCGTTGCAAGGGCCAGAGGGCACATTGAGGAAATGGTGAAAAAGCACATTAGAGAAAGTGTTAATGCTGCAGAGGCAGAGCTCGCTGCTAGAGTTCCAATCAGAATCGAACCTGGCGTGGGCGAGGTGAGTAACGCGCAGGTTTCACTAAACAATTTCCGAAAATCGTAAATGTGATGCCCTGTGCCCTTTGTTACAGGCTACCTCAACTTCAACTGCTCGCCGCTCTCTCTGGGATGAGCACGACGAAAGGATTGCGCGGGAGTACGTGAACCAGACCACGGACGACATCGGAGGGAAGGCCCGTACTGAGCTGCGGGCGTTTCTGGATCGAGCCCCATCTCCTAGGACCGCCAACCCACTCAAAGTTTGGGAAGGCATACGCCACGAAAACCCGAATTTGTACAAGGTTGCTCGCGTCTTCCTGAGTATGGTGGCAACGTCTGTTTCGTGCGAACGTATGTTTTCGGATGCAGGCAACATCTTAAATGACAAGACTAACCGTCTTACCCCAACTCACCTGCAGATGAGACTTTTCTTGCTTAAGGTTTCTGATTCTATTTGGGAGTTTGCTATGTCCTGATCGCTTGTCGGTGCTTCCCTTGCCTAGTTTCAGGATTTTGATTCTCCTCTTGTTGCCATTTTAATGTGATTTTTTTGAGACTGTTTAGTGTAACAGATTTAGTTTTTATCGAAGCATTAATAAACGTGTTTCCAGTCTTTCAATGTGTTTTTTTTTTTAATCCTTTTTTTTAAAAAAAAAAAAAAATCCTTATTTTTGTCAAATATCATATGATATTATCGGAATATCGATACTTTTTTCCGATATATCGATACCTAATATCGGAAGGATCCGATACTATCGATACCAAAGGTATCGATATTTTTTATGCGATATGAAACTCTAGCTCCGCTGCTCTCCCTCTCCTCGGCTGCCACCCGAGGAGTGGGGGCCGTTCGGGGCCTCACTTCGTCGCTCGCTCGGCTCCGCCGGAGGCGAACTCCCTTCCACGCGCGCCTCGCTAGCCTCGCTAGCCTCGCAGCCAACCGTTTCACCAGGATGAGAAACTGCGCGCGCATGTGCCTCGGTAGCAGACGACGTAGACTCAACGAGACTGGACTTCGGATAATTACCAGCTTGGTTCTGCCGTACTTCACCGGCTTTGCTATTACCGCTGGGGAGCTGAGAAGCAGAAAGATTGGGAAGAAGACTCTGCTGTTGGAGCTTCGCAGCGCGGCGGGTTAGTACTGGGAAAATATCATTATTTACCAATTTAGTCACAGGACTGTCAGGGATTTTTACATCATCAGCTGAGGGATTTGGAGGTTCTAACCTAGACAATGAGTCTGCCACTCTGTTTTGTTCAGATTTAATAAACTCAAATGAAAAATTAAATTGAGACAAATAGGCTATAAATCTTTCGAAAGGAGGTTTTGGATTTTGCATAGCCAAGAGATATTTTAGACTTGAGGCGTCTGAGACAACGGTGAATTTATTGAGCAACAGTAATTCATAACTAAAGTAGCGAATAGATTCAAACAACGCCAAAGCTTCTTTATGATAAGCACTATAAAGACTATATCTGCCCGTAATAGCTTGACTGAAATATGCAACTGGTAAATATTTATCTTGCCGTTTTTGAGCTAGCATTGCTCCTAAGCAATCCTTTGAAGCGTCGATAAATAGTTTTGTTTCTAAATTTTCATCAAAGAGAGCCAGAGTGGCTTCTGAAAGGAGGTGATTATATAAGCTTTCAATGAATGCTTTATCCTTATCTGTCCAGACAAACGGCAATTTCACTGAAAATCTATCGGCGTGACTTCGTGCCTTATTAGGGGCGTGAATAAAGTGTCACGCCAAAAAACGGCATGACAAAAAAGTCATGCCCAAAATCGGCGTGACTCAGAAATTCACGCCAATTTTTGGCGTGAATTTCCTGTCATGCCGGTTTTTGGCATGACTTTTGTCGTCAAACGCATTGCTATTCACGCCACATGACGGCGTGACTCACATGTCATGCCGTTTTTCGGCGTGAATTTCCAGTCACGCCAGTTTTTGGCGTGACTTTTTGCCACGCCATAATTTGGCCATGTGTCCGACCGTAACATTTTCAGTGTTCTCTGAAACCATATCATTATAAATTTTAGTTTTTACTGCAAAGTTTTTAATATAACGCCTAAAATAACTGAAGTAGCAAATTGTCGATTTTAGTTGTGCAATATTTTTTGGAGTTGCTAGAGGAAGAAGGGGACGGAAGCGAGAGGGGTCAGGTCGTACCGACTCCCCTGCTTTTATAATTAGACCCAAACAAGGAAGTTCATTTTTAAACAAAATAGCTTTACTGGGGTTTAACCTCAAATTGTTATCTTTCATTCTCTGCAATGTTTTCTCAAATAAGTCAAGCAAACCTTCAAAGTTAGCTGCCCCGATAAGTATATCATCCATAAAGTATCGGGAGGGAAGATTTTTCAGAACAACTGACATTGCCATTTGTGCAAATTGGGGGCTTTACGATAAGCCCTGGGGAAGTCGACAATAGACAAATGCTTTATCTCTATGAGTGAAGCCTAGCAGCGATTTACTACTTTCGGAGATTTTAATTGTGAAAAAATAATTTACTACAACCATTGTACAAAGGAGTTTCTTGTCGGCAGCATAGGACAAAATATCTTGAATTGTATAACTTTTAAAATTTGGCTTTTCTAACGTTTTATTTAAAAGTCTGGAATCAAAGAGGACTCGCCCAAGTGGGCGTTCTGGTGTTGAGTCTCTCTTTTCAATTACAAAGAAAGGGAGGGTGACTGTACTGGGGCCTTCTTCCACAACACCCCACTTAATTAATTTATTTACTTCGGTATCAGCAATAATACGCTGTCTTGAAGAAAGAGGCCATTGTCGTCTAAAAATGGGTGTTGGTTCTTTTTGTTGCAGTTGGACCGTTACATTGGGAATAGTTTTACCCGGATGTAGAGAATAACCGAAGACATCAGAGAATTTATTGAGGACCTGTTGGACTAATTCTCTTTGGTTTTCGTCTAAATCTGAATTATCTAACGATGGTAATGCTGGACGACCCTCGTCATCCAGAACTGCATTACATTGAAGGTCCTCGCCTTCAAGTTCGTCAAAAAGGAAAATATCGTTATCTACTGCAAATTTTATATCTGCTAAACTAGCGTTCGTTAATCTAGCAGGGCGCAACAATTCCAGGCGTCACTGCGGAACTGAAACAAAAAGAGCCAATTTCGATATTTAAACGCCAATGGCCGCTTTCGGCTAAACAAAAGAAAATTGCTAATCACCAAATTTCTAAACTTGCTGAGCAGGGTGTAGTAGAAGAGGGACCTAGTAATGTAACCCTTCCATTTTTCGTCATAGAAAAAAGAAATTCTACAGCAGAGCACCCTATCGGCAGAGTCCTTTTTGACTCGCGCCTCTTGAATAAAACATTAGAGAAACCTAATTACAAAAGTTACACAATACAAGATGTATTGTCTTTCGCAGCAGATAAGAAATTACTTTGCACCATGGATGTTGTTAACTATTTTTTCACTATCAAAATGTCTGAGGATAGTAAATTATTGCTGGGTTTTACTCATAATAATAAAGGTTATAGGTTTGCCAGGTTACCACAGGGGCTTTCAATTTCACCAAGTGTAGCACAATCAGCTATGGCCCTAGTCCTTAAAAATTTGGGAGCTATCTACTTTATGGATGATATCCTTTTAGGTTCAAAAAGTTTTGAAGGTTTGCTCGATTTGTTCGATCAAACACTGCAGAGAATGAAAGATAATAATTTGAGGTTAAACCCCAGCAAAGCAATCCTGGTTAAGAAGGAACTTTCTTGTTTAGGCTTGATTATCAAAGCAGGGGAGTCAGTACGCCCTGACCCCACTCGCTTCCGCCCGCTATTGTCTCTCTCCAATCCTAAAAATATTGCTCAGTTAAAATCTACCATTTGTTATTTCAGTTACTTCCGGCGATACATTAAGAATTTTGCAGCAGACACAAAATACTACAATGACATGGTGATAGAAAAACTGCCGTTTGTTTGGACAGAAAAAGATAGGACTTTTATCGAAAATTTGTATAGTCACCTTCTTTCCGAAGCAACCTTAGCATTGTTTGATGAGAATTTAGAAACTAAACTCTTTATTGACGCTTCAAAAGATAACCTTGGGGCAATGCTATCCCAGAAGCGGAGTGGCAGATATTTGCCAGTTGCTTATTTCAGCCAACCTGTAACAGAAAAACAAAAACACTTCAGTGCTTTTCATAAAGAGGCAATGTCATTGTTTGAAAGTGTAAAATATTTCCAATCAGAGTTGCTTTTGTTAAATACATTTATAGTTGTGTCAGATGCGTCATCTCTGAAGTATTTGCTACAAATGGAAAACCCGAAGGCACCTTTTGATCGGATTATAGCATATTTGGCACAGTTCAACTTTACTTTTGAGTTTATTAAAAGTGACCAAAACAAAGTTGCTGATGCTTTGTCCAGGATAGATCCGCCAGAGAAGACAGCAGAAAATGTAAAAATCCCAGACAGTCTTGTTACAAAATTAATAAGTAATAATATTTTACAAGTACTCACCCGTCGTGCAGCAAAAGAGCAGGAGAGAGAGGGGGCTCAAACCCCTTCAAGCTCTCACCAGGATGACAAGGGAGCCGGAGAGGTTAAGTTAGAGTTTGTAAACAAACAACCTTTCTCAGCCCCGTCGTCTGCTCCGCCGCGGCGCTCTCCTCGCTTCAAGTCCCCGTCGGTCGGCGAGGTAGGTGGCGAGGCTAGCGGAGAGCCGAGCAGCACGTTCGGCGAGGCAGGCAGTGCCCCCAGCGCCGAGGCGCGTCGGGCAGAGAGCGCGCCGGGCGTGACGTCACGTTCCGAGTCGGGCAGCGGCCCGAGGGGCAGCGGCAGTCAGGCAGAGAACGCGCCCGCGGTGGAGACGCGGAGCGGGCCGATAGAAGGCGGTGCGTCGACTCGGGAGCAGCAGACGCCTGTAGTAGACATTTGGAAATTAGACAAATTATTATCAAGTGATCAGACAGTTAAAGAATTCACGGGTCAATTTTACTTTTTGTCAAATTCTTCACCAGTAAATATTTCCGTAAATAATTACAATTATAAATCGGTGGCGCATGCCTTGGAAAGCAGGAAAGCCAAAACAAAAAGCCACCATAAGTTTATCTCAGAGGCCAAGGATCCAGTAGCAGCAAAAAGTAGGGCTAGTTTAGGCCTGGATGACACCAAAATTGATCTTAAATTTTTGAGAACCTGTCTCGAAACTAAGTTTTGTGAAGATAAAATTATGTCCACATTACTGTTGGACACTTACCCTAAAATGCTTGTGAATACTAACTATCAGTGTGATAATTTTCTGGGCACTTGCTTATGTGAGAAATGTGTTAATGTATATTCAAAGAATAATTTAGGAAAAATTTTAATGGACATAAGGCAACAACTAAGGGAGGTATTAGAGGGAACATGTTCTCAGAGCAGCAAAATTCCAGCGCTTGAAAAATTTATAGCAGCTCAAAGAGAGGACCCCAGGTTGTTGCAGATAATATCAACATTTGACTCAAACGGTAGGCCAACCCAAAGGACAGATAAGATAAATGGCGTACCAAAATTTGCTTTGAAAAGTGGCTTGCTGGTGACAAACTCAACACCACATAGAAGTGTTGTTCCAGCTTCTCTCACAAGCTCAGTTATTAGGCTTTTCCACGATTTGAGTGTACATAGTGGACTTAGTATAATGCTTCTGGTTTTGCGTAGACATTATTTTTTCTTTCACATGGAAGAATTAGTTAAGGACTATGTCCAGTCTTGCCGGGTGTGCAGTAGGTATAAAATAGCATTTAAGAATTACGGTAAGCTAGAATCAAAAGTTTCTACTGAAATTTTTGAAAATATAAACGCTGACTTCACTCATATTCATAGTAGTCCCAAATATAAACAATGTTTAGTTATTAGTGAGAGTTTCTCTAACCTAGTTTATTTGAAAGCTTGTAGTAAGCCTTGTACAGATTCATTAATCGAGGGTTTAATGGAATGGTTCTCTAGGTATGGACTCTGTAGAAGTTTGCATCTAGATGCGGGACCCCAGTCGAGATCGAAGGAATTTATACAATTTATTGAGAGGTTAGGTATCCAGCTAATTGTAAGCCCATCGAATGCTCATTTTCCTAGTGGTAAAGTGGAATCTCAGGTCAAGAGAGTAGTTTCTGCACTACGATTTCTATTAGATAACAAGAAATCTAACCTTCAAAACTGGCATAAATTCTTACCTCTAGTGGAATTTAACTTGAATAAAATGCCAGCATTGGCGACAAAGCTGAGCGCACATCAGATATGTTTTGGTAGGATCCTCGAGGAGCCAGCAACACTAAAATCAGTACTCCCACCCAGCACTTCACAACAACAAAGAATAAAAACACTTCAGTTAATACGCAGCCAAGCGCAAATAGGACAGGTGAAAGCACGAAATACTTACAAAGAGAAGTATGACAGGAACAAATGCGATATTACTTTCCGCAGGGGACAAGCGGTGTATGTTTACTTTGAAAGAAAAGCGACAAAAGCAAATCCTCTCAAATTTCAACCTAAGTTCAGAATAGGTGTGATTCGGAAGAAAATCTCTAAGGTAATTTATATTGTAGGTTTGAAGGATAGTAATGGTAGGGTTTGGAATAGAATGACTCATGTAAATCATATGAAACAGAAAATTTTGAGGGTAAAGACTCCAAAAGGGGAAAACGACAGTGTTTTTATAGTTAATATAGAGGGTACGGGAACGACACTGTTCCCACTAACGGCTCATTCCGGTGAACGGTTCAGGCAAAGCTCTCTTTCTTCTCTTTCTTCGTCTGGAATTTCATCGGATGAACATTCTAATGTCTGTCTGAGTGATGCAGCTGTGCGACAAAAGTTTTGTCTGCAATGCTATCGCTCCTTTTCTCAAGCTGGCAGCTTGCCATCAAAATCCCTTTGCATAGATTGCTATGACAAGGAGCATTGGACACCTTTCGAGTGAATCAAAGTGACGTTGCGCTTTGAGAATTAAAGTACTATTAGAACTAAATTGGACTTCCTTACTGTAATTTTAATTTTGAGAATAAAGACTGCGGTACCTCTAGTTTTGTAAGTTTAGGGTAAATGACGAATGGAGAGTTCTGATGTCCAATCTAGTATTTCTGTGGTAGTTTAAGCCCAGTACAGGCCTTTACGACCCAAATTTGTGAGCATTCATACGCGCTGTGTCCGGATTTTTTTTTTTTTGAAGTCTTTCTCTTATCTCTCTGTCAAAAGGGGGTCGGGCTGTGGCAGCGTCCGACCACCTTACCTTTCCTAGTTTTAGGGGGGACATTTTAGGGTTAGGTTGGGTAGCAGGTTACCAGACCGGGGATCACCGGGGTCTTGCGGTGGCAGCGTTCGGCAGCCCGCCCTGCTCTGATCTTGCTACCAACATTTTAGGGTTAGGATGCCCAGCGGGGCTTAACAACATGCGGTTGTATGAGAAATAATAATATTCAAATGAGCTCAAATTTGCTAAATGAATACATAAAGGAATGTGGGGAAATGAGAATACCCATCGAGAATAATTAAATGAATAAATAAACGGGAAAACAGGGAATCCTCGCGAATTAGAAATGAAATAAGTGTCTAAATGGGGAATAGGATATCAAAGTCAATATCGAATATTAACTGGGGAATGTTTGAATGTCGTTTCACTATGATTTAAGCATGAGTCACACAAACGAAGGGAAATTAATTCAATTTTGGTCAAAGTACAGAGTAATTACGGGGATTTAGCAACGGCTAATCGGAAAGGTCAACTTCCTCCATTTTAATTTCTTCCTTTACTTCAGGCTCAACAGGGGGAGAAGGAGGACCTGGTTGCAGTTCAGGATTTATATTACTGATGTTAGTGGTAGTAAGGGGGTATCTACGGGAGGATTTGCATTTGAGGTCGCGGAGCCGGACGCGGAACCGTCCAGGCAAGTCACACAGACATGTCCAGCGGGACATAGGGGTGCCTGATTAACAGGAGCCTCATACATAACCTATAAACAACAAAATGGTAGCACCTTTTTTTTTAGGAATTGTTGGGGAAAAACAACAACCAGAAAACAGACAGCTGACTATTCACACACAAGCTCGAGTCGCACAGCGAGCAGATGTACGTCGGAGCGTGAGCTATGTCCACTGCAAATGTCGCGAAGCTGTGGCGCGCGCGAGCCGCTAAGGCATACTGGTGGTAAAAATTGTTCGGACCCATAGTCTGCACGAATCCAAAACAACTTCCACAAAAACGCAGCGGCATCTGACGAAACGGCACAAGGAAATACGTGGCAATACAGATCTGCACGACAGACGCCATGTTCTCAACGCTAGGAAGAAAATCTGCCGGCGTTAGCACTTTTGATACAGGGACTCAAGGCAGCAGTCATACGACACATACCGCGATAGAATAATGGTTTATTAACATGTTCAAAAAAAAAAAAAAAAAAAACCGTGAAAACAACATTCAAGGAGTACTAGCAGTTTTCTTCTCAGGTTTTTTTTTTTTTTTTTCCCTATCCCTTTTGGTACCTTTCATTGATCACGGCGTTTGGTATTGAGTCGGTGTACGGCTGGTGCGTTTTGTATTGCTCTTTGTGTGATCCATGTCTCTTTCCACTTTCAGAGACATGCAGATCATCCACGTTCAGGGAGACCTGTTTAGTTGCCCTCAGCACATCTCCATGGCGCACTGCATCTCCTACGATGTCAAAATGTCTCGCGGTATCGCAGTGGCATTTCAACGCTATTTTCATCTCAGAGACGAGATTATTGCCTCGCCTAGACTCGTGGGTGGTGCAGTCGCCATTTGGCGAGAACCTAAATTCATCGTAAATTTAATAACCAAGTACCGCTGCTTCCACAAGCCCACGGTCGACGACCTGCGGCGGTCGCTGGTCGCGCTGAGGGACTTCATCGACGGGTTCGAGGAACAAAAGGCTAACTCGGAGCGCATCCTGACTGTGCGCTATCTCGCTCTGCAGCACTATAGTACGCTATCTCGGCACCCCGCTCCACCTCGCGTTTTTGAAGCCTGATATTTTAGAGAATAATGTCTGTAAGGACGCAACGGCGTGTTTTTATTGAAATATAGGTTGGCATCCGTGCTTGGAACAGGTTTGAACCTTTAACTCTCAATAGTTTGGTATATATCGCGTGTCAAAGTAGATGCCCAAAATGGCGACTCGAGTTAGCGTATTATAGTGCTGCAGTGCGAGATAGCGCACAGTCAAGATGCGCTCCGAGTTAGCCTTTTGTTCCTCGAACCCGTCGTCATGGCCTTCAATCGCCTCAGGGAGATAGCCATGCCTGAGATCGCGGCAGGTCTGGACGGAATACCGCTGGATTTGACGATAAACATGCTATATGAAATTTTCTATAACACTCCAGTTATTATTTATATGTATCATATTTAACCTGGCGACTGCAAAAACCTAATTTTTTTTTCTTTTCTCTCTCCTTTTATATTAGAAGCAGCATAGGATCAATAGAACCAGAATTTTGTGATTGTTAGTTATCTTACTGAAGCATAGCTGAATCGTGTAAATATTGTCTACTTTCTCTCTCTTCCAGTGAGGTTTTGAAATCTCTTGATCGCTGAGCAAGTGGATTCTACCATGTGGGGGCTAGTGGTTTGTCTCACTGTCTTGGTACTGAAAGGGGATGCTCTGGTGAAATTCGACCCAGGCGTTGTGTTCAAAGAAGTAAAAACCCCAGTACAAACATCTAGCTACACGGTACGGTATAAATTGGATGTGAACGCCCACGCTTTAGACTCTCTAAGTGAAATTGATAGTTTGGAAAAAATACTGATCAAGGGTACTGAGGATTTAAACGACACTATCAGGGGCACCTGTACTGTTTTGAGGGACGTTCACCGGCAATTGGGCTCTCATTACGACGCCGTGGCCCATAAAGCTCATCTCTTGCGACGTAAACGGACCGTTAACCCTTTGGCATTTATTGGCGATCTTCTAGGCTGGTGTTGTTCAGTAGCAACAAAAGATGACATTGCAGTGGCGCTGGAAAATGACGATCTTATTCAGTCACAACTTGATACACTCTTCGACTCCCTCGGCGAGGCGATCAATGTTACCCAAATTAATAATAACACATGGACAGAATTTATGGCAAATACTCATTCTCAGTTCCTAGACATTGATAGAGCCCTCACTCGTATTCTCAATTCAAAATCTCAGATGTTCGACTGGTTTACTCATGTAACTCTACGGTCAATTTCCAGCGCTGCTGAAATGGTCTTAAAATTACTCATGGCGGAACGCCTTGATCAAATTTACGCGTCTTGTACACAAAACCAAATACCGTTGAACGTCCTACCGCCCGAAACTCTATCAAAAGAATTGTCCGAAATTAAAGCCAGGCTAGCTCCTAATGCCAAAATTGCAATTAGAAGTGTCTCGGCGCTGTATAAATTGAATATTGTGACCTGTAGTTTTAATGACGGCTCAATAGATATCGTCGTAAAATACCCAGTACACCATGCAGTAGAAACATGGAAAATTGTGGACGTCCAACCGACGCCATTTGCTTTTAAGAATAATGTCTGTAAAATTTTGGCTTCTCCTACGATGATTGTTGTTAATGGCTCATCAATTAGGTTGTTATCAGAAACACAGCGTGCCAATTGCCTCGAAAATTACATTTGTCCATTGCCCAGGGAAACCTCGCAAAACTTATTGTTAGGCGCTTGCATTCAGACATTGTATAATGGCGAACTCAATAATATGGACTCAATCAGGAATTTCTGTAAATTTCAGTGTACGCCGTTCTCCGGTACAGAGGTTTATGCTGTGGGGCTAAATAACTACATTATTGTTCATCCTCAACAAAATCTCTCTGTCATTTGTCCTTCGTATGTATCGGAAATCGAGCCTGTTAGCGTTGGTGCAACCAAAATCAACATACCGTGTGACTGTGTCTTGAAGACTGAAAATTATGTATTAATAGATGTACAAAGCCCTTGTGACCCTAGGCTTAACATTGTTTTTAATAATACGGTCATCCTTCCTTCATTGTGGTCCAAACAGAACAGGCCTTGGAGTAAAGAACCGTCTAAGTTTGTGCACATGGACACTTCTGTCAATAGTGTAATTTCTAAAAATTTAACATTTGTCATTCCTGAGTTTGCTTCTATGTCGGGTCCCACTCGGCCCCAAAAGAGGGTCGTTTCGGTCCTACCGGACTATCAAATTAGTATCTTTGCGTTCTGTGGTGTGTTTCTGGTCCTACAAATTGTTCTGTTTGTTTGGATGGCATTTATACAAAAATCTATTTGCTCTTGTTGTTCATATGCTTTGACACCGAAGCCGACGTTTTCCCAAACAACTAGGTCTAGGAAAAGGAAAGCTGCCGAAACCCGGGACAGGGATCCCGACGAAATTGAATTAGAAACATTTAACTCGCAATATGCGAGAAGGCTTTAGTTGATTACCTTGTGACTGTAATTAGTGTAGGGTACTGGCTGGCGCCGTTGTGCCGGGGAGCCTCACTCCTGTGTGACTTATACTTCTTCGAGGTGCGGCGAGGCGAGTGAGAACCAACTGCGAAGTCCCGTCCAGACCTTCCCGGATCACCAAATTCTAAATTTCTCTCACTTTGCCGAGTCATGTAATGAGGAGGCACAGTCGTTGGCGTGGCCACGGCTGCCCAAGCCAAGTCCTTCGGGGGGCGGCCGGACAGAACTGGGAAGGCGTATGGCGCACCCTATCTCAGCCGAGGGATTTGAGGAAATTACCACGCCGTTAGCTACAAAGAATTTCATACCAAAATTCTCAATATTGGGCGTTGGTTTTAAGTCCAGGCGCATGACTTCTAAGTACTCCTAACGTCATGCGTACTGTGGGCGGGTGCAACGCCCCCCACAGCACACTGTGGTTACCGTCGGTGCCATTAGCAGTGCCTGGCATCATCATCAGCTAAATTGTGAAAGGAAGAAGATACGGCCCTTTCGCCATCACGGTTCCGACTCAGTTTCTACGATAAGTCACACGGGAGGCAGCGTCCCTGCCCGGTGGTTAGCCAGTAAGAAGAGAGAGATTAGGTTTAGTAGTTATATTTCTTCTTAGCGGACAATAATCGGATTGAGACTTCAGGTACCTCTGTGGCCGACAAATTTCGTTGTTCTTTCTGGCCTTTAAGTGCAATATGTCGGGTCGACAATTCTTACACTCCGCGGAGGTTGGAAACCAAAATTTTGTACCTATAAAATTTTGATTCATTCTTTTTGTCATTGTGCTCCATTGCTTCGTGCATTTTGTTGTTATTTGATTTGAATTGTGTACTATTTGTGTTATCGTAAGTTTCTTCCAACAGCCTTAATGCTGTTTGGGAATATTGCTCAACATTGAATCTCTGTATATGACTGATGGACACACACACACACATTTCCATTATTAGGCATCTTATTGGCTGAGCGATTAGCGAAGCCAGTTACTCCAGTGGGGTTGAAAAGTTTTGTCTGTCTGTCTGTCTGTTTGTTTGCGTGTCCGCACTACTCCTCCCAAACGGCTCAGCCGATCGGGACGAGATTTTGCAGGGTTGTTAGGTATATCCTTGGCTCGCCACACGCAAAAATTCAGCTTTCTATCTCATTCCATTCAGTCGTACTAACGAAAAAACACTAAAAAAACGGCAGAAAAAGTGCAACCTTTTAGTGACTCTATATTTTAGAGACATTTTTACATGGTTTCTTATGTTTTTAAAGTTCCTGATGACGAAAATGAAATCAATTTCGACCCCTGACCAAACTTTTAACTGCGAATTGGCTACCTCGGCCCAAATTTATTAACATAATCAACTTCGACCCTTCATCTTGAAAAAAGGGGGTCGACCGACTAAAAATTTTTATTGCAGATTTCGATAGGTCTCGGCAAGACCTTTTCAAAGAGGGGTCGGAAGGGGAGTCTAGGAGCCCGACTTCATTAGTTGGCCGAATCAGGATCTTGAAAAAAGGGGATCGACCGACTTAAAAATTTTATTGCAGATTTCGATAGGTCTCGGCAAGACCTTTTCAAAGAGGGGTCGGAAGGGGAGTCTAGGAGCCCGACTTCATTAGTTGGCCGAATCAGGATCTTGAAAAAAGGGGATCGACCGACTAAAAAATTTTATTGCGGATTTCAATAGGTCTCGGCAAGACCTTTTCAAAGAGGGGTCGGAAGGGGGGTCTAGGAGCCCGACTTCATTAGTTGGCCGAATCAGGATCTTGAAAAAAGGGAATCGACCGACTAAAAAATTTTATTGCAGATTTCACGTGGTGCATTCCTCAATGCCTCAAAAATCCTTGAGACAGCTTGCCGAAGGCAAGCAGGGAAGCGCCGCAGGCCAAGGTAGGTGTAACGCCAGGCGTTGATTGTCGTAACTGGCGCAGCATCGCGAAGCCTGTTACGACAAGACACGGTCTGGCGTAAACCTACCTTGTGTTAGTTGATTGCTTAATAGTATTTAGGGTTAACAATTTAGTGGCGAGGTCGCCATAGTTTTCGGACTCCGCGGCTGTTACGGGGGCTTATTCAAATGACCCGCCGCTGAGTCGTCTCGTGTCAATCACGGCCATCTGGAGCGGGGCGACTCGGCGCGGCGATGAGGCAGTAGCAGTCGCGGCGGTAGCGCCCGGCGGCGGGCCCTTCGCGAATCCGCGAGGGAGCCCTGGAGCCCGCCGCGGGGCATAGGGTAGGGGCAGTCGCCCGGTGTCGCTTAGATTAAGAGGTGTGTGTCCTCAGATCGATCCCGATTATCTAGAATATAGATCTGTATAGTCAAAGTTCAATCTCCTGTGCCATTATTCCCTTGACCCTCGAACAACCGGAAACCACCACCGAAACAGTATGGAGGCGGCCGGACGGAACTGGGAAGGCGTTTGGCGCGCCCTATCCTAGCCGAGGGGTTTAAGGAAGTACCCACGCCGTTTGTTTAAACATATTTGGAATTAAAGTTAAATTGTTGGGCGTTGGGTTCAGTCCAGGCGCAAACATCCAGTTACACTCTGTCGCGCGAGCTGTGGAGAGGCGGAACGCCTGCCACGGCCCACTGTGGTTGCGTTCGCACCGAAAACAGTGCTGGCAATCTACTCAGCATTATGCAAAGGGAAGAAGAGACGACCCCTTTTGCCACCGTAAGGAGGTCCATCTGCTCATAGGTCACACGGGAGCCAGCGTCCCTGCCAGGTAGTTAGCCAGAGAGAAGAGAGAGTTAGGGTATTCAGGAAACTTTTGATTTGTACTTGTGATGTACTTATTCTTGTAACGTTCCTACGTCTGTCCACATAAGTGAAGTTCACTTCGTAATTGCTTTCGGTCTCTAGGTATAAGTTGTACTAAGTTTATAATGATGGCATGTTGAGGGCGACAATTCTCGGGCGAGGTGGACGTTAAGTCAACGTCAATAAGTAGCTCATTTGAGTGATTAGTAAATTTGGTTGGTTTAGTAAACTCTGAGAATTATCTTCTGGACAGATGTGTGCTCAACTACTTTTTAGTCCAGCTAAGGCATTTTGTTGGAATTGTTTTTCTATAACGGTTATCGAAAAAAAAAAAAACGATCAGGCGTTACTAGAAAGCAACCGGACTTGCGTCAACTAAGATAAATTTAAGTTTAACTCTAGCCGTAGATTCATAAACTTTTTTATACAGTGGTAAACTGTTTTCCATAATTATATTTTTTTTTTTGACGTTTTGTGAATACATCGTTTTCAAATTTCTCAACATGCTGTAACGTAACGTAGCTGGACCGTCTCTTCCTCTCTGTCTAACTCTATTTATCCGCTTGCTATCCCCTTCGCCTCCTTTTCTAATTTGTACGCAGCCAGCAGAGCACCTTGTGCAGCCACCGTAGAGCCACAGTTCACTAAAAATTTCTCTTGCATTCTGTTTATCTTACAGTGTCTTTGAATTCGTGGAGTTATAATGCAGCTTATTCATTTGAGGGGAGACGCCCTTGCCTCGCCGGAGTCCATGCCTCTGGCCCACTGCATCAGCCGCAATGGGGCGGTGTCTGCGGGCTTCGCACTGCAGGTGAAGCGGCGGTATGGGATCCGGCGGGAGCTCCAGGCTGCCCCAAGGCCATGCCCTGGCCTCGTCGTCCAGCAGCGAGGCCAGAGGCTTATTCTTAATTTGATCACGAAAAATCATCATACTGATAAACCAACCATTGGTTCCTTCGCGGCAGCGTTGGAAACCATGAAAAATTTCCTGGTCTCTAACCGGATACCTAGTTTTGCAACAGTAGAGCTTGGTACAGGACTCGACCGGCTTGATGACAATCAAGTCCTCCAAGTTTTGTGTGAGGTGTTTTACAACACTTCTATTATTATTTACATGTATCACTTGTAATCGTGTACCCACCGGTAACCATCCGCTTTTGGCTTTCCTGTCATTGTCCGTAATTTGGTATACTAACTTGCGTTTTTTGTATTTTTTTTTCCCTCTGATTCCACCTGGCTGGTGCTGACGGCGCATGGTATGTAGAATGGAGTAGACCCTACTGATAGCGTAAGAAAATGTTTGCACTACTGCTCCTCCCGCTGTGGGTGGCAGGAGCCCTCGGCGGGACGCCCGTGTCCCAGTCCGCAGGGGCTCACATGATCCTTCACCCTGAGGCTCGGGTGGCAACCGGATTCTCTGAAGTAATCCTCAATGTAAATCTGCCCGTGATAGATACGCCTAACGGAAAACCAAGTCCCCAGGACTGCTCAGAAAAACCCGAACCTTATTCTCAACTGTGTGTAGCTTTGAATTCTCTGGACTCTACGTTGCAGGAAATTTTCGGCGAGCTCCAATCTTTGTTCCTCAGATCTGACGACTTAATCGTCCCCAGACGCGCAAAGCGCTCTCGGCGCAGTACTTAAGCGTAAGGGAGCCCGATTCTTTATCAACCCAGCCATAGTCGAATCTATTTATAGTTTCCCGACTTCTCGTTGCGTGGTAAACCCCTCTCGTTCCGTCTTGTCTATATCCCTATCCCTACCCGTTGCGCCCCTCGACGCCGCCTGGAAAGTGGCGGAGCTCCAGCCACTCCGCTTCCTATACCAGGGGCTGACCTGAAAGGTCCTGGAGGATGCCGCCTTCCTCGCCGTCGGCACCGACGGGTCAATCCTCCCGCTGACCTCACCGCCTCAGGGTCATCCCGCCGTGTACCTGCTCCC
The DNA here is from genome assembly GCA_030522485.1 of Stenchaetothrips biformis. NCBI lineage: Eukaryota > Metazoa > Arthropoda > Insecta > Thysanoptera > Thripidae > Stenchaetothrips > Stenchaetothrips biformis. The sequence continues at coordinate 4,405,132 of CM060095.1, read as the reverse complement.
GAGGCACGTCAACTCAGCACAACTGTCCCGGTGCATCATCGCCATGGCAAGATCCCTGCCGCTGGACGCAATCGCGGAAGCCTGTGTCCTGCACTGCGAGCGCACCGAGGCAACGACGGTGGAGCACGTCGGCGGCGACGTCTACACCGTCCTGAACCCGGTGGGCGACATCGAGATCGTCTGCAGTAACAGGGTGCGGGGGCGCCTCCACCCGATCCAGGACGGCCGTCACCAGCTCGACGTCCCGTGCGGCTGCCTCGCGCAAACGTCAGCCGAGCGCCCCGAAATCATTCTGGATTTGGGGACAGCCTGCGCGGGCAGCCCCACGGAGGTCGTCATTACGCAGCAGTGGGCAGCGAGCAACTTCTCGACCTGGGAGATCTTCGGCGCACCGCATTCCGTGGTGCACTACGTCTCCCTGCCCGCTCTCCCGGCCGTGCGGATCATCACGCCCCCACCACCCCCCACCGGTAACTTCTACCAGGATCTGCCGCTCTCGGGCATGTCCCAAGCTGAGTTTTGGCTGTGGACCGTGCTCTCCATCGTGGGCGCCGGCATCGGCATTTTCATCACTGTGACCGCGTTCTGCCCCGCCGCGACCATCCCGTCCGGCCTCGGCATCATCGGCACCGCCATGAACTTCATGACGTGCCCCCGCCGAACAGCCGCACCGCCATGACATCCGCCGCCACGCCCGAGCCCGCAGCTGTCGACCACCAGGACGACGCCGACCACCAGCAGGTCGCCGCGGCTCCGCACCCGGACGACGCCGCGCTGGCCGTCTCCTACAGCCGGGACGGGGGCCTCCACGTCCACACGCGGTTCTCCTAAAGCGCAGGGTCGCGCTTCATCGGACGCCGGTAGGGGTGCCAACTGACTCCGGAGACCGATGGGTTGCCTACCCTGCCGGCGGACACCAGCCAGCTACGGGGCGCGACGATCCGTATTCTCCCTCCCTCTCCTCTATCTCCCTCACTCCAAAAGTTCTCCCCTTCCTCTCTATTTTTATATTCTTTATACCGCTACGCTATGTGAATCATGACTGATTATTCGAATTTTTCTCAACTTGGTCGTTTTAATTAAACTATTTTCCTGTCAAATGTTTAATCCTTTTATGTGCCATTGTTTTAGTTATATAAGCGTGGTGCGGGGTGCATCGCCCGACGCCTTACTCCTGCGCATGGCTCCACCCGTAACGTCATTCACCGCTGCGAGTACGTCTTTCCATCAAGCTTTCACGCACCTAGGGGTGTCAAGTTATGCAATGAGGAGACACTGCTGCTGACCTCCGGTCACAGTTGCCCCAGAAGAGGGACGGGGGAGTAGTTTACTGCTCTCCCCAGCCGGGGACCCTAGGACCGCGTTCTTGGCAATCGGTAGAAGAGCTAGGACCGTTGCCCAGCGAGCCGCAGTGAGGTTAACTCCGGTCGTCATGAGCCCATGCGCGGGAGCCAGCGTTACGGCCCGCCAGCAAGAAGACATAGTATAGGTAATAGCAATAAGTCAGCTTAGTTTTCAAAGTAGAGCAGCCTTCTTCAGAACGATTTGACTAAGGACTCAATACACCCGTCTCTGAATGAAGTGCTTTAGTAATCAATTATTAGTTTTATATTGCTTCGTTAGTATCTTGTTAGAACAAGTTTGGTTAACGAGAACGGGAATAGGCCTTGGTAATTTAGTTAATTTAGTTAAGTGCTTTTGCATACAAACATGGTTTCGTTATGTGCTTGTTCTCGATCAGTAAAGCCTCTAAACAACCAGCTTCCATAATTAAAAGAAATAAAAATAAGGTTATTTGGGTTCCTAGGTTATATAGACTAATTATAAGTGTTGGGCATGTCATCGGTTCGTTATGTACTGTGCTAAATTTCTCGTTCAAAAAAAAAAAAAAAAAAATGGGTTTACTTTTATAATGTATATGCGTTCCATAAAAATATGACTGTATCAGTGCAAAAATTACCGTTCTACAATTGTCCCGTAGCTTTAAGTACCACCTACTACTTTTTTAAATGTCTATCACCAGCCTCAATCCGGCAGGGTTATGGTGGCGCGGCCGGAGCGCGATGAGGCAGTTCGTGTAATGTTTTCATGTTCTGCTATGTCTACTTGTGTTCACGTTATTTCAACCTTTCACCCCCGGTCACACTTACACTCTATCGTTTTCTAATTAAACGTTCAACATAACCTTATTCAATTTTTCCGCGACAATTTTGACAACTTAAATTCAATGACACGTTTAAATTCTGTAAATTGGCAGTTAACCAGCCACTTGGGCTTTAACCTTAACTCCATTTGTTTGACTTTACTCATTTCACTCCTCACTGCCGGGAGTCAGTGATCATTGTACGTTGGGAGTGTTGCGCCTCCCAGCGCAGGTTCAAACCACTCGCGGGCGCGGCCGCTGCGCCCGCCGCCGCCGCGACCCATATCCCTAGTGTCAGCGAAATTAGCCGCCGGGTGCGTCGCGAAGGGGCCAGGCCCGGAGCGACGCGGCCAGCGGAGGGCAGTCGCAGCCCAGCCGGGAATCAGGACAGAGGTGAGCCAGAGGGGGACCCAGTGTGACCGGGGGTTAGGCCGCGTATAGGAGTCATGTCCGGGGAGTCTCAGTAAACCTCAATAAACCATGGTCAGTCATAGTGTGTGTTAGTCACTCGGACAATTTACCAGCCAAAACATCTGGTGCATCGGCCGGGATATATATCACCTGCTGGCGCTACAACAATGAAGGCCAGCACTGAAGAAACCAACGGTCAGCAACAAGCTCAAATCAGCCACCAGGACCAAAATGACAGACAGCAAACACAGGACAGCATCCACATCCAGAAAACAGAAGACAGCTCAATAACAGAGTCCCACAAACATCCTGAAAGAATAAAAATTGTGTCATGGAATGTGGCCAGCATAAGGAAAATAATCGAAACAAATGAATGGAACAAACTTGTGGGTGAAGAAAATCCTGATATCATCTGCATTCAAGAAACAAGATGTCCAGATCACTTATTTCCCTCTCAAGAAATTTACCAATCCTATCCTCATATCTTCTACTCGCCCGGGGTTCATAATCGATACTCTGGAGTAGCTATAATTTCAAAAATAAAGCCACTATCAGTAAAATATGGATTACAAGAGGAGGAATACACTGATAGATGTATAATTGCAAAATTTGATAATTTTACCATAGTGAACGTGTACACACCTTTCCTTGGGTTCTTAGAAGCTCATCAGTTGCAAAGAAGAAAAATGTGGGATGAAAAACTTCATTCCATGACTCAGTCCTTAGTAGCATCTGACAAAGTAATTTTGGTTGGAGATTTCAATGTTGCCCATCAGAAACTAGATGCTCATCCAGTCTAAGACTCCTTGACTACACCATCATGCACTCCATACGAACGAGAGCATTTCAGTCGGTACATCAGTCAGGGCTTAGCCGATGTCTTCCGAGAAGTACATCCAACGTCTGTTGCTTACACATCGTGGGCAAGAGGGCTCAATAGAAGAGAAGATGACATTGGCTGGCGACTGGATTATTTCCTGATGACAAAAGAAAAATTAAGTTGGGTGCAAGAATGTGGTATGATGCATAATTTCATTGAAAGTGATCACTGTCCCATTTACTTACAATTGGAAATTACAAGAAGAGAAACAATTTGGTTCTTTAAAGATGAATTTTAATTTCTATCAAATGACTTCATGAGAGAAATATGTTTTGAAGATCGTACGTTTCCCTCCGCAGGTCATGCACTTTTCTCCTCTGACATGAGAGCAACAGAATTTGGCCCAGTATTTGCTGAAAGTCCTCACATACGAGCAATGAAAGGGCTCTCTCCAGAGGCAAGATGGGATAAACGTCGCTGTGAGACTCTCTTCAAAATTCTGCAACAAAAATTTAGTGATGAGGAGTTGGTTCAGAAGCAAGAAGACAAACGGTATGAAACTGATTGATGGTAATTTTGACCATGAAATTAGTCTTGGTCAATGCTTTTGTGCAAACCATTTGATCACGCCCGGAAAGAACTTTTTGGGAATGTTACTCATGAAATTAAGGAAAAACTTATTAGACAAGGAAAATACTCCAGTGGTGGCAGCAACGACAAGAGCCCAAGCAAAATAAGAAAAGGAAGTGACAAAAACAGGAGTGACAAAGGATCATGTCTCAGGAAGTAGCATTGACGATTTGGAATCGTGGCGTACAGAAATAAAGAAAAATCAAGGAGAAGATCAAGAAATAATAAAAGTAAAAGAAGCAATGACAAGTGGACAGGGAGAAGGTTTTACTACCATGAAAGATATCATATACAAAGAAGAAGATGGCAAGAAACTAATTTATGTCCCGTCTTCTCTAAGAACAAAAGTTTTGACAATGTGTCATGACTCAATTCTCGGGGGACATAAGGGCATTGATCCAACTTTGGAATTTATAAATAGAACTTACTGGTGGCCCCATCTTCTCGCATCAGTAAAAGCATACATTCAGTCATGCGAACTGTGTTCGAAATTTAAATCAAAACTTACCAAGACAGGACTTCTTCACTCAATCCAATCATCTCGTCCATTCGAAATCATGTCATGTGATTTCCTTGAAATTGGGCGTCCCAAGAAAGGCAACTGCAATTGCTTTGTCCTAGTAGACCTATTTTCAGGCTTTGTTTGGGCTGTTCCCACCAAACGTCTCCAAACTGTTGATGCCATTGATTCCTTGAAACAAATCCTGCAGTGGATCCCCACTTGTACAGTGCTTTTCTGTGATCAGGGACCTCACTTCAAAAGCAAAGAATTTAAGCAGTTTGTGGCACAAGTTGGAATCCCGAAGTTGAACATAGTAGCACCAGATGCCCATTGGTCCAATGGTGCGGCTGAAGCTGGAATCAAAAAAATTGTAAACACTTTAAAGTTCTATCTCTAAAAAGATGTAAGTGATTGGGAAGAATTGCTCCCTTTGGCCCTTCAAACTCTAAACAAAGTCAAGCAATATCATGGATCTTCAGCATCTGAACTTCTGTATGGCATAACTAGTAAACCACCAGGAGACTTAGGTGACATCAAGGATTTCCCCACAAAAGAAGACTTTCTTAATCACAGACAGAATGTAAGAGAAGAAAACTTTCTAACAAGAACAGAAGAAAAAAGAAAACAAGAAGAATCCTACAACAAGAACAGAAAAGATGTAAATTTTAAAATGGGAGAAGAAGTCTATGTATACTTTGAACCAAGAGCTAAATTTGGCATGCCCGCAAAATTTCAACAAAAATTTCGAAGAGCAACAGTTCTAGGAAAAACTTTAGAAGCTACGTACAAAGTTCAAGTTGAAGGCAGCCCAGCAGGAAAAGAAATCCGGACGGCCCATCAACAATTCATGAAGAAAATGCCGCAGAGAGTACTTTGAGAAAAGATGGCAACACTTCCCTCCGGCCATCTCTGACGTTTCGACCTCGGCTAAACCTTAATTGAAACATTTCAAGAACAAACAAACACTTTTCTTTGGAAAAAAAAAGAACATTTTATTAGGATGTCAACTGCTTTCCCAAATATTTTAAGTCTAATAGATTTTAAATTAGAAGGTAATCGCTAGAATTAAACAGAGAACAAGAGACTAAGAAGTATTAGATTAGTGCGCGCATTTAAAGTAAGGGAGGTTAGGTTAGGTAAGAAAAAAAAATGGCGAAAAAAAAGGAAAAAGACAAATTTGAAATAAAAAAAATAAAAAAATAATCAAGAAAATGTTCTCTAAAGTTAGGAATCAAATAAGTAGGTTAGAAAGGGGAAAGAAGGAACACCATGATCAACAATTTTTCATACCTGTTTGGGTGCGCTGCGAAGAGCCTGGTACCACTGTGAGACGCCGCCATTTTGATGCATCTTCATGGTGGCGGCCATGTTAGTTCCGTCTTCACAACGGCGGGAACGCAGTATCGGCAGACCTCCACGGAGGGCTGGAAATTTAAAATTACAAAATGAAATTTCCGAATTGACACACAACAGGGGACGCCCGGGTGTGTGCCAAAACATTTCATTTCTAAGAAATCTGGAGGTCGATTCACTCACTCTCAACGAGAAGTGCAGGAAACTGGAGGGACGCCGCGAGGACTCGACGCATTTTGACGCGGGCGGTACTTGTTGCACCTTTCCTAATATTAACCACCCCACTGACAATTCTAAACGGGCTGGCAATGGCCACGCGAGCCGCGAGCCCGTGCGACAAGTTTTGACTGATTCACGAAGATGAGTGACTTCACAAGGAGGAACACGACGACGCGGCGGGACGACACGGAGGATGTGTCTGTGACTGGAGCCAGAGACGGACTGATCTCAGCGGACTCCGCGCCAGCGCCCCGCGGAGCGAGAGGGGAGCGCGGCTGTGCCGCGGTCCACGCGGAATGTGCTGCGCTTTGCAAAGATAGGCGTCGAGCAGCAGCCGGACGGCCGGGGGCCGTCACTAGACGCGGAAAGACAACTCGAGTTAATTAGGAAGCAAAAAGTGGATCCACCAATGATAAAGAATTAGAAGATAGAAATTGGCCCTGTTCCGTTAACACGCTAAGGTTGTGTCCCGAGGCGTGCGGAAAAATAGAGGCGGAAAAATAAATGAAAAGAAGAAATAAGAATATTGAAATACAAAGAAGAAATAAATAAGAAGATAAAATGGAAAAATTATTCGTTGTGGACGCGTTACGGTTGTGTCCTGAGGCGTCCGCAACTAGAAATAAGAAAAATTTGACAAATAGAAAAATATTTTGAAGGAAGAAATAATTTTTAAAAGACAATGATTTATAATGCAACCCCGGGGAAGAATAGAAAATAGAGTAGAAAGAAAAATAGTCTCCAAATCATGAGTTTAGGGATTAGTGTGCTCAAGGACTGCTTCCAGAGCGCCTCATTAATTCAACAATGTTGCAAGACGCCATCTTAAAATCCAGCGAGAGACTGCGGAAATTCGGCGCGGAGCTGGTAATCCAACAAGAAAATATGGATGCATATTATACGTTGGAAGCGGCAACGTGCGTGACGACTCCAACAATATTCACAGTGAAATTCCGACTACCAATTAAAATTTCGGGCAGTACGTCGTCATGGTACGCGGTACACCCGGCACCATATAAAGTTCAAGATGTGACGTATTTTTTCATTAAAAATCCACTTCAGATCGCAATGTTTAAATCAACCCAATTTTTTGCCACAAAATTACTGCCCGGCAAACCAATTCTTTTGCCAAGTTCCGCGAGAACAACCCCGCCGAACTTGATATCTGCCTGTTTCCACTTTTCCCGGCACTGAATTCTCCACCGGAAAATGGGAAAGCGGACTGCCACCGCAGTCATGCGCCGATGGTGACGGAAATACCCCCAAACAAATTCTGGATAGTCACCGACGACGAGTACCCTATGAGGATGTCCTGTCATGGACAAACTACTGATGTGGAAAACATAGATGCGGGGGCGGACCTTGTGACGCTGCCCTGCAGCTGCTCGGTCGCGTACGCTTCGACAACCTTAGTATCTCCCCGCATCCTCTGCGACAATAACGATGAAGGGGCCTCTAACTAACTCGGGCGGTCCCGGTGCAATGGACTCGTCGTGCGGCTAACATGCGCTTCGAAGAAACTGTTGAGTCATCACTGCCTGTCCACCGTCGACGGCGAGGAGGACGTCTACGTCCTAGGGGAGGCCCTGCTGGAGCAGCCATGGCTCCACGAGGTCCTCGCTGCAGTTGGGGGTGCTACGGCGGCAGCGGTGATGGCGTGGGCCCATAGGCTCATGCGGCATTGCTGCCGACGTGCGCGGCACTCTACGGCGGCGTACCTGCGGCCTCGGCGGGCTTGTGGCCATTTCAAGCCCCACCGTGACCCCGCCCTCAGTGGGCACAATACTGGCGCCTACAGTGAATGCACCCGTCACCATAGACAATACGGGCAAACGGCCACAGCGACAGCACACGCCTCTGCACCGGCCGCTATCCGCGGCAGACATTTTCGATTTGTGACATTTTTTTATTGGGTTGATAGGTCTTTTTAAGTTTAATGTGTTAAAAGTGTTTAAAGTGTTAAGGTGTTACAACTATTTTATTGTGGTTCTTATTTTTTACAGTGTCTTCAAGTTCATTGTTAGAAATGTTCAAAGTGTTAAAATGTTCACGGGTTACAACTGTTTTATTGTGGTTTTAATATTTTTACAGTGTCTTAATGTTCAGAGTATCAAAGTGTTAAAGTGTGAAAAAAAACAACAAAAAAACACTATTTTATTGTACATTTACAGAGCGTCTTTACGTGTATGTCAGTATATATAAAATAATTAAATTATTTTTTCCTTCACGTAGAATGGCAACTGTGGCACGGGGACGTGCCCAAAAAATCGGACGGTGTGGGTGTTGTGCCCCTGGTAGCGGCCTGGGATGACCTACTTGCGAAGCGCGGCCAGCTGACCGGGGGTGTCGGATGACACAGCGGCCCGCGGAGGCCCCCCCGTCAGCTGGAGTGCAGTGAAGGTTCCGTCCTCGGCCGCCAGGGTGCACCACCGCCTGGGGTGCTTATGAAAAATTAAGAAAGAGGAAGATACGTGGCGAGTGCGTGGGTGAAGGAAGGTGAAGGTGTGCGCGTGCAGAGAGAGAGAGAGAGAGAGAGAGAGAGAGAGAGAGAGAGAGAGAGAGAGAGAGAGAGAGAGAGCGGAGGTAGAGAGTGAGATTGTGGAAGAATTAGAGAACGTGAAGTGTACCGAAGAAAAAAGTGAAGTGACTGTATGATTGAAAAAATACGATTTCAAGAAATCCTGGTAGTCACGAAGTTAATTTTATTTTTAAGTTGTGGTTTAAGGGGGTGGTAAAGTGACAAAAATCGATTTCCAGTTTTATTTTTTTTTCGACTCTTTCGACCATGCTACACCCATTCCTGACCATATATTGACCCACAGCACCCTCAAATCAACATAGGAATTGTTTTATTCGTACAATCGCCGTAAGGTTAGGTTAGGCCCTGAAACTTTAAACAAGTTTTTCTCAGTTCCTTTTTTTTTGACCTTGCGCGCAGGATATCTTGGACGTCGTAAGAGATATAATTTTGAGTGAGAGCTCAAAATGATCACTGTTTATATAGCTAGAAGACAAGGGAGAGTTTTTGTCGAAAAAAAATTTCAATCTCCAGTAACAGTCAAATGAATGTCTAAAAGCGGCATGAAAACATTCATGATTATAGTTTTCAAGATAAATCACAAAAAAAAAATAAAAAAAAAAAAATCCGGCCGCCTTGTGTTCTTTATTTTGACCATAAAAAGATGTGGTAATTATGTCAGATTTTTGAAACATTATTTCGCTTAGAAATCCTGCGCGCAAGAATTAAAACCCTAATGTCGACCAAATCTTTAAAAAAAAGGCCAGATTCAAAAAGTGTCACTAAACATCCAACAAAAGATGTTAAAGAGGTAAAAAGACATGGAAAATCCAATGGTGATGTCTATTTTAAAGTCAAAGTGACCATCGTGTCAGAAACAGAAGCTAAAAAAGCATGAAAAAATGTCAAATTTCACTTTACCCCCCCCCCCCCCCTAACAAAGATATCTAAGGCTAGGACTGCGTTGTGTGTGGTTCTGTTTATGTTTGTCAGACCATTATAAATAATACTACAACCTACAAAAAGACCAGCTGGGTATCAAATCGTGTCAAAAACAGACATTTAAGACAGTCTCATAATACCTGAAGGTCAAGTTATTCACAGAAACGTGCAGTAAAATAGTCCAGTTCACCCAGTTCACCCAGCCTTAAGGTTAGAAAAAAGCACAGCCCCCGTGTCCACATCGTTTCGTCTTTGATTCAGAAGTACCATCAAACCTCGCTACAAGGTGCAGCCACACGCCCACTGTTTTCGAAAAGGGACTTATAGTCACACTCAAACTACGTTAGGGATAGTTTTTTCACAAATGCATTTGCACAAGCACGCAGTTTAATGTCCTATTTCACTCCGATTCAAAGAGTTAAGAACATTTAGGGTTGGTATTTCTGAAAACAACAGGGCCTGCGCGCAGCGGCGCGGGACACTCTGGCCAACAATCACCGACCGACCGGCCGATCCAAATGGCCACGTTCGAAAACAACGTCTATGCCATTGTTGGAGCTCTTCTAGCTGCAGTAAAAGACAATTTTGATTCGAACGCGCTTTTTCAAGGGAGCGAGCGTTTATGGTGTAAGCTGTACAGAGGCGAAAAGGAGCGCTGCTATTGGTCGGATTCCATTTCCGGTGGCTCGGCTCCCCCCTCTCCCTCTGTTTTTCGCTGACGAGTATTTCAACTCAAAATTTCTCAAAATTGGCCTTACACTTTTCAACCACATTTCACCACTGAAATCAGGGTACAAAGTTCTACCACTCTGCCAAATCTCATCAAAATCGTATAGAAAATTTCGGATTTGCATAAGGGGCCAGACTGACAATAATAAAAAAAAAACAAAAAACAACCCCGGTGAGGCTATAAGGCTACTTCGTGCCTAAAAAGGTGACAGACTGTTCGGAGATCTTTGTGGTGAAGCCAAAAACTAGATGTCGGAGTGCAGGAGGCCTCAGGTGGTAAGTGCACCCCACGCCACGTGTTACGGTTGCCACGGGTTTTTAGTCTTAGGGTTAATATAGGGTATTAGTGAATCAATAAATAGAAACTAGTAAACCTTATTTGTGCTGTAGTGAATAACCACCGAGTTCATACAAAAATCCCCCATAACACCAGGAGGAGGTCCCACTCCAGGAGGAGATCATACTCCAGGAGTTGGTCCACTTCCAGGAGGAGATCTCGCTCGAGAAGGTCGCATTCCAGAGGGAGGTCCAAGTCCGCAAGAAAAAGATCATACTCAAGAAGTAGGTCCAGCTCCAGGAGGAGGTCTCGCTCCAGAAGGTCGCATTCCAGAGGGAGATCCAAGTCTGGACAAAGATTGTACTCCAGAAGTAGGTCCAACTACAGGAGGAGGTCGCATTCCAGAGGGAGGTCCTCCAGAAGAAGATCATGCTCCAGAAGCAGGTCCAACTCCAGGAGGAGGTCGCATTCCAGAGGGAGGTCCTCCAGAAGAAGATCATACTCCAATAGTAGGTCCAACTCGAGTAGGAGCTTGCAATTTTTCTGGTTTACCTACCTTATTGTTTGCTGTTCAGTTCGGGCTCAACCTGTTATCGGGAGCTCTGTCCACAACAGTACCCAAATATCACATTTAAAAGCTCTTGATTCCACCTCTGGCACCAGCTTTGGGGTTCCTCGAAATGACACTGCTGTGACTGGAGTTGCTGGGAAAATCAGGTACCAAACTATGCGCTTTTGGCGTACTTGCAGGTTGAAATTTTTCTGGTTTACTTATCTTATTGTTTGCTTTTCAGTTCGGGCTCAACCTGTTGTCGGGAGCTCTGTCAAAAGCCTTGACACCAAAATGTCACCTGTTGCTAGCAGCTCTCCTGGTTCTGCTACCAGCCTGAGCCCTAGTCTTATTTCTGGCATTGATGCTTTGGCGTTTGCAGCATCAACAAGGTCCCCGTTTTCTATAACTAAAGGTCCTCAGTTACATTGCGATATCCAGGTGATTGGCGGAAAAATAGTAGTAGTTGTAAGGCGTCCTCTGAAACTTATTACCAACACTTCAAATAATTCACTTTAGTTTCAATTTTTTTTTACGCTCCTCTCTTGTGATATTGGATTTAATTTTATTATGTTTTTCTTCCCTTTGTTCTACTATCTGTGATTTTAATGTGATTGTAAGCCAAAGGTTTTTACTATTCATAAAATGGCAAAATTATTCCCTCTATACTGTTATAGTGTGCGCTTATAAGGGACTTGGAGAGAAAGGATGAGTCAGAGGTCTCGTAGAGACAGGAGCGTTCTGGATTGACAGTAAGTGACCGAGTACAGAATGGTAGCTGGCGCTTGGGAGCGCGCGTTTATATTACAGATGCAGAAGAACATAGGAAAGAATAAGGGTGGAGAGTAGGGGTGCATGGCCAATGGTATGGTGAGGCTAGGGTATTTAGGGGAAGAACAGTAAGAAGAAGAATAGTAGGTCCTGGCTAGGATCCTTAGGGCAGTGGTAGTAAACATAGGGGAATGACCGCTAATAAGCCGTGCTCTGGTTATGTTCTCCATTGTTCATTTCACAACACCACTCCCTCCTGAACAAAGAAACGATGTTTCTAAAAATTTTCTACCATGCTTTTACGAACCAGCTTGAACTTAATTTAGAGTTTTCATACCGTTCAACGCTTTGAATTTAAATGCTTAAACTTGACTCCCCACTCTCACCTTATTTGCACATTTTGTTTTAATTAAATCGTCCGATTGAATAAATTTCTTGTTGTTTTCTTTCTTGTTCTTGTCTTGATGACTGCTAAACGTTGACTGGAACTGATGCTACAAAGGCTTGCGTCACCATTACACCGTACGGTGCCAGGCAGGTCCAGGCCTAAGCCCGCGGTTCAGCGTGATGTTAAAAAAATAAAAACAAAGAGTAGTTGGCCTTTAACATGCAGCATGCCAGATGGAGTCCTCGTCTTCAAACGGATGTTACACTAGAAGTGCAGCGACGATGGCCAGGAAGACGACGTTCAACATGATGAAGATCATTTTGGCTGACGTGTGCTTAGTCGACAGTGGTCCTGTAGATCAGACTTATTAATTTTTGTTTTTGATTTAAGTCTCCTTTTCCTTTCCGAATGAATGGGATACTCTGTGTCTAGCAACGCTTTTACTTCTTTCATGTTTATGTACAATCAGGGTTATGACATGTATCGTTTGTGACATTTATTCCAGGCGGCTAGGGTGTTTGTGGACTTCGCCCGTTCGAATTGGCGCGCGCTTTGCGTCTGGCGATACCCCTTGCGTCAGTTCCTAGTGCGGCGTAGTGCTGTGCCCCGTCGCTGTTGCGTGGGGCGCTAGGGTCGCGGCGAGAACTCGCGTTGCGCTGCCCGTTGCTGCCGGCTGGTTGCTAGCCGCGGCGCGGTGGTTGACGTTGTTGACGCGCTGGCCGGCGTCGCCGGCGTCTTCGCGCCCCAGTCCGTGCCGTTGCGCTGGTCTATGATAGGCCGTTCGGGTCGTGTGTTGTATCTGTGCATTTTGATTGGTTGGCCGAGTTGCGTTGTTGAGCTCGGCGTTCCGGGGTCCGGCGGCGTTGGCGTCATTATGTAGCGGGTGTTTCAGGCAAGTGGTCTTGTCGTTTCCCCTCTGAGTGCGATGGCGGTCCTCAGCATCCTTTTTGACGCTTATTCTGCCTGGTGTTTCTGCCAGGGTGACGGTCACGGTGGTTACGTGAGTAATTTTCTTCTCGTCTTCCTTCTGGTCTGGTGTTTGTTTGCATGTGTTATGAGGCACGGTTTGGTCCTTTGTGGGTTTAGTTGCGGTGCGTGTTTTGCCGCTGGTGCGGCCGCTAACGCTGGGGCCCCTCCCGTGGTGCCCCACGATCCTCCTCAAGGGTTCTCTGGATTATATGAGTGGGAGGAGGAGGATCTGGATGATACTTATCCTCTGTTCATGTGCTTGAGATGTAACTCGACGGCGTTGGTGAGTTTCCCTTTTTTTAATTTTTTTTATTTTTTGTTTGGTGGGTGGTTGGGTTCAATTGTTCCCATCCCGATTTATTTATTTTCCTCAAGAGCGTCATTCCTCCGTTGGTCCCCGATTTCCCTGAGCCTGGCGGTTTCCCTTTTCACGGCGCTGATGCTCTGCCTGAGTGGGCTGCCCTTCCCGATGGGCCCTTGTGGGGTGCCCCTCCTGTGGTTGAGGATATGTGGGCCGAACTGGCCGTCGACCCTGAAGTGGTCGTTTTAGCCGAGTTTGACCATGATGACGTGGTTGGGGTCCTTCAGGCTGGGCTTGAAGAGGAAGAGGACGATCCTGAACCCCTTTTCCCTTATGAGTTCTTGTGGCGTTTCCCTGGGGTAGGACCTGCTCCCGGTTTTCCGATTTGCGCGTTGCCGGCTGTTCTAGTTCCAGACATCCCCAGTGATGTAAGTTTTCTGATAAGAGTTTACGCCTGGCGATGGCTGCCCAGACTTAGCTGACTTCATTGTTCACCTAGATGGCTGTTCCTGTGACCTCCGTGAAGGTGGCATCGCCCAATATTGCACAATTAACCCGACATGTCCCAAAACATTGAGCACAAATTGAGCAATCGATTGCACTATCCCATTTTACTTGTGCATGCTCCGAAAGTGTAAATAAAGCGCTCTCCAAATGGGTTATGCCAGAATCACGCCAGCAGCGCCCAGTCATGCACAATTAACGAGGCACGTGCCAAAAAATTGAGCACAAATTGAGCAACCGATTGCACTATGCCGTTATAATTGTGCATCGATCCCAAGGCCATTTGATGGTACTCCTACTGGGTTATGCCAGAATCACGCCAGCAGCGCCCAAACAAGCAACCTGAAATTCAGCATATAGATTCGAGACCGCCTGGAATTGAGCAACACGATGGTACCGACCATTTTAATTGTGCATAGCATAGAAACACCAAAAATAATACCAAGCGTTACAAACATCGAAATCTATGCGTCAACTAATGCCAGCAGCGCCCAATCTTGCCACATTATCGAGACAAGCGCCAAAAAATTGAGCACAAATTGAGCAACCGAATGCACTATGCCGTTTCAATTGTGCATCGATTTGAAGACCATATTCTAGCATACGAGGTTACTCAGGTAACTACTACCAGCAGCGCCCAATCATGCCACATTATCGAGACTAGCGCCCAACAATTGAGCACAAATTGTGCAACCGATTGCACGGTGTCGTTTTAATTGTGCATCGATTTGAAGACCATATTCCAGCATACGCGGTTACTCACGTAACTACTACCAGCAGCGCCCAATCATGCCACATTATCTAGACTAGCGCCCAAAAATTGAGCACAAATTGTGCAACCGATTGCACGGTGCCGTTTGAATTGTGCATCGATTTGAAGACCATATTCCAGCATACGCGGTTACTCACGTAACTACTGCCAGCAGCGCCCAATCATGCCACATTATCGAGACTAGCGCCCAAAAATTGAGCACCAATTGTGCAACCGATTGCACGGTGCCGTTTTAATTGTGAATCGATTTCAAGTCCGTATCCCACCTCATTCGTGTACACTGGTAACTACGACTACCAGCGCCTAGTGACAGGCGTCATAAAATCAAAGCACCAATTGTGGGTTTGGCACAGCATCGCGAGTTTGTATCGCCGTCGTCTCTCCGCCTGGCTGTAGCAGAATGTGGACTTCAGGGTGGTGACCTCAGCTGCGTCACAAGGTCGACTGTCAACACGAAAGTTACCAGAGTCTGCCAATTCGAGGGTTATCCCAACGGTGTTTAGTTGAGTTTGTTTCTTTTCGCAGCGTTCCGTGGTCCCCTTGAAAAACTGTAAGGCATTCAACATTATTTATGTTAAGAGTTGAAACTTCCGGTAGAGCCTCTCGTGTATCCAGCAATACAAAGTAGGTGTACGCCAGACCGTGTCTTGACGTAACAGGCTTAGCGATGCTGTGCCACTTTCGACAACCCACGCTTGGCGTCAAGGTGCAAACAACTCAGCGTTTTTGTGTACACATGATTCGGAAAGAGAAATGATTTGCATGATTTCGTTGATTTTGCTTGATTTCGGATGAGATTGCGCGATTTTGTCTGATTTCGCTAAATTTGCCATGATTTTGAAAAATCTTCGGTGATTTTGGCAAATTTTGCGTGATTGCGCGTGATTGCGCGCGATTTTTTGGTTGATTTCAATCGATTTCGCCTGATTTCGAGTTATTCTGCCAATACAACGGCTCACCTGCTCGTTCCGTGTGAATAAGGCACTACCATCTGTATGAAAAATTTGAAAAACCAAAATTTTCGAAATGGCAACATATTAATTTGGAAAAGAACAGGAATTCTCTACCCTCAGATAATTTCAAAAACAAAAATCTTCATCCGACCTGGACTTTGTCCCTATTTTTATTAAGAGAAGGGAAACGTCAAGATATCTAACAATTGCCTGGTATGATTGGAATCCATGAACTCTTCCGACAAAGGCTTGCAAAGGCTCTTCTGTCTGGTTTGGTTATAGCTATTATTATTTGTGTATTTCCAGTTCCCCTCAATGGCGTGTACGTATTAAACTAGATCAGGCTTCATACTAATCCATCCTGACAAATTCAACCCTTGAATTCTTTATTTACACTGAAAAAAGTGGGAATCTGAGTCTTGCCAATAGGTTGCGTTAGTAACTTTATCTCTCGTTCAAAGAAACATTTTTCTTGCCAATCCTTCAATGGCATGTACCTATTAAAACAGATCAGGCTTCATACTAATCCATTCTGAAAATTCAACCCTTAAATTCTTTATTTACATTGAAAAAAGTGGGAATTTGAGTCTTGCCACACAGTGTTATTTAGTGTGTCTTCTTTCACCCTACCCTCTTTCAGCGCATCAGAATCCGGGGATAACAACAATTAGCAAAATTATTTAATATTTATTTCCTATTATTCTTGTGTTTTTTATGAGTATCATAAGAAATTTTTTACCTCTAACATACAACATTTATTTAGCACTTCTATTTGCAATGTTGTTTTTTTTTTTAAATGTACGGAGTAGATCAAATAGACCCACCTCATTAGTGCAAAGATATTAAAATAAATTGTGTGATTCATCCTTGTTGGGGAATAACTGTAATACGTGACGTTCTTTTTGGCGCTGGCATCGCCGTGGCGCCTTTTCGTCCCTCTATTCAAAAGCGGTTTCGATACGTCAGGTGTCCGTGCACACTGTCGTGATTGCGTGTGACTGTCCGTGATTCATGCTTGATTTTCATGATTGTAGGTGATTTTTACTCGATTTCACATGATTTTGCATGATTTTGCGTGATTCGCATGATTGCGCCGATTGCGAATGATTTTAGTTTGATTTCGGGTGATTTCGGACGATTTCGTGCGTGATTTCGGGCAGGGTGTACATATGATTGCGTGAGTTGTTTGCCCCTTGCTTGGCGTTCACACCTACCATGGCCTGCGGCGCTTGCCTGCTCTCGGCTGGCTAGATTTTTTGAGCTACACCTATTAAGAAAGAACTGCGTGCTGGTAAGTCAATACAGCATCATTCGTGGGTCAAAAAAAGCCCCACGACATTTTGTGTGCATGGAACCGTCCCTGTCAAAGAATTTTTATTTAAGAAGGTGTACCTCTACTTATGTCCTGCATTCTTTTCTTTGGAAAGACGCGTGTGATAATCGTTTTAGCGGCACTGGTAGACTTCAGTTTCGATTTTGTGTCTGTTGTAATCCAACCGGGAGAGGCCCGCTCTTTCTATCCCAGGTACGCTGAGATTCCAGACGCACATGTTAGGTGTGGCTACGTTTTAAAGTAGCGGCCATTGTTGACATCTCTTCAAGACGTAACATACTTCCGCCTCACGTTGAAATTGTAAAAATTAGCCAATTTTTTTTTATTTTTTTTAAACGCTTTTGTTAGCCTGTTTGGGTCTAACCCCTGATCAGCTTGGTGTAGCTCCGCAGGGTACATTAGCTGTGGTAGACTGCAGTTTCGTTTTTGTGTTCATTTATATTTCACGTCCTCGTGCTTATTATCTGTTCCATTGGTATAAGGCAAAATAATGTTTAGTGTTGACGAGCTGTCGACAATCCCCTCAGTTCTTAAGCGGAGCAGTTTATGACCGAAAGTAACGAGCCTCACCGGAAGCCTGAACAGTGAGCAGACTGCCCCAGTGGACTCGAGAAGAACATAAGGTGAATGGGCCGCTTCCGGTTGAGTGACAACAGACGACGTGTTGGTTTGCTGCGAACCGGCAAGTGCCAGTGACTGCCGTAAAAACCTACTTAACCAACATTATGGGGGATGCTAACTTCAACCTCTCCTATGGGAAGGCTGCTAGAGAGAGCCAGATGAAGTGTGTGTCCGGAACCATGCTGGAGCTGTACCAGGCCTGTGAAGTGACACCTCCTGAGATTGCTACAGTCGCTCCCCCGAATGAGTTGTGGCAGCACATCACGAGCTATGTGTTGTATATTGTGTTCGCTGTGACACAACTCATGATGATCAAGCAGTTGACGGACAATAATTATGACAATTATTGGAAGAACAGGATTGTGTCTTTGTGCCAACGGTTAGGTCTGAACCAAGCTCAGGAAGACTTGCTGCTGATTTATGCCAAACCATCAAGGAGGTCTTGTAAGAATGTATATTCACGTATCGGAAATCGATTACCCTTCAGGCGAATGGCCTACGCAATTATGAGGATGTTCCATAACCACAAGAATCAAGATCTACGGAGAGTGGCGTCTATACTCAAGAGTATGTACCATAATATTGATATAACCCATCTGGTACTCATCCAGAAATACCTCATCGATATGGCTCCAGGAATTCTGGCAGCTCCAGCTGCCCGGGGCGAGGCTCCGGCAGTGTTCAAGGCGATGCTCCGATTAACACAGATGGAAGATGAGCATCCATTTGTTCGGATGTTGGCCCAATTCTGATCTTGAAGGTTCACGAATAACCCGTTTCCTAAAGTCACTGGGAGGAATGTCTTGAACATTGGATATAACTAATTCTAAGTCCAATCCCGACTTCGCTGGGTCTACCAGTGGGGGGTTTGGACACCTGGCAGACAGTTTACGTCCACATGGACAGCTCGCCGTCATGGAAACGAAAACTGCGCAGCATCAGAAGGTGCTACAGAATGATTCTTAAAGTTCCAGGTACATGGGAGTCTTGTTACGTTGTGAACAAGACCGGCAACAGATGAAGTTCACTGCCCAGGCTCCAATTTACGGTAAGTTTTGGTGCTGCTTTGACGTGAAGGATCCTTCCGCGAATAATCAATTTCTTTGGGGGCAATTTTGGCCCATGTTTCAGGTGGGATGTGGAGTACGGTTGGGGTCGCAGAGCCTGACTCCGAGTCGAGAGAAGCAGTCTCGGAAACACCACCATCGGATTCCTCGGACTCACCCAAAATGGGCAATTCAGACTTTTTCTTCAGACCGAGGGAATAGAGGATGCCACTTCTATTGCAAATGACAAAAGTGTGAACAGCATGTGTCGACGAGTGAAGCTTTTCCTCAACCTGAATCGTCGTCCAGATGGGATGGGATCGAGGAAGAACTTTCCCCTCGCTGACTATCTCTCCGCTGTATCTCAGTATCGTATCATGAAGCTTCCTGGGGGAATCCGCTGGGGCTGGTCCACGTCTCTTCCGCTTCACCTCTTGTCCTGCAGGATTCCCCTGAAACGGAGAGAGCAAGTCGTCATCGCAAGGTAAACAAGTGGTTCCATATCTGGGAGCACAAGATTTTTTGTCACTGTCAGTGATCCGGCTGAAAATTTTACCAAATGTGCTACTAGGGTAGAGGAGGATGACCACAAATTTTAAAGTTCCTAGGTCGACCCTGTCACAAGCAGTGGACTGAAGTGTGTTTTGCGACTTTTTTGGTAAAATAGGGTACTTCGGAGATATCCCAGACCGGAATTCAGCGACAGAACGGGAGAAACAAAAGAGCGTCGGGGGGCTATGCTGAGCGGTGGTGGGGGTCGAAATCGGCGGAGTGGGGGCAGCATGCGCGCGCCGCCTTCACCCCCACCCCGCCGATTTAGACCCCCACCACCGCTTAGCACTGCCTCCCGACGCTCTTTTGTTTCTCCCGCTCTGTCGCTGACTTCCGGTCTGGGTTATCTCCGAAGTACCCTATTCTACTATGAAGGTACAAATGGATAGGAAAGGCTTGACCTTGGGACTTGAAAATTCGAACAGGTCTTGAGGGCTATAAGTAAAACATTTGAAGAAACTTTAATTTTCCAAAAAAAAATCGAACTTAATGTTTTTAATTATGATCCCAAATGATATTTGTTAAAAAACTTTCAAAAAATTGAGAAAGTACCTTTGTATGATCCTAGTAACTATAAAAAATTTCAGCCTAGGAGGGCACTTGGTTTGGGAGCTGTGGCAGAAAGCGCAACTTTCTCACCGCATTGTTTGGGGACTTAAGCGATGAAGGTACTGAACTGAAACCAGGGTGTATCGGAATGGGTAAATAATAATCCAAGGGTGGATAGAGTGGTCTGTTGAGTATCTTCCACTTCCTTACTTGAGTTTTGACTGTTTTCGGCCTTTCAGGGTCTGTGTCGAGGATCTGAGTTATGGCTA
Organism: Stenchaetothrips biformis; assembly: GCA_030522485.1. NCBI lineage: Eukaryota > Metazoa > Arthropoda > Insecta > Thysanoptera > Thripidae > Stenchaetothrips > Stenchaetothrips biformis. Next base: position 4,385,010 of record CM060095.1, on the reverse strand, counting down.
TAGTTTTCTTCACAGCTTGAATCGTAATCAAACTTTGTCTCCCATTTGGACATTGTACACTCAGCTTTGATGGTAAGAATTATTTCATAAACTATATACTTGTATGGTCCGCTTACAGGCAACTAAAAGCAAGTTTAGGATAAGCCACGACAAGTTTGACAAAAGTTTACTTAAACTTCATCAACTAGGTCAATAATATGAGTTCGGTTCATCATCTTTGAAAATTAATTTGTCCTATGGTACACTCGGCTTTTACTATATAAACTATTTCATAAGCTATTCCCTTGTATTGTCTGCAGACAGGTGAGCTTGAGGGCAAGAAGCCACATACTGACGACAAAGACAACATTAGAAAATTGCTTTATAATATACCTCTGAGTGAAATTTTGAAATTTTTAAGTACCATTTGACAGGAAGTTCATTTAAAGATGAAAACTCAATAATTTTAAGACGAACAAGACGAACGTCCAAACCGGAGACAAAGTTTGATTACGATTCCAGTTGTGAAAGATACTAGCTATGACTAGGCACCTCGACACAGACCCTGAAAGGCTGAAAACAGTCAAAAGACAAGTTAGGAAGTTAAAGATACTCATCAGACCACTTTCTCTACCCTGGGATTATTATTTATTCCATTCTGATGCACCCTTCTCACAGTTGAGTAAGTTTAAGGCTTAAGTCCCCAAACAATGCGGTGAGAAAGTTGCGCTTTCTGCCATAGCTCTGAAACCAAGTGTTCTCCTAGTCTGAAATTTTATACAGTTACTAGGATCATACACTGCAAATCCAGTGGTAAGTTTGCTTGCCACAGAATCGGCAAGCCGTTTTAAATGCCAAAAATTGGCAAGCTTGGCCCGAAAATACTCACCAGCTTGCCAAAATTTGGCAAGCTTCTGAAGATTCCAGGTCAAAGCTTGCCAAATTTTGGCATTCAAAACAGCTTGCCAAATTTGTAGCAAGCAAACTTACCACTAGCTTTGCAGTGTACAAAGGTACTTTCTTAATTTTTTTGAAGTTCATGTTTTCGAGATCCATAAAAATAATAATAATAATAATAATAATAATAATAATAATAATAATAATAATAATAGGCTGAGCGATTAGCGAAGCCAGTTACTTCACTGGGGTTGATAAACTTTTCCTGTCTGTCTGTCTGTGTGTGTCCGCATATTCCTCCTGAACGGCTCGGCCGATCTGGCTGAGATTTTGCATGGTTATTAGGTATGTCCTTGGCTCGCCACACGCCAAAATGCAGCTTTCTATCGCAATCCAATCAGTCGTACCAACGAAAAAACACTGAAAAAAAAGGCAGAAAAAGTGCAACTTTTATGTGAGTTTTCATTTAAGAGACATTTTCACATGGTTTCGCATGGTTTAGAAGGTGCTGATGACGGAAATGAAATCCATTATGATCCCTGACCAAAGTGTCAACCACGTAGGGGCTACCCCGTCTAGAATATTTTAATAAAATATACTTGGACGATTCATCACGTAGTGCACTACTCATTGCCTCAGTGAAACTTAAAACAGCTTGCCGAAGGCAAGCAGGAAGCGCCGCAGGCCAAGGTAGGTGTAACGCCAGGCGTAGATTGTCGAAACTGGCGCAGCATCGCGAAGCCTGTTACGACAAGACACGGTCTGGCGTAAACCTACCTTGTATTAGTTTATTATTATTTCAAATAATTCGTAAGTTCATGCCTGGTTGGCTACTTCTATATATTAGAAATGTATCTGTTTATTTGTAACAGGGTAGCCTGGGGCAGCGAAACGACTTAAAAAGTCGCGGACGTGCTGCCAGGCCAAGCAACCGAACAATGGCCATTCAGGCAACCCGATCGAGTCAAGTGCGAATGCAGACAGCCAGTACGTGATGGCAAAGAAAAATACGCAGACGAAAATGTCACGCACAACGCCAGCGGTCAGTTCGCGATCAGACTTCAGTACGAGCAAACATGTTCCGAGCTTGGTGCGGTCGTCGACCAAGGGGTACTAACACGAAGCAAGCGACGAGTCCAAAATCACCGATGGTAGTCTACATCGAAGGCAACATCGGAAATGGAAAATCGACTCTGCTTGCGACGCTACAGGAACGTGGCTATCCAGTTGTACAAGAACCAGTTTCGCTGTGGACTAATTTTCATGGAATTAATTTCTTGGACTTGTACTCGAAAGACATGGAAAAGTGGGCGTATACGTTTCAGTCGATGGTTTTGTTTACATCATGGCAAACCCAGTTGAAATTCATGCAAGGCAGTGCTCCTGTTGTAGCAGAACGCTCATTACATAGTGTGGTTAAAATGTTTGTTCAAACGCAAATAGAAGCAAAGATGATCAACAAAGAGCAGTACGTATTACTTCAAGAAATGTCTAAGTCCATGACAGCTCAGTTAAGACGCAAGGAACGTCATATCTATCTTCGAGGGACTCCAGAAACAGCCTTTCAACGTCTTCAAACAAGGGCTCGCAAAGAGGAAAATACATTGTCCAAGGGTTACATCCAAAGTTTGCACACAGTTTTGGAGAATTGGATGGACAACGAACCAGCTCTACATGCAGTCGTGGATGCGACCAGTAGTCCAGAGACCGTCCAGCAGCAAGTCATCCGAGCCATACAACAGTTAGAGTAAAAGTTAAGTTTTCCCAAACATAAAGTGTTAATTAGTCTTCCTAGATTAAAAATGGTGTTTTAGATAGGATTTAGCTAGTCAGGTTTGCAACACCATGGCATAAACCCCGACGTTTAGTTAGGGGAGAGTAGGAGTCAAAAGTCTGTGCGCAGTGTTTATGTGTGTTACAGATAAAATTGTCTACAAGAATCGTCCGGAGTACTGTCAACTAGAACTACGAGAACCACAGCATGGAAGTGCAGACCAACATAATAACCAAGTTTCTGTATGTAGACTTATCAGTAGTGTTGATGATCAGGCTAAATGGTTGCACCCCAGGATGGCGTCCTTGACTAGTTTTTGGACGCGCCATGGGAGTCGCTGTGGAACCACTCATAATGAGGATCATGAACTTTGTTAGATCGTTGAGGGCGTGTCAAGGGAGGCCTGGACAACCTTACATTGAGTCAGATGGGCCCAAAACGTCACTAGGTTTACAGCTTTGAATGAGTTTAAACATTCAAGAAGTGATAGAGTGTGAAGGTTTTGGCAACAGATCATTTGAAGTGAGTAACTTAATACGATTTAATGGTGAAAGGCGAAAAAGTATTTTCTTTTAAAGGGGGAGTGGTGTAATGAATTATCAGTTTGAAAAGCTACATCAACAACTGTCAGTTCAACTTTTTATTTATCCTCTTCTTCCTTTCTCTGGCATAGAGCTACCACCTTGGCCAAGGTCCCACTATTGATACTCCCACCTCAGTTCCCCTTTCCACTTCCATCGCTATTGTTGCCAAACCTATAAGTTGAGCCTCGCCTCTGGCCCGGCCAACAGTCTGTAGCCTGGTCTCGAGCTGTTCGGTTCTCCTAATAAACCACTGAATACCTCTACTCTCTGTCGTCCTGCTCGCCCTTTACCACTCTTAGTGCCCAACACTACAGATCCTTCTTCTTCATTTTCGATGAAAATGGAAAGTGTATTCACTGTCACTTATCAAAAAAAATAATAATAATAAAAATAATACTATTACAAAATAACATTTATAATAATCAGGAAAAAACCACACTTATTGTTTCTTTTTCTTTTCTTCTTCTTCTCCTTTCTTCTCTTCTTCTTCTTCCCTCTTCTTTTTGTCTTGTTCCTGTTAAAGCCTTTTTACAGCTTCAGTGATACGGTCAGTTTCAGCTTTTTTCCTCATTTTAGTCTCCCTTCTTTTCTCGTCCGCTTTTTGTTTCTTTCTTTTATTTCATGTAACGCCTTTGACAAGGCCTCAGTCGTCTGAAAAATATAGAGAAGTGTCACTTTTTATGATATAAATAACCATTATGAACAGAATAATAGATTTCGTACTTACTACATAGGTGCTTCGAAACGGCACAGATGTTGGTCGCTTCTTACTAGTTTCTGGCTTGCTCAGCGGAGGATCAACCACCGTTGGCACCTTTGACCCAAGACGATCAAATACAGACTGAAAAGACAAAAATAAGATTAAAAACGTTACTTACTTTGAAGTGAAAACAATACAAACAACAAGACTTCAAAAACTTACTTTTTTCTACATTTTTGGAGGTTCCGCAGGCACTACCTCCACCACCTCACCGCCCTCAAGTGAGGACTCTCCCGTGGGGCTGGTGGAAGGGACAATCCTCGAGTTGTGCGCAATTTCGTTCAGTTCTCTCTCGAGTTGTGAGGCGTAGGGTCTTGCTTGAGGATTTTGCGGAATTTCGCGTAAAACCCTGTTGTCTTGAGCCTGAGGCAATCAAAATCATGTTGATTTTAGGAAATAAAAAAAGACACTAAGTTTCACCTGTTTTGAAAGATTACGATATTGACTTACAGGATAGACGACGCGAGCAGGTGCTGGCTGCGTGCGCCTCCGCACCGTCGGGTCATCATCATGGTCATGGTGTGGGTCAGTGACACGAACATCTGGCACGACAATCTGACGCGCCAATTCGGCCAACAGGGCTAATTCTTCTTCGGGGGTCATTATGGGCGATATACCCCTCGGGCCGTGGGGTTCTGGTGCCCCCGGCCATGGCGTTGAGGTCTGAAACCATAGAACCATAGCCAATGAGAAAACATGGAAAACGAATACTCCGTGCGACAACGTCGATACCCCACGCGTTAAGTGTGAGCATCACGGCGCGGCTCCCCCTCCACCCCACCCCCTCACAGAGACACGGCGGCGGTGGCGGCACCGCTCTTTGAAGCGACTCGCAATGGACATCAAACTCAATAGGATGCATGGATAATGAGAATGTAACTAATAAAGTGATCAGTCCAACAGTGACACGGCAAAAAAGTGTTGGCAGACCACAGTTCCCACGAAAACACACAATCACCACGCGTGGACAAGTTATGCACTGTAAGCAGGTCGCGTTACACCTGTAATGAAAACCGGTTGGCCCGAGCCGAACGATGAGTCGTACGTTTCGTCTGTACGTCGCACCATACCTCCAAGACGCACGGAAGCCAGGGTCATACGTTTGGGTATGGCCGGGCCGCGACCCCCACCACTCCTGACGCCAACCCCCACCACCTCTTGCCCATACGGTTCAAAAGTATGATCGATCATACCTTCCAAGCGCACAAGTCAAAAGCATTCTCCCTACCGGGTTTAGATCCCGCATCCTTCTTACTACGAGCCGTCTCGCCTGACCATCAGACCACCACGCTCCGTGAGGGGTGGCATGGCATGTCGGTTTTCTAGCATACCCTGCCAGGGTGGCGGGTCCGGCGATGGTGCGCGGGGCGCGAGGAGGAGGGGCACACCCCCCACTCCGCCCACTCAGGCCCCCCACTCCACCAACTCGCCATACCCTAAGGTATGAAATCGTCGGAAGTCATACGCTGCGAGCCAGGGTATGCCCATGCATCTGGGACGCATTGACTGTAGTACACACGGGCTAGGGGTACACTGTTAGAAATTTCCGTTCTGAAACGGAGCGGGTCAGCCCACAGCAGTTAAAACGCTTTTGCTTTTTGCCGCCGAACGAGGAATATGTGATATGTTTTGGGAGTGTGTTAAGATCAACAAGATGCCGGATGACCATTTTTCATTGTCATACCATCAATTTCTGTAACCTGTTCAGTGAAATCCGTGAATAAAGTTGGAAAGTGTTCCGACCATTTTCAAATGGAAAGGTTTACGCAAATTTTAGAAACATTGCCCTCTGTTAAAGTAAATAACAGGAAAAGCGTTATGCCAATAATGTTTTTCCGTTTGTGAACACAAAACTCGTGTTTCCAAACGGAATTTTCTAGCGTTTCGTTGTGAAACACGCATTTTCCGTATACAAACGGTATATTTTTGTTCCCAGATTTATTTCTTCCGTTCGGAAACAGTGATTGGCTGTTTGTGAACGGTGGGGAATATCAATTTACTTTGCGTCAATTTTCCATTCTCAAACGGCTGGATTTTTAACAGTGTATGACCATACGCAATTTTTTGGATAGACGTTCATTACAAAAAAGTCATACGTTGCGGGCTCTGTAACGCGATCTTCTAACAGTGTGACAAGTTAGACGACACACCGGGAGGCGACCGCCGTTGTCAGCCACACTTGAAATTAGCACAGCACACACACAAGCTGACACAAACGCCAGCAAGGATTCACAAGAAACATGTCATTGTCAGTGAAATTGACTGCGAAAAGGACACAGACAACAAGACACCCCAGACACAGACAAACCGACGCCGGCCACCGAGACGTGCTTGCATCAGCAAAAACACGACATGCGACCACGATAACAAACACACAGACATGAATCCACACGCAAAAATCACACCAGTGACTCAAAACATGTGAGGATTTAATACTAATTTATAGCAAAACACAGGCAAGGACAGGGCATCCCGAGAGAAAATTATAGGCTGCAGATTGGCTGCAGGCTGGCTCCCTCCAGGTGGCTGACAACGCGCGGATGGAACTCGGATGGCTGCAGACATTGGCTGTATTCGGACATACGTCAGCCAAAATACAGCCATCCGCAGCCGGTGCAGCCTCTCTGGCTGCACCTGCCAGCCACTGAAGTGTCCCTTTGGAGCCCAGTAAGCGCTGCCCCCGCTGCTCTAGGCTGCACCCCGTAGCCTTCAGGATGCGCCAGACAGCCTTCCCTCGCGAGCCACGCTGCCCCCAGCAGCCACGAGGCTGCGAGGCACTGCTCTAGGCTGCACCCCGTAGCCTTCAGGATGCCCCAGACAGCCTTCCTTCGCCCGGGCCACGCTGCCCCCGGAAGCCTGGAGGCTGCGAGGCACTGCTCTAGGCTGCACCCCGCAGCCTTCAGGATGTTGCAGGCAGCCTTCTTTCGCCCGGGCCACGCTGCCCCTGGCAGCTATGAAGCTGCGGGTCACAGCTTCATCTCGGCCGCATCCTGCAGCTTTGTGGATGCCATCGGCAGCATCCATATCGCTACTAGGCTTCACTCTTTAGTACATGAAGGTCCCCATGACGACCTTTGAGGGTGCCTGTTACGCCCTTTGAAGTTCTATGGAGCCCTTAGTAGATTTTCTAGGGTCTCAACACCGTTCCAGATCCAAATCTGCCAAGTAATTTCATGTAGGACTTACCGTTCCCAAGATATCAAAGATAACAAAAAAGCTTCCCGATTTTTACGAAACTTGCATGGCTTATGTATGTTAACGTATTCAACTCAAATATCAGCATACCACGCACCCATTCTATGTTTTTCTATTTTTTATCGCCCTTTAATCAAGGGGTACGACCGTTGCCTGAATACCGCTAGCATCCACCATGCTGCAATCCGTAGCCTACAGCCATTGCAGCCTACATGGCTGTATAGTCCTGCCGTGGCCCGGCTGCATCCGGCAGCCAACACGCTGCGATGCGCAGCCTACAGCCATTGCAGCCTGCGTGGCTGTAAAGTGCAGCCGCGGCCAGGCTGGCGCTGGCAGCCAGCACGCTGCGACGCGCAGCGCGCAGCGTACAGCCTTTGAAGCCAACGTGGCTTCAAAGTCTAGCCGCGGCCCGGCTGCCGCCAGCAGCCAACACGCTGGGACGCGCAGCCTACAGCCGTGGCAACCTTCATGGCTTCAGCGGCCTTTCCATGGCCAGGCTGCATCCAGCAGCCGACACGCTGCGACGCGCAGCCCACAGCCATAGCAGCCTACGTGGCTGCAAAGTCCAGCCACGGCCCAACTGGCGCCAGCAGCCAACACGCTGCGACGCGCAGCCTACAGCCATGGCAGCCTAGATAGCTGTAAAGTCCAGCCGCGGCCTGGCTGGCGCCAGCAGCCAACACGCTGCGACGCGCAGCCTACAGCCATGGCAGCCTAGATAGCTGTAAAGTCCAGCCGCGGCCTGGCTGGCGCCAGCAGCCACACTGTTAGAAATTTCCGTTCTGAAACGGAGCGGGTCAGCCCACAGCAGTTAAAACGCTTTTGCTTTTTGCCGCCGAACGAGGAATATGTGATATGTTTTGGGAGTGTGTTAAGATCAACAAGATGCCGGATGACCATTTTTCATTGTCATACCATCAATTTCTGTAACCTGTTCAGTGAAATCCGTGAATAAAGTTGGAAAGTGTTCCGACCATTTTCAAATGGAAAGGTTTACGCAAATTTTAGAAACATTGCCCTCTGTTAAAGTAAATAACAGGAAAAGCGTTATGCCAATAATGTTTTTCCGTTTGTGAACACAAAACTCGTGTTTCCAAACGGAATTTTCTAGCGTTTCGTTGTGAAACACGCATTTTCCGTATACAAACGGTATATTTTTGTTCCCAGATTTATTTCTTCCGTTCGGAAACAGTGATTGGCTGTTTGTGAACGGTGGGGAATATCAATTTACTTTGCGTCAATTTTCCATTCTCAAACGGCTGGATTTTTAACAGTGCAACACACTGCGACGCGCAGCCTACAGCCATGGCAGCCTACATGGCTGTAACGGCTAGCAGCGGCACGGCTGGCGCCAGCAGCCAACACGCTGCGATGCGCAGCCTACAGCCACTGCAGCTAAGTTGGCTGTGCGTGGCAGCGTTTATAGGCTGCTTAGGGCAGCCAAAAGGCTTCTGTGCGCAGTTTCTGAAGCGTTTCACAGCCAAAGCGCTCCGTGAAACAGCCAGACCAGCCACTGCAGCGTGCATGGCTGCAAGTCCAGGAGGTCGCTATGGCTGCGACATGGCTGCAACGCAGCCACGGCAGCCATGCATACAGCCTAAAAACGGTCCATACAGCCATGCGTCAGCCATTCGTCAGCCTTTCTGCAGCCTTCTATTTTTACTCGGGATGCCACGCGGCAGAGTGGGCCAAAGCACCGACACGTTCCCACGGTCATAGATTCTCACTTACCTCTATAAAGATAGAATATGACGCATCAATGCTAATCATTTCTTCTTCTTCTTCTTCATTAAAAATGGCAGCGACTTCCTCATCCTCAGAGCTAAATTCATAGTTTAATTATTCTTCCATCGTCGAACAGGGTTTCTCGAGTAGCAGAGCACAGGACGCAGAACAGAAAACACTGGCACGCTCGGACAGAATCAACCATACCACTGGGTTTTCATGGCCACTTAAAATCATGAAATTTTGCAAAACACAGCAGGCAACAACTATTTCTACAGTGTGCTCAAAATCAAACCCGTGCAAAAATTTCAGTCGTCTCCACTGAGAGAACACCTTTGCAAAGCAGTGTTCAACTCTGGTTCTGCACTTACTCAATAAGTAATTATATTGTCTCTGTTCCCTGGTGAGGTGTCCATTGTTGGGGAAAGGTGTAAGCAGCTGGAAACATGAGCAAATCTTGTAACAGTGGTTTAAAAATTTTACCAAGGAACTTTATTAAAAGACATACCTTATCAGTCAACACATAAGCTCCATCGCTAACAAGATGTTGATCAGGATCGATCACATCTGGGTCCATCAGTAAATTCCTGCTGAGTGGGCTTCGACGAAATACCCTTGCATCATTCATAGCCCCTGCTTCGCCAACATGCAGATCCCTTATGATCAGTTTTTGTGCTATCTTCTTCACACTTCCGCCCAGCAGCACTCGCTCAACAGCAGCCCGACTAGCTCCGGTGCCCTCGCCTCGTCAAACGCTTCACTGCAAGCAGCAGCCTCCGCCTACGTGAAGATCCTATCCGCAGCAGTGTAAGTACCGTCGAACCGGCACGAGTTTAGTGTAACACCCTCTCATGGGCTGGGCCTGGCCGGCCCACCTGTTCGAGCAGGAAGGCTCGCTGCGTTTGGCCTGGCCGCCCTGCCCCGGGCCAGGATTCGTTGGATGGAAGACCCTAATAGCCTGCAGCCGTTCCCGTCCCCCACAGAGCAAGTAACTTGGTCCCACCGAGAGTTTCGACATACATCAGAAATCAACGTAAGTGATACCAGGGGGTGGAAACTTCTCTGACGCGGCAGATGTCGGTGCCATGCTCGGCGCGTTTGATTTGTCATTCGTACGTGAGCTCTGCGCTGCGGCTAACCTCTACACGTTAAACTCAACCCATTCGCACCTCAGCAATCCTTTAACGGATCTCAAATCTGGGGACATTTTTGGTATCTGCATAAATTTTTCATGGCGTAGGAGGTGTCTTTACCTGATAACCTCACAGATGAAATTATAATCCGTGCGGAAAACGATCGTTCCCGAAAACTGTCATTTCACCGTCACATCTTTCATTCCGGTGCACTTCTCTATGGATTGTCTTTTTGAACATTCGCCTATCGCATTGAATAGAGCAAACTACGAGCAAAATTTTGTTCGCCTACACTATATGTGTCAGAGCAACCAAAACATACGATAAAAAATTAAACATGAACTGCGGTCTGGGTTTTGGTGCTCCATACCACAACTTTTGTCAAAAAAAGTTTACGAAATGACGGAAGTATTGGGCAAAACGAATGTGACAGGGCGATTTCTTCGGTCCTAAACCTTTGCGCTACCTACATGGGATCTCAATACATTCAATTTTTAAGTGACATCTGAGCAATAACAGGCGCGGCTGCAGACTGTCTCCGCCGGTCGCTCAGCCGGCTTGGCTTTCAGCATAAGCTGAGCATGGGGAATGAGTCTTTAGTGGCTGAACGGAGACGGAGCGGGGAGAGATGCCAATCCTCTCGCTTATCCCACGGTGTAAGATTGTAATTTGCGCCCCGCTGTCAACTTGTGCAGTTAGCACCATGCCTTTTGCCTGTCGTCTCTCACCCCCTAAGGGACGCCCCTTAAACAGCGACGACACGATCCTCCGGAATCAGACTGCTGTAAGCCGGTGCGGCCCACTGCAGGGCGCGACAAGGTGGGCCGTCGGGGCCTGTGCCGGGGCTTGGACCGTGACGACCTGGGGTTTTCTGGTCAGTTATTCATTAAATGCACTGACCAAGGCGTCAATTTTTGCGTCGCGCTCGTGGAAGTCGTCTGGTCGTCTTTCTTGGTCTGGGCCGGCTGGTTGGTTCTTGAATCGCCTGGCGGCGTCAAGTGCTTGCTCAAGTGTAAGGAATAACCCATAGCTAATTAGGCTGGATGCCATGGTATCCAGCAGGCCGTCCACGAAAGCCTCGACTTTGTAGTGCTCCTGCTGGGTGGAATCAAGTAAGGGGTGCCCGCGTCGGACCAACTCGTCGACGCGAAGTGCAAATGAATGCTAGGACTCGTCGTACTGCTAGCAGCACTCGCGGAGGAGGCTCCTGTACTCGCTGGGCTCCAGCGGGGTCTCGGCAAAGTGACGCATCAGCGCATTAGCCCGGTAACTCTTACTGCATCATCACCGAGGTGACTGTTGAGCATCGTGCCCCGGGTGGTGTAGTCCCATCCTTTAGCATTACCGATGCTTTCGAATTGCATGCGGTGCAAGCGGTACAGGACGTAGCTTTCAGGGTTTGGCCAGGGGGTAGCAACACGGCACTTTTGGGCGCTCCGTGCGGTAGCGAGGCCCGGCCCCCCACCACCGCCCCAGCCGGTGCCGGCCTGTTGTGAGCCTAGGTAACCTCTCAGAAAAACTTTTTTTTTGTACGTTATTTGGTGGCAAGTCAGTCTCGTTTGTAGTCAGTTCCCTCGTTCATTTCGTTATCTTTCGATCAGGCGCAGAAGATATTTTCTTTGTGCCAAAATCATAGAGCATTTTTGCTAATGCGAGCCGCAGCAACTGGCCGCGGCGCCGCGCCGCGTAGACGTTTCGCTTTAGCAAAAATGCTCTGCGATTTTGTCACAAAGAAAATATCTTTTGTGCTTGATCGAAAGAAAACAAAATTAAGGAGGGAACTGACAACAAACGAGACTGACTTGCCACCGAATAACGTACGAAAACAGTGTTTTTCTGAGAGGTTAACTAGGCTCACAACAGACCGGCACCGGCTGGGGCGGTGGTGGGGGGCCGGGCCTCGCTACCGCATGGAGCGCTCAAAAGTGCCGTGTTGCTACCCCCTGGTTTGGCACGCGTGGGAGTTGTTGGCACTCCCTGGGCAGCGTGGCTACGGCGTGACCGCGAGCGTGACGCGCCACGGCGGCGTCGGTTTGTGTGAGAGCGGGAATTAGAGCGAGAGCGACGCTGTGCTTCGCGCCTGGCTGGCGCCACGGCGCTGGCCTGAGCGAGCGTGACGCGAACCATGCGGTGCGGTCTCGAACCTGGTGGCGGCCGCGAAGCCCTGGAGTGGCTGAGCGTGCACGCCTGCTGCCGCCCTGCGCCTGGCTTGCACCGCCGGGCAGGACTGGCAGTGGGTGAGAGTCGGGGAACCGCGGATGTTTGAAATCCCGCGGGCGCTAGAGAGGAAGCCGCGATGACATCCGATCGCCGCTCTGCGTGACGCCCTGGGCAGCGCGAGTCTGACCAGAGCGGGCGCTGAGCCGGCAGACGTGTTCCGGCCCTCAGGAGGCACAGACCTCTTAGTAAGTGTTTGGTGGCTAGGCTTCCTTGTGATCAAGTAAGAAGTTTTTAATTACCATCTCCCTAGTTAGGGCACGTGCGTGAGTGACTCCCGCATCATTTGAGCTACGCTCAGCCGGGTGTCGGCCCCAGGTGCAGAGTCACCAAGGCCCTGAACATCCCGACTTGGTGGAGGTTGCGGTGCTCACCACGTGTTACCTTTTCTTTGTGTGTAGGGACCTACAAGTACTTAGGAATAGTCTCCCAGTGTCGGGCAGTGATCTAGTCCGTTCTGGTGAGGTGAGGACAAAAATTGGCCAAATTTTTTGATGTCCGAGCCAAGCGCGGCCCTGTTGTTAGCGGCCACGTTTTGAGGGAATCAGCTGGCGAAATTTCTAGCAGTGTCCCGTTTACCCGTCTAGTGACCGCACGGGCGGCGCAAGAGGGTGAGCGAGTTACGCGAAATCCGTCGTAAAATACGTTTTTTCCGCTCCTCGACTTGCGCGAGGGAGCGTGCGCGGCGCGGCGCGGCGTGCAGTGCAGTGTGTGTGTGAACAGTGCAGTGCAGAAATAAGTGTTTTGAAGTGAAGTGAAGCAAAATTTGAACCAGTGACAAGTGAAGTGATTTGAGAAATTTGGAAAGGTGAAAAGTGCAGCGACGGCGCGGCGTGGCGTCGAACACGTGGAGAAGCGGACCACGTGGAAAGTCGCCTAGCGGCGCAAGTGCTGAGTGAGTACCCTGAGTGTCCAACTGTCATTGCTGTGTGTGGCTGTTTAAACAAATCGACAACAACAAAATTTGTTTAAAATTTCGGAAGTTGAACGCAGCAACCACGTAGTGGCCGTCTGCGGAAATCTGCAGGCGTAGGCTTCCCAGGGTGTCCGGTAGCGCGACGGCCGCGGCGCGGCGGCGCACGGTAACCCGAACCTAGGGAACGGCTGGGAACGGCCCGCGAGCCGCGAGCAGGGAGAAGCGGCCAAGGGGCGGTGGCCAGCACTGTTAGAAATTTCCGTTCTCAAACGGAGCGGTTCAGCCCAAAGCAGTCAAAACGCTGTTGCTTTTTGCCACCAAACGAGGAATATGTGATATGTTTTGGGAGTGTGTTAAGATCAACAAGATGCCGGACGACCATTTTAAATTGTCATACCATCAATTTCTGCAACCTGTTCAGTGAAATCCGTGAATAAAGTTGGAAAGTGTTCCGACCATTTTCAAATGGAAAAATTTACGCAAATTTTAGAAACATTGCCCTCTGTTAAAGTAAATAACAGGAAAAGCGTCATGCCAATAATGTTTTTCCGTTTGTGAACACAAATTTCGTGTTTCCAAACGGATTTTTCTCATCCGTCATCTGCTCTCCCGCGAATGTCTGTTCTGGAGATGGCCCCGGCGCCAGTCCGAAACCCTCACTATGCACAAAGTTGGTTCCACGGGGGCCCTGCATGTTGGACTCGGCAGTGTTTGTCGAGCTTGTATCGTGAAACGTTTCTCTTGGCCATGGCTGCTTCCGTTCCGTATATGGCTATCGCCTCGTACTTTTTTATGCCGAGGGGGCTCCAGGGAGTGCCCGTGATAACTTGCGGGCACTGCTTCGCGCGGGCTTCAAGTGAGCGCCGCTTCAAGAAATTTTCGCGGCTTGCGCGGGATTGGCGGAGCGGGAAATTCCAGTTCCAGTCCCACCCGGTGAGCCCCGACCATGTCGACAACCCGTGGTACCTCTGCGCCGTATGCGGAATGTCGACCTGTGTAAGTAGCATTCTGTTGCCGCGGTAATTGCCGTAGAAGATCATTATTGTAATTTAGTACCGTTCATCTCATACAGATACGGTATAGAGTTGTGTTCCCTCCGGCGCCGCCTACACCAGAAGAGCCCGCCCCCGGCCCTTCCATTGCCTCTTCAAGGCCCGAACCCTTGGAGGAGGTTATATTGGGGTCGGGGAGCGGCCCATTTGAGGCTGTGGAGGAAGAGCTGGATGTGTCTGACCCCCTGGGAGACTTGAAAGTGAAGATGGAGGAAGAGGACATTATAGTTTTGGACTGATGGAGCAAAATCTAATTTTAGTATGTTAGTAATTTTAGTGTGTTTATTTAAGAGTATCATGGATTATATTCGGTTCTACAAGTTATATTTTATTTCTGTAATTGAATTTGGCTTAAAACCCGGTCTAAAACACATTTTTTTTTTAAATTAAAATTTATATTTTTATCTATAGCAGATTTCGTTATTGTTTTTATTCCTTGGAGGCCTGCTCTGTTAGTGGTGGCTGCGCTATCTAGCGACACGTGTTGGTGCGTTGAGGTGGAGTGCTTAGTCTGCTAGACGATGTTGGAGGGAGCGCGCTGCTAGTTCAGCCTGGCGAAGGAGAGATAGAAAATCATTTTTCGCTGATGCCAGTCTCCAGCGCTCTGCGCAGCAGTGCATGGATGCGCTTGGGACCACTCTGGTCAGTGCAGTGGTGTCCTTGGTACGGACCTGTCATATTCTGTTCTATCCGAGTGAGTTCACGATGAGCGGACCGTGTTGTGATGTCTTCTGCGGGTGCTGTCTGGCGCATTCGGGAAATTTCATCGATGCAATGCAGCATCGTATTAGCGCCCGTGGGCCTTGTGAGTTTTAACATGCCTTAGGTTCTTAAGCTTGCCACACTATCTCCTTCCACAGTCATAGCAAATGTTTCCTGCAGCCCACTGCATCCGCGCCCTCATCGGGTGCGGGTGGTGCGGGGAGGTCTACGCCATCATCGGGGACGCTATGAATTGTGTGCGGAGGCACCGAATGAGTGGGTGTTATGACGGCATATAATTGTAAATAATATATCAATTTGAGATTTTCACGTCTCTGAATTGTCTTGCACGCAGCTGCGGAGGCACAGTGGATTGCACGTTTGTGCGACGTGCTTGTATCGAATGGGCGCGGTCGGGGGAGGCTCCCCCCCCCCCCCAGTAGCCAGAGAGGGGCCCTAAAGTAGGAAGGATAGCTATTGCATGGCCGTTCGCACCCGATTTGGGCTCCGAATAGGCCTATTCGGCCGTTTCGGCATGGCCGTTCGTGCCCGAGAGGTGCTCTGCAGGGTCTTGAACGATTGAGGCTGCATGGCCGTTCGTCATGAGTTATGACGCCGGCAGAGGGGTGGATTACATTATGAGGATACCACCTGAGTTTTTGCAGGCGGTGCTGATTCCTGGATACACGTGTGCATTCGGATAGGCCGTCTAGAACTGGCTTTACGTTGATCCAGCACTTTGCTGAACTGCGTTTAATTATATGATGTGTTTTGGTGTCGCATTTGAGGTCCACTATGACCGTGCCCAACCGCCAAGTGGTGTGGACTGGGAACTTCATGATGCCAACGAATATATGTGTTGCGCATTATGATGCTAACTGGGCATGGCACTTATGTTTTGACGACTGGCATGGCTCTGCCTTCTCTATTGTTGTATGCGTGCGTGCTATCGAAAACTGATCAAAGTAAACAAGGTAGGTTTACGCCAGACCGTGTCTTGTCGTAACAGGCTTCGCGATGCTGCGCCAGTTGCGACAATCCACGCCTGGCGTTACACCTACCTTGGCCTGCGGCGCTTCCCTGCTTGCCTTCGGCAAGCTGTCTCAAGGATTTTTGAGGCATTGAGTAATGCACCACGTGAAATCTGCAATAAAATGTTTTAGTCGGTCGATCCCCTTTTTCAAGATCCTGATTCGGCAAACTGATGAAGTCGGGCTCCTAGACCCCCCTTCCGACCCCTCTTTGAAAAGGTCTTGCCGAGACCTATCGAAATCTGCAATAAAATTTTTTAGTCGGTCGATCCCCTTTTTTCAAGATCCTGATTCGGCCAACTAATGAAACCGGGCTCCTAGACCCCCCTTCCGACCCCTCTTTGAAAAGGTCTTGCCGACACCTATCGAAATCTGCAATAAAAATTTTTAGTCGGTCGACCCCCTTTTTCAAGATGAATGGTCGAAGTTGATTATGTCAGTAAATTCGGGCCGAGGTAGCCAATTCACAGTTAAAAGTTTGGTCAGGGGTCGAAATTGATTTCATTTTCGTCATCAGGAACTTCAAAAACATAGGAAACCATGTAAAATGTCTCTAAAATATAAAGTCACTGAAAAGTTGCGCTTTTTCTGCCGTTTTTTTAGTGTTTTTTCGTTAGTACGACTGAATGGAATGAGATAGATAGCTGAATTTTTGCGTGTGGCGAGCCAAGGACATACCTAATAACCCTGCAAAATCTCAGCCAGATCGGCCGAGCCGTTCACGAGGAGTAGTGCGGACACACAGACAGACAGACGGACAGACAGACAGACAGACAGACAGACAGGAAAAGTTTTTCAACCCCAGTGAAGTAACTGGCTTCGCTAATCGCTCAGCCAAAAATGTTACTCTTGACAATGCGAGCAATATTGTTCTTGACGAAAAATCTGTGCGAGTCGTGGTTTGAGTGGTGTTCAGGACTTTGTGTGGCGCCAAGTCCACTAACTTAGAAAAATGTAGATTTTAATTGGTGGGTGACATCCACTTGCGTATGTTAGTGGTGTTCCACTCTTCTACACGCTTGACTGTCGTCCTCATTTTGGGCACATGTCCTCAGGGGTAGAGAAATCCTGCTGGGGACGTGACCCAAGGGAAAGCCAGTGTGACGATCTTGCTCTGGCCAGTTGATGGGGCGTTTAGGTGGCACATTGTGTGTTGCCGAGTCCTGGATACGCGCCAGAGGGTCGCATGCTGGGGAGTACTGGGGAAATATGCCTAGGCAATCGGGTTCTGGTCCGGTTGCTAGCATTGAGACAACCTTCTCACGAAGGGAATTAATCAGCTCTGATATGATTTGCAGGAGGTTGACGTCCATTGTCCGTATACGTGCTATTACATGAGTGCCGAATTGTGTTTCAGAGTTGACTTGCCAGTTCTTATTATCTGAATGAGAATGTCTGACCGTGAAGGGGCGATAACCCCACCACCGAGAGATGTGTCGAGGGGTGTGGTGACCATTGGCGAGGCGGAATCTGTGTCGGCATTCGGATCTGTATTTGAGTCCGACTTGGAAGTTTCTCCGCCGCCAAGAGATGTCTTCAGAGGCGTTTCGACAGTCCCTGAGATGGAGAATGTTCCTACGTTCGGGCCCATGCGTCACACTGCACCAGATCAAAGCGCAAGCTACGATCTCTCATTTCTAAACTCGATGGAGTTTTTCCACTACGGTATGTTCGTCTTGTGCGTCTTATTGTATTCAAGTTGACGAGGTTTTTTTCTTCGAACTGTCTGATTGATTGCAGATGGCGATGTTGTTGACGCAATGATGGTCGAAAGGGAGCAGCGGATCACCGAGCTTCGTGAAAGGCAGGCTGCGCAGAAGCGGGAGGCTGACGCCTTATGGCATTTGCGGTTTAAGGAGATCAACGAGCTTTTGAGGAAGAAAGAAGTACAACGGAAGAAAGACTTGCGAGAAGCGGCTGGGCGAAGACCGCCTCTGTCCCCTAGGGGCCGTTCACGGTCAACTGGTGCGGTAGTGACTACTAGCAGTGGCCGTCCGACTCTCGGTGGGTGTGTCGATTTATGACATTTTTGTCTTGATGGGACGTCGCGACAGATGAAATTGACTATCGCTGTCGTTTGCAGATCTGCCTTCAAAACCACTACCGACTGTCGTCCCGATGCGCAGGAAGCCGTCGCAGGATGATACTTTTGGTAATTATGCGACATGATCATTTTCGTTCTGTTTTGCACTAGGAACCTGCTGACTTGTAAGTTTTGACGTATTGAATGTTGCAGCAAGGTTTGGTATGGCCCCCCTTTTCACCCCCGATCCTGTCAGGACGGCCGATGGTCTGCCTTCACGACACAGATCACCGTCACCTCGGAGTGTCTTGATCGACCATGCTGACGGGGTTTACCGTGCAAGGTCCAAGTCATCCGTCTGTTCCGAGCGTGAGTTTTTCCTGCTTGTTTAAGAGTTGTGTTATGTCCCTGGCGAAAATTGTGGGTACGGGTTGTGGTACAGACTACTGAACCTCTACCATAGTGTACACAACTGTACCGCTAGACTACACAAATTCTACCACTCTGTGTACCATACTGACTGCCGTACTGACGTGTACCCAGGAAGCACCAAACATTTTGGGTACAATGTACCGGAACACTACCACACTGTATGCCATGTATGGTATGGATGTAGAGAATAACCGAAGACATCAGAGAATTTATTGAGGACCTGTTGGACTAATTCTTTTTGGTTTTCGTCTAAATCTGAATTATCTAACGATGGTAATGCTGGACGACCTTCGTCATCCAGAACTGCATTACATTGAAGCTCCTCGCCTTCAATTTCGTCAAAAAGGAAAATATCGTTAGCTACTGCAAATTTTATATCTGCTAAACTAGCGTTTGTTAATCTAGACTGTTCTATTCTAGCATCATCTTCTGTGACGAGAGCAACAATAGAGTCCTTTGGGACAAGGACATCACTATCACCACAATTAAACACCGGAACGAAAGGTTCTTCTATGACAACACACTCAATGCTAAATACTGTCGGATCACCTTGAACCAACACAGGAGAAATAACGGCAGGTAAAAATTCATGATGATTAATTCTAACCATTTCGTAAGAGATTGAGGCGATATAAGTGTCCTCTGCCGCCACCAGCTGTCTACTGGTGTCGGTAGAGTCCTCGCTATGAAGGCATGAAAAAGCTGGGTCTTGGTTTAGTCCCGTTAAATCAGGGATTCTGGGGATTCGAACAGTTTGGTTATTTATTTCAAAGGTAGCTGTTTCAGTTTTCCATGAAATTTCGGATTTATACTTTCTAGTAAAGTCATTACCTAATAGTAAATCAATGTCATTTGGTAATTTTGCAACAATTACTGGGTGCCGCACTTTGACCGTACCGACTGTAATTTCTGGGTAATAGACACCGTCTACTGGCAAAAATGAACCATTAGCCACCCTAAGTTTAATCTTTGCTGGTTTTAACGCAGTGGTGTCTGTGCACCATTTACTGTGAAGAATTGTACGTACTGCTCCCAGGTCAATTGCAGAATTTAGTTTTAGTGAATCTACTTGGAGTTCGATTTTTAAAAGTTTCCCTGCGTCCTCCAAATTTGACAAATTTAAAATTTCCCACTCTTTATCATACCCAGATTTACACCCGTGCTTACTTGCAAGGAAGCCGTCCTGCAAAAAGTGATAAGCGTCACTTTTGGACGCATACTGGCCGCCAAACCTTCTGAGAAAATCTTGACCAAACACTACCGGAACTGATTTTGGCAATTCGGCAACAAGAAGTGGAAAACCTCCCTCAATTTTTCCTGAGATTTGAATAAACTCCCACGCGACCCCTGTAACCTCTTTCTTTTGGTGATCTACTATCACTACTCCATCAGTAGGCATTGGCTTGACCCTATCACTATCGGCGGCGTGTTCGGCGAGTACAGAGTATTTACTTTGAGAGCTAATTAAACCGGCTACTGTTTTTCCACCGATTTTGACTTTAATTGGAAAACAAGATTCAAAATTATCAAGAACTACAGGCCTTCGCCGCGTGGCGAGGTCTTGAAAAATCTCAATTTGTGTTGGTTCATAGTTACACGAGCACACTAGGATGGGGTCATCTTTCAAGTCAGCAGGCGCATCGGTCTTTCCCACACTCCGCGACGCGGGAGCTGCCTCTCTCCCTGACTCAGCCGATCAATGGTGTTCTGCTACTTCCGCGCTCCGCGCCTGGCCGTTTCCAACTTCTGGAGTCGCGCCTAAGTCGTCCGCTGCTGGTTTCACATGACTTTTACTTTTCCGCATAATCGTCCGCCAACCGTCGCCACCGGGAACCGGACCCTGAGAAGCTATGGGCTCTACTGGAACTGCCGGCGGCTGTCCCGTGGGACCGTTCGCTGCAACCGGAGCCGATTGGTCGGTCGGGCCATTGGCCTGAATCGACGGGACTTCGGCGACACGTGGCGGCGTGGCTTTTGCCTGCGCCACTAGCAGGGGGACAAGTGCGTCGTAATGCCCCCCATCGAGCGGGCCAGAAAACCGCATAAAGAGTGTACGTACCGAGCTTACTGCAGTGCACTGGTAGACCTGCACTCCTCCTTGGACCTGCACTTCAATCCTAAGTTCGAGTGCCTCTGCTGCTGCTTGCACCTGCACCGCTGTCGCAAAAACTCCGGGCTTTGCATGCTCTGCACAATAACTTACTCTATCCTCACTTAAAGTATAGTGTTTAAATTGCTCCTGCGGCCGCTCCGGGAGCTGGACACACACTGACGGACCAGCCGCTCCGCCGCTCGAAGGAAGACTGGCGATTTTTGCAAATTCAGCATTTCACTAATTGATGTTTTCGCCACCGAGGGCGCTAATGTAGTTTTCCGAAGAGTGGAGGGGATGTCGCGCTGGATAAAAGCGCAGGGCGCGCGCTGGACCACTGCAGTTCTCCTGTGAGCGTTTTGCCGGGAAGCTGTTGAGCTTGTGAGCCGTTGGCCGAGCCGTCCCACCCGCTTGTGTGCCGTTGGCCGAGCCTAACCCCCCCCCCCCCCAACTACCCGCTTGTGTGCCGTTGGCCGAGCCTACCCCAACCCACCCGCTTGGTGCGTTAGCCGAGAGGACTTCAAGATGCCCAAGGTGAGCAAGTCAAAGCCGGCGAAGAGGTGCCTCCCGTACGAGGTGAAGTGCCCCAGCGCCCCGACGTCCGCCACCGAGCCCCAGGAGCCAGACACCGAACCCCGGGAGGCCGCCGACGACGTCGTCACCATGAAGGACCCGCTGCAGATCCTCATCGAAGAGTTGGGGATTGGGATTCTCGAGGATCCGGATAGGTGAGACATGCACTTATTTTGTCATGTTGAGTACACTTTTCAAGCAACACGCTCACGCCGATTTATGTTTTGTTACAGTGCCATAGGTGACCTGAGTCAGATGCGGTACGGAGAGCAAGAGTTGGGGCGCCCCGTCGAAGAAGAAGAAGAAGATGCAGACTTAGAAAACTACGTCGAGCCGCCCCCACGGATGGACGTACCGCCGCGCGCTGTCATGTCACTGGAATACTCGCTGTCTCAGTTCAATTTCGGCTCAAAGTCTGTGCAAATCGGTGTAGATTTAAGGGAGTATGAACCTTATGTAGTTTTGATTTCCACAACGAGGACTGGCCAGAAATTTTTTGTGCGGGTACATTCATCAGGGCTTATAGTACTTCTGAAGAGTGACATTGTCACCAAAATTGTGAGTAAAGTCATGGAACACTGACAAAAGTTTTCGTAATTTTACGACAAATTTGATGATGAATGCTTCTCAATTTTTACGAATGCTTTGTAAAATACGTTCTATGAAACATTCATAAGAAAAGGATTACGAATCATTCGTAATTTTTTGGGAAAAAATTGCCTGAAAGTGACCGAAAAGTACCCAAAATCTAAGAGTTGTTCGTAAAATAATGAACCATTCATCGTTAAATTGTTCGTAAATTTACGATTTTACAATGGGAAAATACTGTACAAGGATGGCTCATTAAAAAAAACTTATGAAACATTCGTAAAATTACGAATGATTCGTAATATTATGAAAAGCTCATAGAGAAAATTATGAATTATTCATAAAAGTAAGAATGATTCGTACTTTAACGAGAAAAATTATGAAACATTCATAAAATTACGAGTGAATTGTAATATTACGAATGGCTCATAAAAGAAAATTATGAATCATTCGTAAAGTTACGAACAGCTCGTGATGCTTTAACGAAAAAACTGGGAAACGAAAAATTCATAATTAAATATTATGAATTATTCATATGTCTTATGAAGCATTCGTAAGATAACGAGTTATTCATAAAAAAAATGAATCATTCGTCATAAAATTATTCGTAAAAATATGAATGTACTATGGGAAAATACTATACAAGAATGGTTTATAATTTTACGACTTTTCTTTTATCAGTGAAAGGCGTGCAGGACCCATGTTTGATATTGGAGGGGTGCGGTTAAGTTTGGACAAGTATGCTAACGTTGTGTTAAGTAGAGGAAATAGCTTTAAATTTAGCATCACGCTCGCTACAGTACAGCGTCTGACTAAAATGAGCCAAACGCTGCGTGCAGCCCTGGTTTGGGGGAAAAAGTGTGCCGATGTGGCAAGGTCACTCTGTCACGAGTTGAGCCTTTACAACAAACACAACCCTGAGGACACCTCGTTAGAGAATTTTAAAAGCATGACTTCTTCATCGCCAAACAAATTTCTGCTACTTGAAGAAATAAAATGTCAGCACCTAGAATTTGTACTAAAATACCCACCGGCGTAAAGTGAGGTATTAATCATTGTTACTTTAAGGTATTTTTATCATGGTTTCGATCAATAAAAAACAAAACTTTACCCAATCTTTTTATTACAACACCTTCCTCACTGAACATACTTGTAATGGCCAAGTAGCCTTCGTAATTTAAGGACACATGGTCAGCAGTGTGTTGTGACGAGGCGGCGGAGTCCTTGTCGGGCAGGGCGGTGGCTGCGCGGGTACTGGGGGCGGCGACATACGAAACGCCCGCGAAAGAACCGAGCACGGCGCAGCAGAGTAGCACGAAGTCCCAAAACCAAGCGTCATCATCAGTTTGGCAAGAAATTTTGGCTTCGCCGACTAATGTCTCGTCGCATTCAAAGAAGGATTCATTCCTAACAACCATGAGCAGGCTGCGAGGCACCAGACCTAACACAAGCGCAACGCAAAGAAACGACCGCATTGAAATCATAGCGAACTCCGTCTGATTGAAACTTAAAGCCAACACCGCTTAAATACCACGTGACGGGTACACCCGAGAGGCAGACAACCCGGAATGCACGACAAAAGAAACGAGCTGACGACGCTACGCGGCACGCCACTGGAAGGAAGGCTGGAGGGGACCGAGCGAGTCCGACACACCTTTATTAACGGCGCACGCACCGCGGCGGGTCAGTCCCAGCCGAGCAAGCCCCACGAGAGCTGCATCTTCTCGCAACGGAATCGAGCGTCTTTGATATCGCGTTGCTTAACCGCACCGCGAGTGCGACTTACGAGTGAACACGCAACGGCATGGATGTCAAGCGAATTCAAAACGTGCTTGCCAGGATCGTGGAGCACCGCACGCTGGACCGCGAAGAGTGCCTTTGGGCAGGGCAGTTAAACAGAGATTTTTGGATGGCCCAACCGGACAACGCAAGGGCGAGTGACTTTCTGGGGTACGACCATCACCCTGTCTTCACAGTGACACTGCTTGAAAACGTTCAGCGAAAGCGCCGCCACGCACTCCCCACGGAACTTTACAAGGAAATACAGTGGGCGCACTACGCCGTCGAGAAAGCGATTTTGGCTGAATAGAGAGGGAAAACGTCCGGCTCAACAAAAAATACGGTATAAGATTGTGAGAAACGCGGAACTGTGCTCAGTTCCAAGCGTAAAACCAGCCAAGGGTGAGGCAATGCCACCAACACTCCGGATCGAGCTAAATCCCATCAGCAGGAAAGTACTTACCGCCGCCAAAGCCGACGCGATTTACATGCTGCAATTTTGGAAACGCGGCAAGCTGCTGGACCAGTTCGATCAAGAAGAACTAGAAGACTTGAGAGAGCACAAACACCTCGCCGAGTACATCAGTACCCATTTACGAGGTGGAAGTGTACGCAAAAACTTTGGACGCCACAATTACGTCCGACTCCGCTCGCATGTGCTGCATTTCATCCGCCTGAGGGACAAACCCTTTGTCCTAATCGAACGTGATTCAGCCTTCGAAGAGGTAAACGGAGTCCCCCAGTTCAGAGACACCTATCTGGGGCTGACAGCGTGGACCGAACTCTGCAAACACGCAGCGACCATACTGGAACATTTCACCGGTCCAGCCGGCATGAGTTGAAACATGCAATCCAAGACGCAGAAGAAAACTGCTTTCGCGTTGATTGGCACACTACTGACTCGAGAAGAACGTCAACTGCTTGCTTTTTTGTGTCCAAATTCTCAACCTGTAAAACGATTCAAAGTCTATCCACCAACCATCAAACCGAAAGAAATTTATGTGACACCTCTGTGGAAAAAGTGACAAATAAAAAATGCGCAAACGAAAACACGCTCTTTCATTTCATACTCACCGTACAACATTTAGACAGAGAAGTACACGTCAAAAAAAACGCAGGACGCCGCGCAGAGAGAAAGCATACGTAACACGAGACGGCGCGGCAAAGGTTCCGCAGCGCGCGAGCCAGAGCATCGACCGCGGCGAGCTGACTCGACAGTACACTGCCAAGGCAAACACGGGCCCGGCGGCGCAGCGGTGCGCGCGCCAAGAGAAGGCACAGCCAAGCCCGCGCTCCCGATGGTGTCGCATAGCTTAACGGTTAGCGTGCACGCTCACATTGTGAGGGACGCCGGGTTCGACGCCAGTCAAAGCCAGGCTTTTTACCGAGGCAAAGTGCCCCTGGAGGGAAGGCAACCCGCAACACACGCCGAGCGGAGCGAGCCCCAGGAGGGTAGGCAACCCACAACCTGCCCCTGCGCAGCGTGCCCCTGGAGGGTAGGCAAGCCCGCAAACCCCCCTCCATCCGGCCCATACACTACTGTTATTGTGACTCCCGGCGACTGCCCCGAGCCTCTCCCTTCCCTCGGGCTCCAGGGCTCCGCGGGCCGCCAAGGGCCCGGCGGGTCGCCGCTCAGCCGGTCTCCGCGCGGCGAGCGTTTGCTAGTGGGGTTTTCTATTAGGCTCAGCAGTTTCGCTACCGTAACAGGACGCAGCCCAATCCGGAGCACTCCAGCACGACTCGTCGCAGCAGGCATGTGCCATGTGGCTATTGCTTCATAGTAAAGGGGCCGGACGGGTATCAAGAGCCTGTGCTGGAGCACGGCGGGGATGACCTCATGCCGCGCTTTCTGCGGCGGTTGTTGGATGAAGTCGCTAAAATTGAGCGACTGCGAGGGCCATCCTTCCCGCTCGTTATGACGGAAGAGGACGAAGCGTCATTCGCTGCGGCAACTGTGTGTTACCTGTGTGATCAAAACTTTGTGAAAACTAAGAGGGTTAAATGTCGATACCAAGATCATTCTGTGGAGGGGGTTGTTAGAGGAGAGGGGCGAGGGGTTGGGGGTAATTACCTGGGAGCCGCCTGTCAAGTGTGTAATCTGAATCGTAAAAGGAGTCCCTTCATCCCTGTATTTTTTCATAACCTAGCAAATTACGATGCTCACCATATTCTGTCGGGTCAGCTGTCAGATGGGGATGACATGTCATGCATCCCCAAGACGAAAGAGAAATATATAAGCTTTGAATGGGGGAAACTTCGTTTTCTGGATTCATTCAACTTTCTGAGTAGCAGTCTTGATAAGTTGGTGAGCGATCGGAGTGCTGATGAGCAGACTGCTCTAGACCTATTTTTTCCTGATCCAGAAAAACGATCCCTGGTGGGTCGTAAGGGAGTATTCCCCTACTGTTGGCTTGACAGCATTGAGCGGTTCGACGAAAAGGAGCTGCTTCCTATTCAGGCCTTTGACAGTGACCTGACGGGGGATAGTATATCCGAGCAAGACTATAAACATGCTCAAAATGTGTTTAAAATCTTTAATATGGAGACAATGGGTGATTACCATGACTTGTATCTGTTGTGTGACGTCTTGCAGCTATGTGATGTTGTAGAGAGCTTCAGAAAAGTTACATTCTCAACCTTTAAACTTGACCCTGTGCATTTTTACTCTACTCCGGGTCTGAGCCGGGCGGCCACGTTGCTCTATACGCAACAAGAGTTGGAGCTCCTCCTTGATCTTGACATGCATCTCATGTGGGAAGCGGGAATTCGGGGGGGTGTAGCTACTATTAACTGCCGCGCTGGGAGTGTAAATAACCCGTATGTGCCTGAAATCTATGATGAGAACCAGGAGCGGCGCTATTTATTGTATGTTGATGCTAATAACTTGTATGGATTAGCTCTAAGTCGCCCCCTCACGATTGGAGGCTTTCAATGGATGGAGGAGGCGGAAATTCGTAAGCTCTGTGTGAATGAAATCGATGTAAATGATGAAGTGGGTTATTTATTTGAAGTTTCACTCGAGTATGGAGATTTCTTGCATGACTTCCATAATGACTTTTGTCTGGCGCCTGAGAGATGTCAACCTCGCTATGACGAGCTTTCTCCCCTGCAAAAAAGAATGATTAAAATGTATGGTCTAAGAAATATTAAAAATGTTGCTTAATTAATTCCAAATCTGAAAAACAAGGAGAATTATGTTGTCTATGGAACGACGCTCAAAATGTATGTAGATCTAGGAATAAAAGTAACTAACATTCATCGGGTAATGTCGTTCAAACAAAAGGCGTGGCTTGCTCCATTCATCCAGCATAATACGGAGAAGCGACAAAAGGCGACCTCAGCATTCCAGAAGAACTATTGGAAGCTTAAAAATAATTCTGTGTATGGAAAGACTATTGAACAGGTGCGTAAGAGGCGTAATGTATCATTTACCAAGAAAAGTGAAAAATTTGCGAACGGTGCGATTTTGCGAACGTAAGCACTTGATACATATAGCGCGGGCCGGAACGATCGGGCATCAGTCGTCACCTGCCTCGTCGTGTGTCGCCTGTGTCGCTACTCCTACCGCCGTGCCACGTGACTCCGTCTGTGTCTCTGTGTGTTCGTCGTCGTTGTGCTACTCGCCGCCCCGCCCTGCTCCACCACGCCGCTGCGCTCTGCTGCCACCGAGCCCTCAACCAACCCGCCAGCTGTTTTTTTCGGTGAGTACCCCTGGGCTGCAGTCACTCGCCTCCTCTGACCGACATTTTCTGTGTGTGTGTGTGTGTGTGTGTGTGATGCGTCGCCTCGTGCCCACCACGGGAGATGCTGCAGCGTCAACATCTCCCCGGCTGATGCAGCTCACATGACGCACACACACACACACACACACTGTGATTCAGACCTTTAACCCCCCCCCCCCCCCCCCCCCGTTCTCTCTCTCTCAGTGCTTCTCGCCCTCCTACTTCTCGAGTCGGCTTGACCTGTGTGTGCGTGATCACTACTGACAGCTCAACGACCTCCGGTGAGGTTTCCCATGGTTCATTGTGTGTCTCTGTTTTCATTCATTCACCGCACTCTCATATTCTTACGCTAAAACGATCTGCGTAACATACGTTGAAATGAAAACATACATACTACAATAAAATTCATCGTACCTTACGCTTAATGATGCGTAATACGATGAAGACATACGTACCTTATGCATAAAACATGCGTAATACAGTTAAATCATGCATAACTTACGTAGACAACTATGCATATTACGTATGTGCAAATTTATGCGTACCTTACGGTGACAAATCATCGTAATACGCATAAAAATGATCGTAAGAAAATGAGCGTGCGCGCTAACGCTAGCACGAGCCGATCACGGGAGATGCTGCTACTTCTACCGCGCAAGCATCTCTCGGCGGCTGAGGCTCCTGTTGCGAGTGACCTGCTTTACTTTTACAATTGAGCGCCACGTTTCGTATCTCTCCCACCCCCTACGCATGTCTGCTCAGAACGATGCAGTCCCTCCAGCGGCTAGCCGGGCGAGCGTGTCCGGTAGCGGTGTTGCTACGCGCGCGGGTAGAGCTCCCTCACTCTCACCCCCTCAGCCGCGCGCTAGCCCCGTTTTTGATGTTGCACTTCATCCGGTTCACCACAGCCGGAGAAGTGCACATTGACGCGGAGCACCTAGATTTGGTCGACCAGTGGGATGTTGACCATTTAGAGGTGGACACCACTACCGGATACGAAAACGCGCGAGGGCACTTTTACGATCAGATCCAGCGAGTCGGCAGACAGCCCAAGTGCCCTCGCGTGATTGTGACGTTCGGCGCGCCATGCCCGCCCTACGTCCTACCCGGCTACCACTTGGTGGAACGCTGGCAACGGGAGCAGCGGCCGTACTATTACACGTGCAAATACCGTCGCTTAGACAGGTCTCCAGCCCCCTTCTCTGTTTTGTTTGTTTGTTTGTTTTCTCTGTAACACTAACCTATTTTTCACGTCTGTTTACAGTTAACCATGGCTGCTGGTGGCGCCGAGGTTGATCCGCTGGCCATCTTCAACGCGGTGGATGAGGGAGAACGGTTCCAATCGATATCTACACTGCCCGAAAGACTCCCTCACAGCCTCCTCCACCTTGAGAAGATCGGTACGAAGCACGGGGTGAAACTCGATGGGGCCTATGAACAAAGACAGATCTGCATCGCATCGCGCCAACAAAGACAGAAGTGTTCCAGGGTGCGCCAACAAAAGACAGATCTGCTTTTAGGTAGCTTCCTGATCTCAAACTTTAACCTCAATATGCAGCCACTGTAGTAGTGCTTTGTTTTTCGATATGACATTTTCTTCTTCTTACAATATTTACGAACACTAAAATCTAATCAAATAGTCCACTTTCGTCAGTTTAATGTTCATAAGAAAGGAATAAAGAGGAAGGTGCACCTCTCACCTAAAAACAGATGTGTCTTTGTTGGCGCGACGCGATGCAGATCTATTTTTGTTCATAGGACCCATCAAACTGAAGGCCCGAGTCTCGCGAGGGGGGGATGCAGATCTCATCACCGTCATATTACCATCACGCTTCAGTAGCATGGCGGATGACGCCATTCAGAAGATCAACGCCTTCGCTGACGCGGGGCACCCGTATGCACTGGCTTTCATGGGGCGCGAGGGAAATGCGTTTAAAGTTACGATGACAGCGTCTTTGGGTGACGAGTAATATAATAAAAATCATCACCATTCACAGATTTTTTCTTCTGTTTCTTGACTTGTCAATCCCTGATTTCTTCCTGTTCAGTGAGACACAGCTGTTTTATTTTTGAGTTTTCTTTATTTTACTGATGAATTTTTGACAGAGTTTTTGAGCTTCACTCACATTTACCAAGCTTTCCATTACAAATTTCATATGACGACAGTGTTCCAGACCACACACAGCCGCGGTTGGCACTGGCAGTTTTGCTTGAGTCTTGCGAGCACGAGATTGCTTTTTTTGCTGTACACGACGCTGCCAGTAGTGTATAGGCCAGATAGGCCGTGTCTTGCGGGATTGCCTACCCTCCAGGGGGCCCGCTCCGCTGGTCTCGGTATGCGGGCTGCCTACCCTCCAGGGGGTCCACTCCGCGGGTCTCGGGTTTGCGGGTTTGCCTACCCTCCAGGGGGCCCGCTCCGCTGGTCTCGGTATGCGGGATGCCTACCCTCCTGGGGCTACTCCGCGGGTCTCGTGTTTGCGGGGTGTATACTTTCCAGGGGCTTTTAACAGAGAGCGTGGGTAAAAAAACCCGCCTCGCCTGGAGTCGTCCCCGCGCCCCTCGAATCGCAACCGTGCGCGCTATCCGTTAAGCTATGCAATACCCATGGCAACACTCGCGCCTTAACCGTTCGTTTCCGTTTCGAGAAGAAGCAGCTCGCGCGGGGCAAGCCCACTTCGGACTGGCCTGCCGCGGCGCGGGGCCCTCTATTAAAGGTGTGCCGTCCTCGCCCCCCCCCCCCTACTTTCCAGTGGGTGCCGCGGAGCGACGTCAGCTCGATCTTGTGTCCCGCATGCGTGGCAGCCCGCCTCTCCGGCGCACCTGACGCCCGGTATTTAAGCGTCGCCGGCTTGAATTTTCATTTAAATGGAGTGCGCTATGTTCTCTGTCAGGTTGTTTCTTTGCCTAACCCTTGTGCTAGGTTTGGCGCCTCGCAGCATGCAGATGGTTTTGAGGAATGCGTCCTTTTTTGAATGCAATGAGACAACTGAAAGTGAACCACAAATTTCTTGCACTCTTAAAACCTTACGAAGTATTTTGAGCATACATATAACAAACAAAAATACTTTGTTATACGAAGAAATAGTTTGTAAATTACGAAGTATTTTCTTCGTAAGCTTATGTATGCTCAAAATACTTTGTTATACAAACTACTTTTCTTTGTAAGGCCCGAAATAGTTTGTAAGGTTTTCTCAGTGTGCCAATCTGATGACGCGGGGTTTTGGGACTTTGTGCTGCTGTGCTTCGCCGTGCTCGGGTGTTTCGCGGGCTTTTCGTGTCACGGACCCCCCACTTCACCCGTCTCGTCTGTGGAGCGGGTTGAGTCGCGTTCGGACTCGAGTCCCTGACCGTGAGAGCCGCGTCAGTAGTGCCCCGTCCTGCGGTGAGCATAGTGTCTCGTTTTGTGAGTAACTGTGTCGTGGAAAAAATGGAAAAAGTGGAGCGTCGCAAGCGCTTTTTTAAAATGCCCCGTGCACAGCGACGTGCCCTTCAGCACGTCAAGTTCGGTAAGTGTTGCGCTCGTGTGTTGTGTGTGTGTGTGTGTGTGAGAGAGAGCACTGTGATTAAGTTTGGTGCGTTTTATTTTCCTAGTTCCGTGGAGGCTGATTGAAATTGATGTGGGGCACGAGAAGTACGACCCGTGTCGTCCAGAGATTAGACGGAGTTGTGCTCTGGACCCACGTGGGCAGGTGCGCCGCCCCGTGGGGTTACATCCTCCACCACCGCCTCCGTCGCGAGATTCACCTCCACCACCACCACCACCACCACCACCACCTGCAACCACACCACCCCCATCCTGGACACCACCGCCACCGATGATTTCACCACTACGCGCCACCCCGACGAAAACAAGCCCTTCATGCCCGTCATGGACTCCACCGGCTTAACTGCTCTCCCCGCTGCCAAATTCACCAGAAGTCCGTAAGGCCACCAGGCCCTTGAAAATCTGTTCAGTGAGGAGGGTATTGTAATTAAAAAAGATTCTGTAAAGTTTTTTTTTTTTTTTTTAATTTATGAAAATCCTTAAACTAATTAATAACAAATGATTCATGGATGAGTTCACAACACATACCATGCATTTAAACAGGTGGATTCTTAATAATGAAGGGCAAGTGGTTGCATTTTATCTCTTCAAAAAGTAGTGTTTTTTTTTCACACGTGTTTTGTGTGGTGCTTGTGAAATTAATTAATGAGTGATCTTGCGGATTGTGCCTCAGGTACAGGCTTATCTCATAGCACAGTGACTTTGCCAGAGCAGCGCAGCGATCCGCCCATACAAGGGCAGCACGTAATGTGCCGCTTAGCTGGGCTATACTTTCAGTGAACGCTGAGACAAAGTAATCGTTGGATTTATGAAAATCCTGCCGTCTTAAAGATATATTCTAGTTCATGATGAAAGTTTTCCCCTCCATTCACTTCATCTTGTAAAAACTCAAACTTGTGAGATGTGTGTATGAACAATCATTTTTATCTTGTCGACAGAATTATTTGTCGACAGAGTTATTTTCTGTTAAGGTACCTATTTTTAAAAAATTAAACTAAAAAAGAACAGCTGTAGTAATAGTCTGCATTTTAGTGCTGACGTCCTCGTTTCCCTGATTCCACACTGATGACAGTGACAATGAAGTTAACTAAGGGAAGAGAAACATTGCCCAAAGTATCACTTGGGACATTTGGTAGAAGTAATACAGTTTGCAAACCTGGTTCCAGCAATAAAAATTCCGCACCCATATCACCACTGAGCTTCAAGGTATAACGTAGCTCTCAGGACGATATTCTTATTAACAACTTTGGGATTATTAACATACTCCATTCTTGCTGGCTAAACTTGACTTGATGACAAGTGGATCAAAGAAACCAACAGCATCAGCAGCACAACCGTCAATAGTTGTATCTGATGATGTCTTTGTGAAGAAGACCAACAAAAAGGCGTCTCCAAGCAAGGCACCAAAGAAGGCTGCCCCTGTTGTTCCTAAGTACAGCCCACTCAGCTTGAGGTTGAGATCATCAACAAAGGGATTGCAGAAACCCCAATTAGAGTTGGTCTGTAAGGAGCAGGAGAAAGAAATCCAAAGGCTGAAAGAGGGTAGGTGAAAATCCAAACACTGTGTTTTACTTGTGTGTCTTCGTTTTCAATGAAGTGTTAATATATTGGTTTGAAGAGAGAATGGAAGAGGTATAGGTTTGAAGAAAGAATGGAAGAGATCAAGCCTAGCAGAGTCAAGAAAATTGCAAACTTAGAAGAATGCGTTGAGGGTTCTGAGGCACAACCTTGGCTAAGGAGATATCTGATTGAAAAATCAAGAAATTGTGACTGTGTGAAATTGTGAAATTGTAACCCCGGCCAGCTGGACCCCCTCGAGTCATACGATTGTTTTCAGCTTGTAGTGGGACACTTCCTAGGGCCCCAGCCCATGGGAAGCATTACATCCTTGTTTTTGTAGACACCCTTACCAAATTTTGTATTTGTTACGCTACAGCCTCCAACGCGCAGTGTTGCAGTCGAGGGGCTACGCATAGGTACGGCGTACCCCCCAAAAAAAATTGGGGGCACCATACCCACAAAACTTTTAGGCGGTGGGTACGGGTGGGTACGATGGGTACGCTCCCTCTCCCGACCAGCGCTCCCACTGTCGCGGCGCGGGCATCACTCTCAGACCCGTATTGACTTTTTATCTCTTGCCAAAAATTTTTTTGTGCAAACGTAATATGTACTATTTTCTCTTTAGCTATGCACGTTTTTGTCCATTATATAGGTATTTAGTCCATTAAACCTAACTTTTTGTCAATTGCCATGTACTTTTTGATTTTTACATGAACTATTGACAATTTCATCTTAAAGACGATCAAAATTGTGCATAGCTAAAGAGAAAATAGTACAATTTACGTTCGCTCAAAAAGCTCTATAAGCAAGAGACATAAAAGTTCGTATGGGACTGAGAGTGATTGTTGCTATAGAGACTAGGAAAACAAACACGAGGCGTGGCGCGGCGCGAAAATGAATAAGCGCAAGGATATTACACTTCCGAAAGAACCATGTGCGAAGGTAAATAGCAAACGCTATAGTAATTAGACGTAAGTATCAAGTAGCTGAGTGACACATTTCAGACGTCTCTACCGTTTACCATAAACTAATTATTGCTGGATGCAGGTCAAGAACCTGGCTGATGATCTGGCTCAATGGACCCCGCTACACATTTGGAACCCGAAACCATACCTCGCCGCTTGGAGGTCGACAGGGCACCGGATGGCAACAGATCCACGCTCTAAGAGGGCGTCTTTACATCCGGAGACAAGCACCAGTGCCCTAGACATGCGGCCCATGTGGGACACTCTCAAGAATTTGGACTGATTTTTAAATGCTTTGAAGTGATTGACTAATCTTTGTTTCCTAAATGAAAATGGTCGAAAATTCCCATTAAAAAACAGCAGCGTTCCCACCGTACCCACAAGCTCAACGAGCAGACATACCTCGTCCGGCACCCTGTTCGGGGACGGCTGGAGGCGAGGCCGGTCCATGCCTGGAATCTGGAGCGGTATGAGATGCCGGGAGGGTAAATAACACATCGTCTGACCCTTTCCAGATGGACCTCACCATTGTCATCTCCGTGGTCTTCGCCGGGCGGCAAGAGGCGTCCAGCGCAAGCGGGTCGAAGTGGATCGGGGTCCGGCTGTCAGCGGGCTTCGTTGAGCGGCCCCTTCCGGGCAAGTTTCCGACGGAGGCTGCTGAAACGATCCTCTTCAAGCGGCCGCTTCCAAACTTCAACGCGGGCTGGGCCGCCGAGTTAGCGGCCAAGGTCGCGTCGCCGCTGACTCAACAATCCAGTACGCGCATGGCCGACACGAGTGGCTCGTGGAAACACGCCGTCACTCGTCTCATCCAGAAGATCGGCCTTGTCCAGGACGCGGCGGTCCGCCCTTACCGCGGCTGGAGGGGCGTCGCGGCCCTGGGCAACGTCCTTAACTGGTGTTGTGATGTGGCAGTCGACAGCCCGTTGGTACCCCTGCTCGAGAACGACAAGAAGCTTAAGCATACCGACTAGCAGCTGGTGAACGCCCATTCCACCATCGAGGGCGACCTCATCCACTCCATTGGCGAAATGCGTAACTTCTCAGCCGCCGTCGAGTCTGCATTCGCGAGAGTGGAGGGGGCCAACGCTGTCCTCGCGCAAAATCTGACGACTTACTATCGGTCATGGCTCTCTCAGAGTGACATATTGGTCCATGCCATGGAACTCCATGCCACCTTGGGGGAGGCCCCTGCGGACGAGGCCGCCTTTGCTGCAGCTCTTGGTCTCGCGGCTGACCAGCCGCCGCGTCCGTCTCGCTGTCGATGTGGCCACCCTCTACACGGCGCCCTTGACCCACTGTAGCGTCACACAGGCGCAGCTCCACATTTGGGTCAAGGTGCCGCTCGTGAACATCAGGGAGGAGTGGAGGGTGGTCGAGTACGTTCCCCTGCCCTTCATCTCGCTTCATCTGGCGCAACTCCACCTGCCGCCTGTTTTCGGAGCCGGTTTTGACCGCTCGTTCCGGGGACAGGGTGGCCGTCCTGCGGGGGGACGCTGCTCGTCACTGCCGGGCGCAGTCCGCGTGCCAGCTGCCGCGGATTGTGGACTTCTCACCTACGGCACGCTGCATCCGCGCGGCCTTGAACATCGGGGCGGTCAGCAGCCTCATTCGTGAGTGTGCTTTCACATGCGACGGGAAGGCCCACCCTGCCGTTGTGCAGCTTGCAGTCGACCGGTTCGTCGAAGCTAACCCGACGGAGCGGCCGCTGCGGTTCATGTGTAACGAGCAGGCGCAAGTCTTCCCGGCGGGCGGGTTGGCGGCTCACCACGTGACCGTTCCGTCCTACTGCAAGTTGGACGTCGGCGGGGAGACTATCGTGGATCGGCGAGACGTGGCCCACGACAACGCCAGCGTGGTGGCCTCGGGGGAGATCATCCTCCCCGCTCTGTGGTCCACCCTGTGTTAGAGAAAGGTCGGGACGGGTTGAAAAGATGGAGACAGTCTCGATTTCCGGTGTCGGTCACTCCTTTGTATTCCGTGGTGGTTCAGTGTTCACAGCAATCCACAATTTTACAAGTCCACAATTCAGGTACACAGGTCTGTCCTGGGGTGTTAACGGAGTCGCGTGGTGGCCGTCCTCGTAGACGGTGGGTTTGTGACTGCCTGTCCGGCTAGCTCCAGTGGCCGCGCTCGGCTCGCGACACGTGCTGATCTTGCACTCTGTGTCGCGTACCGTCCGCGCCTGGCCGCTCGGTATAGTCGGACGCGCCTAACATCCCCGATCAACATTTTTAATTGTGTCCTCACAATTTCAGACAAAATTCCAAGTAAAGCAAATCCTAACAAAAATTTGACTTTTTTTTTTTTTTGTTTACAATGCCGATTAATTTAGAATTTTTTTCTTTTTTCATCTTTAACTTTATACACAACTATCAATAACTTTACTTTTTCAGACTGTCCTTGTCTTATCTTAAATGGGGTTGAAGTTTTACCCCTACAACATCCCCCTTCGAACTAAACACGAGCTCCTGCGAGTGCTTCATTCGCCAGGGCTCTTAGCAAAGTCATGAGTTAATGTATAAGCCAAAAGAACAAAAAAAGGAATAAAACTCTAAGAAAAATCAGGCGTAGCGCCCCCCCCCCCCTCTCACACTGAGAACTCATGATCAAGAGCAATCATCGATCTGAGAGATTTTTAGTGGAAGACGGTGAGACCAGGTCCTGCGAGTTTTCTAAAGAGAAAGTCAAGTTGAGGCCTTGCTTCAGAGTGAAGAAGAGAGACGTTGGTGTGCAGTGCAGACTTAGCTCGGAACCTGAAGTCGTTCTGGTTAAGCTTTCCTCAGCAAAGCCACTGTACGCTCTTCTCGTCGGAGTGTCGATAGCAGTGATATCGCCGTTCTTATTGATCCTGGCTCTCGCTTTGCTCAAAGATGTCTGACACAATCAAGGACTTGAAGCCTAACAACGCTGACTTTGGCCTTCCTTCTGAGATAAGCCATGCAGCCTCATTTGGAGACTGTGTGATCCCGAGAGCGCTCTTCGAAGCTGTCAAAGAGAGGTGCGAAAATGGAGAAGCTTTTGGGTCTGATGAGTTGCAAAAGAAAATCTGTTCTGAGATAGCCCCTCTGACTCCACTGTCCTTGATGGTGTGCAAAAACTCTCACAGGAAGATGTCAGATGCCATGAAGAAAGTCATTGACGATTCTTCCAAACTGGAGCAGGAAGTTCTCAAATTGAGGAATAAGGATGACTTCTCTGACACCTCTGCGTCACTTGAAGTCTACAGAAAGTTCTGCTCCAGCTTAAGGGGAGCACTGCATACTGAATACCCTCATCTTTATAGAGCCACTTCTAGCTGTGACAGGGAGGTTAAGAAAGTTGTGACTGTCTCCAGATTCGCTATGGACTCGATCCTAGAGATACAGGATTGCATAGCAATGAAGACCAACGCTCCTGTGAAGAAAGTGAACGTGGGCGCTTCAAACCACGTTCCTCGGTACCTGGGTTACCTCAGAAGGAAGATAGACATTGGAGACGAACTAAGGAAGAGGAACAAAGCAAACGTATTAAGGGCTGCCACAGCTTTGGCATCTCTTGAGAAGGATGAAGCAGAGTCTATCCTAAAGAAGTGGGAAAGCGACCCGGCATTTCATAAAGAGCTTAAGGATGATTATGAACTTCTGCTCAAGAAAGGCGGGACGGCTGGGAAGTATGGGCGTCAGCAAGCCTCTGTCAACCAACCTTACCTGGCTATGTTCTATGCATTCCATCTTCTGAAGGTGACAGATAAGGAATTCTACAACTTTGTAGCCATATGCAATTCCTTGTGTGCTAACAAGGGAACGTTTTCCGGTGATACAGTCAGAATTTGATGGCCCTCTAGAATATTGTTCCTTACGACCCTACATTAGGTTTGGCACCAATTATAGCTGCCCGTAGGGGGTTTGAAGCCGTTACGGTCGCGATAAAATTATAAAAAGGGGTCATAAAAGTCGAAAAAAATTGATTTTGACCAAAATGTCTCCAAATGGTCTGAAACGTCCAAAAAATAAAAAAGATTCAATTTTTGAAGAAAAAAAATATTTTTTTCATGGAAAATGTGCAATATGTCATATTAGGTGCAAGGCGAAAAAAAAGGTAGATTGCCGATTTTGACAGAAAAGACTCCGAATGGTCTAATCAGATAGAAATTAAAGAAATTAAAATTTTGTTCAAAAGCAAATGTCTTTTGAGTTGACGACTTGTTCAAATGTATACAAAAAAATTGGTAAAAAAGTTAGGGGAGGGGAGGTGGCAGTGTTGTTGTTGACAGCAGAGCAGCAGATTCCGCTCCATTTCTCCATAGATTAGCATCATGTCCATCATTTCCCCATTTGTATAGCGCACTGCCATGGTAAACAAAGGGCATTACAAAAATCCTTTCTGCTGTCAACAACAACACTGCCACCTCCCCTCCCCTCCACTGCGGAGCGAGCGCCGACATTAGCGCCACTAGTGGCCGCCCGAGGGACTCGCTCCACGCACTGCCGCTACTCTTGCCTCCCACCCTCCCCTGGCCAGCCGACAGCGCCCAGAGGCGGTGGCGCGCCTGCGGAGTCGAGGGTAGGCCACCCATCGTAATGATCTGTGTTCAGATGAATCACCCTGTACGTACAAAATTGTACAAATACATTCACTGTGCACGAGGCAAGAGTAGCGGCAGTGCGTGGAGCGAGTCCCTCGGGCGGCCACTAGTGGCGCTAATGTCGGCGCTCGCTCCGCAGTGGAGGGGAGGGGAGGTGGCAGTGTTGTTGTTGACAGCAGAAAGGATTTTTGTAATGCCCTTTGTTTACCATGGCAGTGCGCTATACAAATGGGGAAATGATGGACATGATGCTAATCTATGGAGAAATGGAGCGGAATCTGCTGCTCTGCTGTCAACAACAACACTGCCACCTCCCCTCCCCTAACTTTTTTACCAATTTTTTTGTATACATTTGAACAAGTCGTCAACTCAAAAGACATTTGCTTTTGAACAAAATTTTAATTTCTTTAATTTCTATCTGATTAGACCATTCGGAGTCTTTTCTGTCAAAATCGGCAATCTACCTTTTTTTTCGCCTTGCACCTAATATGACATATTGCACATTTTCCATGAAAAAAATATTTTTTTTCTTCAAAAATTGAATCTTTTTTATTTTTTGGACGTTTCAGACCATTTGGAGACATTTTGGTCAAAATCAATTTTTTTCGACTTTTATGACCCCTTTTTATAATTTTATCGCGACCGTAACGGCTTCAAACCCCCTACGGGCAGCTATAATTGGTGCCAAACCTAATGTAGGGTCGTAAGGAACAATATTCTAGAGGGCCATCAAATTCTGACTGTATCACCGGAAAACGTTCCCTTGTAAGCCATACCAGAGAGCTGTGCTGGAGAGGTTCATTTCTTCTGATCCAATAATGAGCCGAATCATGCCTTTCATCTCGAACAGTAAGGATGTTCACCTTCCTGTGTTTGTCCCCACAACAAGGAGAGTTGTCTCTTTCATGGCATCAATTTTCGGGTGCTTTCATCCCGATGACAAAATCGCAGACTGGAAGGCAAGGAAAAAGCAGGCAGTGTGCCCACCGCCCAGCCTCTGCTATATCACCAATTTCTCTTCCGAAAAAGCACTGGCTTTAGACTTAGCAGCCCTTCTATGGATCCTCAGGAAGAAGACACCAAGAGAAGTGGGAGAGCCTGATGAAGAGTCAGCATTCTTAGCCACATGGTTATACAATACGACTGTGGTAGGTCATCAAGGGATCTTTGATGATGTGTTTGCTGTGAAGGGGAACTTGAGCTCAGTCTCGTTCCAGGAGTCTGACAGAGACTAAGACTGAAAACTGATTGTCAAAAGGCCTGAATAAGGTTTTGTAAGAGCCTGATTGACTTTACTTTCGGCGCCCGCCTCGGCATGCTCTTCTTTCTTCTTTTTGTCCTCCTTATGGTCAGAATCCCCTAACAATTTCTTAAGCAACAGTTCTTTCTTCTTATTCCGTCTCTTTTCCTCAATGTCACTATCTGCTTCTGAGCTGGAATCCTCTGTCTCTGAGTCACTACTGCTGCATCCATGAAGGATCCTCCTACATTCTTTCTCGTCCGGTGCACCCTCAATGTATTTGAGCGCCATGGGAATTACTTTGCATGGTACTAAATCATCCTTGTACTTGTACAAAATCCTATAGATTTGTGCCGGCAAGGCTTCCAACAATTTCTCC
This sequence comes from Stenchaetothrips biformis, assembly GCA_030522485.1. Taxonomy (NCBI): domain Eukaryota; kingdom Metazoa; phylum Arthropoda; class Insecta; order Thysanoptera; family Thripidae; genus Stenchaetothrips; species Stenchaetothrips biformis. The sequence continues at coordinate 4,345,581 of CM060095.1, read as the reverse complement.
ACTATTATCTTTTGGAGCTCCTTTACAGCAGAGTCAGAGGGTGGGAGATGTTTTATAGTCTTAATTAATCTGAACATGTAATTGTTTATTGATTCGCCTTTCTTCCTCTTCATAGTGTATAATTTCTTCCTAATTTTAGAAGTTTGTGGGTGTCTGCAGTAGACTTCTCTTAGACTATCCATTGCTGCCCGGAACTGGAGAGCCACATCTGCTTATTCGAGCGAGCGTAACACTAACAATGAATCTCCCTTCAGTGCCTCTTTGAAGGTGGGCAGCCACCCCTCCCTCGGGACATTGTAATGTCTGAGGTATTCTGTCAGTTTTGTCTCGAACTCTTCGAAATCCTCTCCCTTTCTGCCCTCAAACCTTGGCCTCTTGTGTGCCCCTTGTACTACTGTAGCCATTCTGTTGCCTAGTCTGTTCTCCGCATTATAATTTAAGCGGGTCAAAAAGGAGAAAGGTTAAAGTTGCTCGGATCGCCATAGGTTAAGTTTTACTTTAGTTAGGCATAATTTTGAGAGAAATAGACTGAGACGTTTAGTTTAGACTCCGGCCGGAGACATACAGTAAGGATGGGAGTAGGTTAGTGTTATTTAGAGGTTTTTTGGGGGTATCTTCTGGGTTTTCAATTTGAGTTCGGGGTATAAAATGGATTGGAAATAGACTTAAATTTTGCTGAGTTAATGGGGTTGTTTCAGAAAGAAACATTCACTACGACTCAGAGGGCTTATGGACACAATTAAAACAAAAAGAAAAAAGGGGGGTCTAAATTTAGAAAGAAAAAATCCTTTGGGGGTAAAGTTAAGAAGCATTAGTGTTAGGGAGAAAGGCGATGCGAGAGAACTTACCTTGGTTTCTGGTTGAATTCGAAGTTTATAGAGGAGGTCCGGTGTAGTATAAGGCGGAAAGCACGTGGTTGAGGGTATTGTATGAGAGTTCAAAAAAAAATTAAAAAAAAAAAAAAAAAAAAAAAAAAAAAAAAATACATACAGTGCCCCCAACCCGTGTTTTCCGGTACTTCTATAGGACCAATTGCCGCGGCAGTCTGACACGAAACGCACCAACACACAACTCATAGCTTTCGCCTATGAGCTCGGGTCCGATTCCAGAGATCGGGCACGAACATACACAAACATAATCCAAAATAGGGGTTTCACTACACTTTCGGCCATTCACAACCGCGCGTAGGGCCACGGGGCCGGGCCGCGAACTGGCACACGGGGTGACACGCATCCATCCGGGTCGGACCGCTCCGCGGGACTGAGGAGTAGAGGCTGCGCACGCTCATTTTCTTACGATCATTTTTATACATATTACGATGATTTGTCATCGTAAGGTACGCATAAATTCGCACATACGTAATATGCATAGTTGTCTACGTAAGGTATGCATGATTTAACTGGATTACGCATGTTTTATGCATAAGGTACGTATGATTTCATCGTATTACGCATCATTAAGCGTAATGTACGATGAATTTTATTGTAGTATGTATGTTTTCATTTCAACGTATGTTACGCAGATCGTTTTAGCGTAAGAATATGAGAGTGCGAGGGACCGGCCTAGAGACCTACTGGCCGACACCGAGGCACACAGGAATGTCTGCATCAGCACTTCGCGCCGCGATAAAAGACGCATGGGCAGCAATGGCGCTAGAAGCGAGGCTGGGGACTCGGCTCCGAGCACGGTCACACACACTGGAAGCACGACGGTTGGAGAGAGTCAAAATTAATTTGATTTTGAAAAAAAATAATATATATATAAAATAATTTTCTTAAGTTTGGTCGCATAATTTGAATTGCCTGGATTAAATGGACTTATTGGACGGAACGGCAGGCGAGGACGGCCGATTCAACTCGAGACAGGATCCTGGTAGAATTTTAGAATAAGTTGAGTTGAATCGAGGAAGGTTTATTCAAATTTGAATTTGAATTTTGAAAAGATTTAGGAAAAGAAAGGTTTAGTAGAATGTTAGTAAATGGAAAGGAAAGTAGTTCTAGGGACGACAGCTCGGAGACGGAGGGATGTTCAAGAGGGCGGGGAGGGGAGGGTTCCATAATTCCATATTTTACAGTGAGGTACTGGAGACGGAGGGATTACCGGCTTTTCAAAATCTGGATTAATTTCATTTTGTAGAGAATTTCTTGTAGGGTAGTGGTGGAAATAAAGATTTTTTTTATGTAAAAGAAGTACTTACCATAAGTCTAGTATAGGTGCACCTATAGAATTAAGTAGTTTGCGCTAGGTATGTTAGGTAGGTAAGTTTGTGAGAATTTTTTTTTCCTGAGAGAAAATATTGTTTAAAGTAAAATGAAAGACTGAGGGGGTGGCCTGCCGAGCTTCACATATGGGGGAGCCGGGTTGCACCTCCTCAGCAGTAGAGTAGGGTAGATAGTTCAGAATTTTATTGTAAAAGTGACCACCCCGGCTGAGCACACACTCTGTTTGTTCGCAGAATGGCGGGGAGTGTCACATTGCTGGCGCTCTGGGCGCTAGGCTTGATCTGCGGGGTGTATGGAAAAACACTGCAGCTACAGGCAAAGCGGCAGGAGTCTACGGCAGACCCCTACATACTGACGACAGGGGCGTACAAGACTGAACTACGGACAATTGCCTTCGAGGAGTCGCTGAAGGTCACATTCAGCTATGATCTGCCCCCTCTCTTGTACAACAGCTCCATGCCTGAAAGATGCTTGGCGGAGGACGTGGCGTGCCAATGGGAGGCACAGTTAAAATCGGTCATCAATTTGCTTAGATCAAACTTGACGAAGACGGAACCAGCTGGGCCAGCACTAGGTATGGGGCAGCGGGGGAAACGGGCGTGGTGGAGTCTGGCGGTACAGGCGATACCCATTCTGGTCGACAATTTTCCAAAGTTACTTGGCCTTTTTAAGAAGACTGACGTCGCACCGCAGAGAGCTGCCATAATTGAATATAGTGGAGCGGAGGTCCCGAAAGCACGGCCAGCGGAAATGCCCAGGACGCTAATGGCTCTGACAGCGCACAACAAAAATTTTTTTGGAGAAATGGCAACAAAAGCAATCAGAAGATAAATTTGACAAGATTCGGGAAGAAACGAATAGACAAATTCAAGGGATTAAAGTACTGTCAGATGGACTTCTGCAATTAATACCTCTTGATAAAGTAATGGCCGTTTGTGAAGATAACCTGTTACCGTCACGGCTGGTAGAATGGGAGCACCTCAACACGGCGATGATTGCGGCACGAAAACACCTACAGAAATTTGAGGCGGAGCCGGTGGTCACTGAGGAGAAATGGCACCTCCTCTACAAAATGAAAACAGTGACGTGTACGCCGGTTGGCAGGAGATTTATCGTTTCATTCTTGCTACCGATCAAGAGGCGGGGTGAAAACCAGGCCGTCTACTTGCTTACACCAGTCCCGTTCAGAAACCTCAACACTGTATGCTATTTCTTTGAAAATGCGATGACAGTGGTAGTCCTCGGAGCAAGGACATTTTTCTTACCGGCAGACTACTGCCACCCGAATGAAATCTTTTGCCATGTGCCACGCGACACCAATTTTGATAATGTCCCAACATGCATGACAGGATTGTTCCCGGACAGCGAGGTCCTCACCCAACAATGCAACCCGCGGTGCACACCTCTGCTGGAACCGATTGTGACAGGAAATGGCGATGGAGTTTTGTCAGTGATAACAGCTCCTGACTTTCCTCTCACGGTGGCCTGCCAAAACGGCGATCTCACAATGCCGGACACGGAGGTGGGAGCGTCGCAGCTCACGCTCCCATGTGACTGCGAGCTCAGGTGTGAAGAAAAGATATTGGTAAAAAGGTGACTCTTGTGTGACGGACAAAAGGAGCCGATATCAATCACTAATTTGGCTCCGGTTCAATGGCTCAAGACACAACGGTTCGCGCCATTTTTATCTTTAGTTAAGCAAGAGCAGTCAGTGACCAAGACGGACCTGGAGCTAACGGAAAAACAAGTTCACGCCGAAACTAAATTCGAAATTCCGAAGTGGGCGGAGGATTCGATTGTCATGATTGGAGCGATGCTGCTAATGACGCTGACCAGGGCGCTGTGTGCGCTCTGGAAGAGGTGCCTCGCGGCGCGCAGCAAGAGCACTGAGACGATTTACGCGCGGACCCTCGGCCGAAGGGGGTCCGTGGCGTCTCTAAACATGTAAGGACCGGCTGGCAGCTCACGCAGGAAGAAGAGCCTACCCTGCGGCGGCGGCGGAGACACGGTGGCAAGGGCCCGACGCAGACTTCGGGACGACCGCCCTGACGGCCGCGGGGACGACGGAGAACTCCCACAAGGAACAAGAGGAAGAAGGAGAAGTGTGCGAAGACACTTAGAAACTTTTTTTACATGACTTTGTCCACTCTCCTTTTATTCGCCTCCTAAGACTTAACTTTTACCGATGAAATAGTTACTTATCTTGTGTGTGCATGTAAACGGCTAAGAAATTACATCTGTACTAGGGTAAAATAATAGTTATAAGTGTATACTGGCTGGATGTAGCCCTTTATCATTTAAGGAAATGATTTTAATTTTTTTTGTTGGTTCATTTGTTGTTTATGGGACAATGTAATCGATGACTGGCCCTTAATAGTAACATTGAATGTCAGGGTATTTTTGGGTACGACTAGTTTTGTTTTGGTGTGACATAGACCGCCGGCTCGCGGGAGCTCGCCATTTCGAACGGAGGGAGTGTTGTGCGGGGCATAACTGACCCAGGTCCAGGAAACGCGTGCCCCGGGCTGGACGAGTCAGATAGAGAGTGGAGGGGGGCCTGCTAGAACTGGACTGGGAATGGGAGTCCCGCGCAGCACTAGAAGGAGGGGGAGGAGGAGCTCGAGGAAGCCGTGAAGAATGGTCGGGTGGAGGGGGAGGAAGAGCTCGAGGAAGCCGTGAGGAGTAGGCGGGTGGAGGGGGAAGAGAGCCGGTGGAGCTGGGGGTGTACTTTTGGACGGTCGAGTGAAGTGGGGAACGATTGGGAAGGTGATCGAAGATATTGATTGGATTTTGTCGGATTGTGGATGGTGTGTCGAATTATTGTTGGATTGTGTCGGATTGTGGATAGTTCCAATCTGGCAAGAGTGAACTTGTAGGTAAGTGTGTGTTAAGCCGGGTAGGATTATTTGTTAACACTGGTGGTCACTTCTACTAGGTAGTGCGTAGTACAGGTAGCGAGGATTAGTCATAAGTGATGTTCTAGCGTAAGTGTTGTAGCAGGATAATTGACGTGTAGTGTAATACTAGGAATATTTAATAAACATAGGTTATTAGGTTACTTGTTTCAGTAGTCATTTGACCTTTCCTTAGTACGAGCAGCATTACACCTGGTACACGAGGCCATCCACCACGTGGACGAGGTGGCCGCGCTGCCAGTCCTGCCGACCCTGGGACTGGTCGTCGACGCCAACTGGACGAGCCGGTCACCTCGGTTCATGGCGCCGGTCCACCGAGCGGTCATCGACACGCCCGACCTGGAGGACGTGCCACTGCCCCGTCCACACCTTTTGCCCGGGGGAGGAGTACGTCCTCCTGGGCGCCCTGGTGCTCCTCTTCGTGACGACCATCGGCAACATCTGGTGGACGTCGCTGCTCCGAGCGCGCCAGGCTGCCCCGGTCGTGCCGGCTACACCGTCATCGCCGCCGTCGGGACCGCTACCCCCTCCACCACCGCCGGTCGCCGTCCCTGTTGCCGTTTCCACGACCGCGGGGCGGGTCAAACTGCGCCGCAGCATCACCGTGGAGGACTCGCAGCAGGAGGCGCGGGCGAAGCTGCCGCTCCTGCGCCGGGCGACCCTTTCGTACCCGGCATCCACGGATGTGGTGGGGAGGGGGCGCCAACCACTCCCAGTGCCGCCCCAAGCCAGGCGCTAATCCTTGAGTTTTTCCTCGACTTCTGACAACTTAAATTCCAAAGTCTAAAGCTCTCGTCTCTCTTTCTGCCCGACTTTTGTAAAGGGCCGGTGGATCGAGTAGCCGGTTGCCTGCGCGGGGCTAGGTGCTTTAACACTCTCTATTCCTTTGTCGCTTCGTCTCAGTAGTTCTCCCTTGATCTCTCACCCTTCACAACTGCGCCGCCTGTTTGGTCGAAGGAACCGTTCCCGTTCCTCCCGCCAAACGACGTCCAAGTTTTCCTTCCCTTTTCCTGCCGCCTGGGTTATCTGTGTTGCAGTGCGCCACAGAGCGCCACGTCTCCACGACAGCGACCCTCCCGACGGGCACCACATTGCCCCACGGCGCCCACCGGCGACTAGCAAGGCCAAGCCTCGGAGTACGCACGACAACACAAACAACACTGTACAAACCACAAACAGGTTAATCCAAACACGAAGACAGCCAGCAGCACGGACAAACACCAAACATACAACACACGCGAATCAGTAAACCGCGCGGCGCAGCTGGGCCAGCGGCCCCGCGGCCGCACGAGCGGCGGCGTGACCTCAGATCGCGACGGTTCCTGCAGGACTGCCGCGCCGCCGACCTCCGCCGAGTCACGGCCGAGCCCCCCGAGCGCCGTCCGCCAGCCGGGACAGCTGTACGAGCCGAGCCGGGCCGGTCCCCTCCCGAGCGGACCCGACCACCGCCGCCCCCGGCCAACTCTCCGAGCGCCGAAGCGCCCACTTCTGTAAATCTTGTAAAATAAACCCGAAAAACCTAGATTTAAGCCTAGCCCTAAGGAATCCCACCTAGCCCTAACTCCCACCTAGCCCTAAGTTAGCATAGAAATAGACTAAACACCTAGCACTTAGCCTAGCCTTAAGCAACCCAGCCTAGACCTAAGTTTTAGCCCTAAGGACGAAATTTAAAACGCGCGCCACGGCGTGCACCCTTCGTACAGCCCGATCCAAGAGATGGAGTGCCTCGGATCGCGCCCCTTATAGTTTCTTAAGAACATCATTTTTACCCCCGCCAGGGTTTTTTGTTCTGCTAGAATTAGAAGCTCAGCTCCACTTCTCGAAATGTCTTTCCTGTAAATTCTGTAAACAGGGACCAAGCCAATGGCAACCCCTACTGTATCCATGTAATAACCAAACTGTTAATAAACTCCTGTCATAAGTAAGTAAGTGTTCCACCTCCCTTCGACCGGCGTACTCAGTTGCCTTGCCGACTCCGCCGCGACGCCATCTTGTGACGCCATGAGTGACTCGCACCCCCACTGCATGGTTTGTGAGTCGCAGCATAGATACGGAGTCCACCTCGTCTAGTCAGCGCTCCGTTCATCCTGACCTGTGCCTGACGACGTCAAATAAGGAAGGAGTGCAACAACGCTGCGCCCCGCCGCCGCAATGCCCAGGCTTCACCTTCGATTGCTTCAGTTCGCACGCCCTCCGTCGCCGGCTTCGAGAGCAACGAGAACACGCGAGAACGTGACCTTCTCCTTTCCCTATTTTTCGATTTCACTCGTCTCAAATCTTCGCTTTTGCTATGTCACCAACATAAATAAATTATTGTCGTTGTTGTTCCTCTATGTTCCCCTGACTCGGTCCGCTCTGAGACAAACACCGAAGTTCATGAGCATGTCCCTTTCCATTTAAGTTTTTACACGTTTTCTCGTTTTTAAGAGTTTACGATGTTGGTAATTTTTAATTTATTTTCTCGCTGAATATTTGACAATTTCAGCATTAATTTTCTACTCCTTGCTCATGAAGTTTGGGTTGGTCGCAAATTTGTTTGCACTTCGAGTCCAATTAAATTTTTTCCAAATTTTACAGTCTGCCCACGTTCCTGTAACTGATTAGATTAACTTCACTCGCGGTTGCTCTTTTGTTTTTTTTTCGATTTTCTTTAAAAAGGATGATCACCCTTTGAGTGGGGTCCTTTGTGCGACGGGGCCGCACACTCCTTTTGGGGGGGATGTTGCGTTCCGCAACGGGGCAACGCCCGAAACTCAAACCTGTTTCAGTAAGCAAGAATGCACCGAGCAACCGCGCAGCGAGCCCGCCTGACCGAGCAGAGCTCGGCAGCCGGTAAGTGCCAGCTGAGGGGCTCAGAGCGGTCCGAGGGAAGTTTGGGACATACCGGAGCAACCCCCCGGTTATATCAGGTAACCCAGGCCTCTTTATTCCACTTTACTTTCAACCCTAAGGTCCCCCAGACCAGAACTGGGCAAATCCCCCGCAAGCCCAAGCACTGCTTTCTAAACTGCCTGAGGGCGGTGCCTGGACTTGCACAACATGGACACCACATGCCAAGAAAGACTCACTCGAAGAATCACTCCGCACCACTGAACACGAAAAGGATAGAACACGAATCCTGCGATATCTCACTTCAAAACCAATTTAGTTTGCTAAACGAAGTTTTGGAGGTAGAAGACAACACACTCAAGATGCCAAGCAGAAAGCGACTAAAGCGTTGCAAGACGCAGTAAGAGAGTCAAACAAGTGCACAGAGTTGAAGTAGGACACAAGTGCAGCATTGGTAGTAGAATCACCTTTCGTTAAGATTGAAGAAGATGAAACAGAGCAAGAAGAACTGGTTGCTTTGATGGACATGTTACGGTTAGAAGTTGGAGGTGAGTTTCACCTAGTTCTACCCGGTTGGAACTAGGTGGAACCCACCACGCCGGGCAACTCCAAGTTGTAACCGACTTGCATTTGGGTAGAAGTAGATGTAACCCTGTATTATGCTGCACTGACACTTGTACCCTACTGTTGCGCCCCCGAGCGCAGGTTCAAACCGTCCGCGGGCGCGGCCGCTGCATCCACCGCCGCCGCTACCCATATCCCTTGTGTCAACTAAATTAGCCGCCGGGCGCGTCGCAAAGGGCCTGAGGCCCGGAGCGACGCGGCCAGCGGCGGGCAGTCGCAGCCCAGCCAGGAAACAGACGAGGTGAGCCAAGTGCTAGGAGTGACCGGGGGCTAGGGGAGCATGTGTTATCAAGAGAGCCCTGTACTTGTTCAGTCAAACGTCCTTACCAATAAACCATGGTGATCAGTCAAGTTAGTAGTAAGGTTAATAGCGGAGAACTCCATTAGTTCGGTACAAAAACATCTGGTGCATCGGCCGGGCCTACCCTAGCCGGCCACGTGGTGGGATGGAAGCATTCTCGAACCTTAAGTTTCTCTAAATTAAGTTAAATTTTTCCATTTTTCTCCCTCAGTTCTTTGAAATCTAGAATAATGTCTAAAAGTGTTTCGGTTGTGTTGTGCTGTTGCGCTGCTTCTCTCTGTGTCGTGTGTGCTGCTGTGTTTGTGCTGCTCTGTGAAACCATGTCTAAGTGTCTATCTGTCTCTGTCTCTCTGTGACCTAACCAAGTGCAAGGCGTCTTTGAGCCGCTGCGACGCGCCGTGAAGAAAAGTGAGTGAAGTGAAAAGTGATGTGTTCTGTCGTGTGGGGGAAAAAGTGAAGTGCGCAAGGCGGGGGATGTCTGTAGCACAGGATATAATTCGTACCTGTGAGATCGAAGAAGGCTGCTACCACCCGTTAGCGTACAGAGTAAACCCGGAAAAATTAGACGCACGCGCATCCAAAGACATTACCTCAATGTTTTTCGCGGAAATTGATAGTCTGCCGTTAGCAGTAGTTCCAGAAATTCAGCCAGGGGGAGTGCGAGTCGCCACGTTCTGTGACTTCTTTACCGGAGATAACGGCGTGAGTAACGTTACGCCCGCCCTTAGGATTGTAGCTCGTGAACAAGAATTAGACGATTTGAACGTAGATTGCCTTAAACTTTCGGTCCCGCTGCTCACTCAAGCGTTAAAAGCTCACCCCTTTGGTCGTTAGAACAGACTAAAAACCTCTTTTCGGAAATCTTGATTTCGGTAGCCGGGCGTGACATCGCAGAGAAAGAGGCCGCTCGACAGCGGCGCCTAGAAGAAAAGCGTTTGCATAGAGAAAACCGGGAACGCAACAACATGCCGCCTAAACCGGCTCTGCCGGCATCTTTGCAGCCGGTGCTGCGTAAGTTTGACGAACAATATGTTCAGGGCTGGTTCGACCATGCCAGGACAGTGTATAGCCGGTTCGAAATTGACGACGCGCATATTCCGATGTACGTGTCAGCGCACTTGCCATCGTGGGCCGAGCCGGCTCACGAGGAACACCAGGAAAAACCATGGGCCTAATACGTGCGCGAAATGGTCAAAAGCCTGCAGGGCGATAGGACTCCGTCGGCAGTACGCCAGCGCCTTCTTCAGATGAAGCAGGGCAACGAGACGCTGCGCGCGTTCATGCAGCGCGTCGCGGGGGCAGCCACTTGCGCATCCCACTGTGGTTGCCGACAGTCTCCCAGTCGACATTTTGTTGGGTAATGACCTTTTACGACGTGTGGTGACTGGCCCTAACCCACGGGCCATAGTGGCCCATGCTGCTTCGTTAACAACGGGGTCTTAGAGGATGGGATCCACCTCGCTGCCAGCCCGGGAGAAAGGATCTGTAGTCAAAAGTATACCTCAAAACTGTAGTTTAACTGCAGTTTAACTGTGGAAAAAGTACCAGTTATTTCGAACAACTGTAGTTTTCTGCTAGTTTTCTCTCAGTTTGAAGCTAAATCTGGGTATAAAAGTAAGAATAAACTATAGTTCTGCAACTGCACTTTCAATACTACAGTTTAAACTATAGTTTTACTACAGATCCTTCCACCCGGGAGGCTCGCGGGTGCAAGGATGTGCCCAATATTTGAGAACGAGTACTTGAGGCTAAGGCGCTTATACCCGGACTGGTGCTGGCATGGGATGTTCTCCCTGCTAAAAGCAAGGACCGGTTTGATCAAGATGGGAGGAACATATATAGCGCCGCACTGGCGCTGGCTCTGCTACTGGGAGGCAATGTACGGCTTTAGGGAGTATGTGCCTCTTGAACAACTCGAGGACCAGGTGGTGAATTGGTTGGTTGATGAGCGATCCATCGGCTCACTTCTAGGCGAGGACGAGTATGCCAGGCGTATATACCATGAGATCATAACGTTCTTTGAGGCCGAGTGGTCTAGCCCCGGCGATGTCATGTCCATTCCGGAGTAGTGTGCTAGTGGCATGTGGATGAGAGGGAAAGCTGGCGCGGGCGCGAAAGCCATGGTTGAGATAGAAGGGAAGCTAGTCAGGTCTACTACCTGCGCCGCCACGCCAGCCCAGCCCAGCTGTCACCGTGCATGCGTGCCCTGGCCACGGACGACACCATCGAGGCCCTGACGGAGGCGTGCGTCCTGCACTACGAGGATAGGCGAACGACGACCACGCATAGCACATCCGGAGCAACATCTTTGGGATCCTCAACCCCACGGTCGAGGTGCAGCTGATTTGCAACAACAAGGTACAACAACGCCTTCATCAGCTCCAAAACGGGCGCCACCGAGTCGAGATGCCGTGCAACTGCCTGGCCCAAACTTCATCAATGCCACCGGAAACCGTCATCGAGCTGGGGACCATCTGCACGTCGAGGGCAACGGTGCGCGTGTCCAACGCTTGGGCCGAGGACAACTTCACAGCCCAGGCAGCGATAGGCGGAAACCTAACGTACGGCAACTTTTCATCGGCGCCCCTCCCACCCGTCCGCATAATTACGCCACGCCCACCTCCAAGGGGGCACTTCTGGGAGACCTGCCGCTCTCCGGCGTGTCTCACACGGCATTCTGGCTGTGGACAACGCTTTCGCTTGTCGCCGCAATCGGGATCTTCACCGCAGTGACCACCTTCTGCCCGACCGCCACCATCACTTCTGGGCTCGGGATCGTCCGCACCCTGCTCGGCGCGTTCTCTTGTTGCCGCAAGAAGGAAGCTCCGAAGCCGATCGAGGTTTCACGCACCTAGGGGTGTCAAGTCATGTAATGAGGAGACACTGCTGCTGACCTTCGGTTACAGTTGCCCAAGAAGAGGGACGGGGGAGTAGTTTACTGCTCCCCCAGCCGGGGACCCTAGGACCGCGTCCATGGCAAGTGGTAGAAGAGCTTAAACCATTGCCCGGCGAGCCGTAGTCCAAAGACGTCATCCCGATCTACAGTGAGCCCATGTGCGGGAGCCAGCGTTACGGCACACCCCCACCAGCAAGAAGACTTAGACTAGGGACCACCGCAGTTCAGTTAGATTTTAAGTATAAATGAGTACAAGTGAGTGTAGTTAATCATGCTTAATTTGTCATAGTTCCTCGCCTCATTTTTGGTTACTTGTATTCAATGCAAGTCTTAGAACACTAGTGTCTTAAGCCATATAATCTCTATAACGGGTCACTTCCTTTATACTTTTCCATGTAATCTTAATTGGGTTTCTAGAATAATCTCGTAGTAAGTAACAGTTAGCCAAGAAGTTCCATCATAATGTATCCTTCTCGTGTTGCCATCTCGATTTGGTCACATGTCAACTGTAATCTATCATTCTGTAAATATGTTCTGAAGAGAAAAAAAAAAGACTTTGCCCCATGATTAACTCTGTTTGTGTCGGAAAAATGGAACTTACCTTTGTTTAACAATAATTACTTTCAGGTCCTCAATTTTAGGTATAGAAACCATGTTTAAATGTCTCACACCAGTCTCAATCCGGCAGGGTTAAGGTGGCGCGGCCAGAGCGCGATGAAACAAATCTGTAAACTGTACTCTTTAACTATAGTTTGTGTGTTGTTGTCCTCAATTCATTTACCTACCCAACCCCCCGGTCACGAATTAGCTCACACTCATACTTACTACCTTTTACTTTTGACTTGCGTCTTAACCAATGAATTCTCGCGACATTTCGAACAAATTAAATTCAATGACACGTTTAACTTCAGTAAACTGGCAGTTAAAATTAGCCACTTGGGCGCGACCTTCACCTTATTTGCTTCACTTACTTTGTTTATCGGTATTTGTTTCAAATTCCTCCTAACTGCCGGGAGTCAGTTATCTTCATACGCCGGGGGTGTTGCGCCCCCGAGCACAGGTTCAAACCGTCCGCGGGCGCGGCCGCTGCATCCACCGCCGCCGCGACCCATATCCCTTGTTTCAACTAAATTAGCCGCCGGGCGCGTCGCAAAGGGCCCGAGGCCCTTCGCGACGCGGGCAGTCGCAGCCCAGCCAGGAAACAGACGAGGTGAGCCAAATGCTAGGAGTGACCGGGGGCTAGGGGAGCATGTGTTATCTAGAGAGCCCTGTACTTGTTCAGTCAAACGTCCTTACCAATAAACCATGGTGATCAGTCAAGTTAGTAGTAAGGTTAATAGCGGAGTACTCCATTAGTTCGGTACCAAAACACTACCCCAACCGGTTAGAAGTAGGTACAATTGTTTCAAAGCCACGCTAAGGGTGTTATTGTTGAGGGGAGCAGTGGGAAGGGGGGCAACGGAGAAGGAAGCAGGAGGGGCACCGTCCCACACTTTTTCGGCAGACAACTTTTCAAATTTTCTGGAAAAAAAATCCCCAAAAATGGCTGCCCAACTGCCGGACCGCGCCACGTTTGAGAGGAGGGTAGACGAAGTGCTCCGATCTATCAAGAATGAGGAGATGAGCGACACCTGCCCGCTACAAGAAGCTGATCGAAGAGGTGAAGGCCGCACGCGAGAAAGTCCCGAAGACCCGAACTACCACCGACCGGCGACGATTGAAGCGGGATGCTGTTGTGGAGGTCCGGGAGGATGGAGAGGTGGTCGAAAAGTTGATCGAACCCCTAAATCCGGCCAGGAAGGGACAATATTCTTATTGCTATAGGTGTACTCTTTACAACCTTGTATTTGCAGGATAAATGTGGTGTTTGTACGAAATTGTTTACATGCCTAAAATGTTTAAAATCGTACGCTAGTAAAAGACATGAGAATAACCATGATAAGACCGAAAATTCGGAACAGACTGACCAGGGGCAGCATGACGAAGTTGAAAATGCTGATCCCTTTGTGTCGGTGGACACGCGACCGGCACGCCGCTTCCTGAGGCGCATTGCGGCACAACAGTATAATTTAAAAAAAAAAAAAAAACATGATTAAGTTTTGGTCTGATAGCCGATGTGTTTGCTCAACTAGAAATCAAGCTGTGTCATTGTTCAAAGATGTTATCCTGTTCACTGTAGTAGTGTTTTAACAAAAGTCTAGTTTAGGTTTCTGTAGTGTTGGACAGAAGTATTGGTTTTCTGTAGGGTTAAACAAAAATAGTTTTTTTTTCTCTGTAGAGCCAATTAGAAGTAGTTCCATTTGTCATAACATCTGTCGTAACTTGGCAAAGGTAGTCTCAGTTTAATCGCGTCCTTCTGCTGGTAGACTCGGTAAGCTTTCCGATCTCTCCTACTTGTCCCTTCAACGCCGACCTCACGTCAAATTCAGTTGTCCAACTGGCAATGCGCATAGTTATGTTGCTAAGTCCTGTAAGGAGGCGCACAGTGTAAACGCTTCCCCGAGCTGAGTCCTGTAAGGAGGCAGCCGGACGGGAAAAGACAAAAGCCGACCCTGGCCGCGGAGACATTCCTTGCATCCGCCAGGAACCCAGGTCCCAGCCAGCGACAGTACCAATCGTGTCGCACAAGCACAAAGCACGATTCCAGTGGCTACACCAGTGCGGCGGGACTTCAAGAGCGGGTTACAAGTCCAGGCATCCACCACCGCAGTCAGCGAGGAAGGTGTAGGTTGCGGGCTGTAGAGTGGAAGGTGTTTAGCGCGCCACCCCAGTCCCACCACGCTGGTGCATTACTAGCGCCTCCGTCGGTACTGGCACGGACGTAATATCCACCAGGAAGAAGAGACTGCCCTGGTGCGGCGCGAGATTGACCGACCATCGGGTCACAACAGCGACCAGAACACACAAGCCCGAAGACGAGGACGTCTCCAACAAGAAAGGAAGGGGGAGAGAGCAGGGTAAATCGGAGCTGCCATGCAGTAGGATTACAGTATAGGAAAAATTGGTACAATAGAATAGTTATGAAGGGATATGGCATCTGTTCATAAGAAATTAGATCCACTTAACCGTCAGGCGACTCGTAAAGCCCACAGCACCCAATCTAAATTATATTCTAAATTTTAATATCTAAATTCTAATAATTTCAATGTCTAAATCGGTCAAGAGCATCGCTGCATCGCCTCCAGTGTCGTCCATAAGAACGGGACGCTCTTTTCCCCATCCGGGCGGATGTCAGGGGCCGCAAGGATTTGAATATCCGCGGGCGCTGGAGCGGGCGCAGCGATGACATCCGATCGCGGCTCTGCATGACGGTCAGCCCGGCCGTGGAAGGGCTGGACGGAAGCGCAGGCCGGCAGACGTGTTCAGGCCCCCGAACGGCACAGACCGTGTAAGTGCTGGAGGCTTCGCGAGTTGTCGGGCTAGAATTAGTACTGAACCCTTGCGTGTGCTCAATCCACGAAGAGGTCATTCTTAATGTAGTATTAAGTGTGAAGTCTTATCTCTATACAACGAAGAAACCCGAAGAACGCCAACTGAATCTGATGAACCTCAGCAATGGACGATCCGTTGTGGTTTTGTAAGGCAACCAGCTGCTTCCGCGCATCCCCTGCAACACAGGGAAAAACTAAGTGCACAGATTTATTAAGAGGACAGTGGGTTTACTTTATAATAGTAGGGTGATTCCGCGCAAAGGGGCTAATTTTGAGCACCACAAATCCGGAAAATGAAATTTCGATTTCGGGCCAATTATCGCCAATTATGGTTTGGATGGTATCTAGCGGACCCCCCAGGTAACCCTTGCAGCTTGGGTGCGCGGTGCGCGTCAAGTTCATTGTAACTTTTTAACCCTACAAAATAAAGCGAAATGCTGACGGATCTTAGAGATTGGAGATGACGGAAAATGTCATGTTTCGGTTTCTGTATGGAGTCTACTTATACGACTTTTGGCCGTGTTTTGGCCTTCACTTTTGGTCTGCAGTCCTCACGTTTTCCCGTTTAGCGCAAGCTTTTAACGTTTGTCGTTTAGTAGTAGGGGATGACGGAGCTTACATCAATAAAAATACGCGGCTGTTTTAGGACCTACCCTTCCCCGTCCCGCTGCTCGTGCTTTATTTAAAACTGCTATATCCACAGTTTCTCATCCCAGGGAAGTATCCGGCTCACGATGATGAGAATTTTTCGTATCTCGACCATGCGCAGATTGGAAACAGCGTGCTTTTTAAACGTAAGACTGTTGCTGTTCACTTAAGGTGGACATTTTCGGGAGCACTGATTTGCCGTACTTGAAATTCGATTAGGGAAGCCATATTCTGGTGAAATGATGTTTGGGTCACAAAGAACAAGTTCCAATACCGTTCATTGGAAATAAACATCCCTGTCTCTCGCACTACTGTGCCAGAGTTGAACTATCAGCCAGATGGACCTTACATTTTGGCTACTTCTGCACCTATTCCGAAGAATCCATGTGACAGATTGGGTCGGTTGAAGTGGGGCATAATAAATGCGATTCTTCATTTCGCTATGGAACTTCACCGATACAATGCACTACACCGACCCGGGATGGCGAGGACACAGAATACGTACAAAATCACTCAGTAGTCTCCGCACACGGACAGTAAGTCTCATGAGATTAGGCGTTCGTAAGTTCCAGGTAGTTTTATGCAACCAAAATACAGATGAAATTCGACTAAATTAATCTTGCCTGTAATACAAATGTTTAAGTCCGTAATACGTGTGGACACTGAAACTTTTGTAATATCGCCAAGAACAACTGCATTACAAACCAAGTTTATTCCGTTATGGCTGCATAATTTGTAACACACCATCTATGAGAACTTCAGCTTTTGTCTTAAGGTGAATAACCTTGCGGAAAAGTATTAAGGGGGCAATAGCGCCATCGTCATCTGTTTTTTGTTAAATTTTAACAAAGTTTCTCCTATTGCTAATTTTTTTCTGTTAATTGAGGAGAAAATCACAAGTTACCATTAAAAAGAGGGTTCCTTAAGAATTATTTTAATAAAAATAAGTTGAGTTATGGTCATTTTTGTGGGGTGTGGGAAGGGCAGAAGACAACACAACATATTTGCCTAATAATTACAAAATATCACTGCGCGCAGAGCTACTCAGTACCCGCCGAAAATTTTCCATCCAAATTTTAACCACTTGTTTTACATACTTGGGCTGTAAAATTGACCCTCTAGCTTTGAGAAATAATATCGGGAAATATTTCAAAACTCAAGTTTTTGAAAACTTTAAAAAACATGTTAAAATTTGACATTATAATGTTTTCTAAAAAAGCTTTAAACTGCTTCAATCCCGAAACCCAAGGGTCATTTTGAAGGATCTCACTAGTACTAACACCCGCTAAATTTTAAGGGCGATATCTCAAACCGTTTTCTCAAAATCCTGCGCGCAAGCTCCAAAAATCTTTAATTTAGAAAAACGGCCTAAAAGATTGAACGTGCCTAACCTAACCTGTATAAATAAATTTATAAAAACGACTCTGGAGCCTAAACGATAACATATTTCGGCAAAATCTTGTCAGATTCTTGAAGAGGGTTGCCAACAGATAAAGTCTAGTTAAAAAACGAAAAATCGATTTTTTGAAAATTGATGGCGCTACTGCCCCCTTAAAAAGTGCTGATAAGGAACCTCTGAACAACTTGTAAATGTTCACCGCACCTGCACCGGTCGGCAAGGGTTTTGAAGGACTCTCAAATCAGCTCACATCTGCTGAACATCAGCGGAGGACGACCCGTGGCGGCGAAGTAACGCAGCCAGCTACTACAGCGCTCTCCTGCAAAAATAAAACACCACCGTAAAAAGAGTCGACCTCAAAAATAAAGAATTTGACTAATTCATGGACGGTGCAAGTTGTGTGCGGAGAACCGCACTGAAAAATTTTAGTTGTCTCTTGATGACAATACTAATACTAGTTTTCCTTACAGGGATGTCATCAAAACGATTCATGACATTTTTGTCACGCCCATGCACAAGGTATAGGAGCCTTGATGAAAATGTCATCAGTTTGCGATAAAATTGTCATCATATTAAAGTGATGAAAGGATCATTCACCCTTTTTTCAAAAAGTGACAGCAAAGTTTTACACTGCGTGGTTGAACGGCAAAGTGTTTCTTGAAGGTGAAGGGTCAGTGCGGGGAAGAATCAAAATTTAAAAATTGCGTTGTGAAGGTCACTTGTCTCTAAGTCACGCTCTTCAAATTGAATGGCGAGACGAATGGCCGAGTTTCGGCCGACGTCTGTCTGTATGTTAAAAGTCAATGCCACTTATTTAAATTATTATGGACTTATTGTTAAAGTTTATCCTACGAAATACATGTTTGTTTTGTTACTTTTTGTTTTTGGAAAAAAAATTATAATTGAGCGGCAACCAAGTCCGTGGCAGGCGCCTTTTGAAGCGTGCACACTTGGAAAAACTTAACTTAGAGTACTGGAAATTGTCGAAACGCGACGCGATCCTCAATCACGCTAAATTACCAAATCGGCTGTGACCCTACTTTGACGCGAGTGTGACACAGTGGGCCACAAGGCCGGCGCAGGCGGTCAAGGCTGTAGACACGTTTCGAACTTTAGAGTCGCTAAATGGAACTCAAACCCAGGTGATTCTGGAGCTCGAAACGCGTCTGTACTTGTGGCCTCTTGCGCCCGTCCTCTGGCCCACTGTGCGTGACTCTGCCTTGTGTGACTGGGGCAGCGCACTTACCGGAGAAGGCGGCAGAAGAACACGACGGTGCCTCCGTTCAGGGTGCGGCAGGTGGCGGGCTGCCTCGGCGACGTCAACGATGACCATAAGGCGGAGGCCGCCGCGCAATGGGTCAGAGGGCCGTTTAGGCGGCCAAAATTCAAGACGCGTTTTGAGCTTCTGAGTCGCAAAGTGGGACTCGAATCGAACGAGTGACCCCCCAATGGAGAGCAATCCAGAGCGGGGTCACACCTTCGATTTGAGGCCCATTGAGCGACGCTGGAGGTCAAGACGCGTCTAGAATGCAGGCCGCCTCAACGGCTGGTCTTCTGACCCAGAGTGCGCCGCCGCAAGATTACCGGATCCTGGGCCTTGATGGCTCGGTGCGGGACAAGTCGAAGGCGGCAAAGCGACTCCCTGCGCAAGACGACAGAAATGCATGAACGCACAAGCCCGCCTCGCTCTCTCTCTCTCGCACCCATTGGGCGTCCTATACCGGTGCGAGAGAGACAGAGCGACGTGGACGACTTCTAGAATCACGCTGCGGCGGTCCCTGCCACTCACCCGACCACACCCGTCCGCTTCGCACCGCGCAGGCAAACTGAGGCGGAGGCGAGGCAGCCAGCGCGGCTGGAGCGCGGACGCGGCAGCGGTAGGGCGCCCCCGCCCCGCCCTTCCCCTCACCACGTCGCGGCGATGGCAAAGCCGGCGACGCGGCTGGACGCCTCACAGCGGTTCAGAAGACCGTTGAGGCGGTCAAAATTCTCGTCGCTGAATGGGACTGGAGCCAAACGTTCGACCCGACCAATGGATTGCTCTCCAAACGAGGAATCCATTAGTGGGGTCACACGTCCGGTTCGAGTCCTTTCTAGCGACTGTGGAGCTCAAAACGCGTCTTGAATATTGGCCGCCTCAACGGCCTTCTGACCTCCTGAGCGGCGGCCTCCGCCTTACGGCAATCGTCGACGTGGCCGAGGCAGCGTTCCAGAACCATCGTACAACAGCCCAGAAGACCGGTGCAGGCGGCCAAAGCCTAGATGCGTTTTAAACTCCAGATTCGCTAAAGAGAACTCGAATAAACCGTGTGACCCCACCAATAGACTCCTAGTTCGGAGAGCAATGCAACAGTGGGGCCAGGCGTTCGGTTCGCGCCCCATTTAGCGACTTTAAAGCTCCAAATGCGTGTTGAGTTTTAACCGCCTGCCGGTCTTCTGGCCCACTGCGCACCATGCGCTGCGCAGCGACAGCTGCTCGGGCTTCGCGACCGCCACTGCCTCGGCCTGGCCGGGCGCGCCGAGTGCCAGTCAGCGAATTCCGCGCCTGGTGTGCGCCGATGGGAGACGGCGGGACGCAGTTCTAGCCCGCCAGCCACGCCACGCCACCCTGACCGGATATTCGAATCGAACCGCGATGTGGCTCCCGGCGTTCTTGCCCTGGGTAGGGGCCAACCGCTCTGAAATTTTTGCGAGCACATAATTTGAGGAGAGTGCAACATTTGTGACCTCTTTGCCGCACATTGTGACTACTTTTTGAGAGGAAGCCCATAGAAATTTATGACTAAAAACGCTACCGAGCCAAATTTGAACAAAATCAGACGTCACAAGGGTCCGCGCAAGCACTGTTCTCTCCACAGTCGGCTCGCCGCCGGAAGCAGTCAAAACTGCGGACAGCTTAGCTCTAGAGTCGATCCATGGGACCTCAAGCTGAACGTCTGACCCCCACCAATGGATTGCTCTTCAAACGACGAATCCGTCAGTGTGGTCTCACATTCGATCCGAGTTCTATTTAGCGACTATAGGGCTTAAAACGCGTCTAGAATGTTGGCCACCTCTTCGGTCCTCTGACCCACTGTGCGCCTCGGTCTGCCTTCCCCCTCCCCCCGCGCCTGGAGGCGCTGCGCTGCTGCGCCCTAGCAGCGCTTGCACTTGGCAGCAGCGGTCAACAACAGGCGCACCGGCACACAGTGGGGCCAAATCGTAGGGGCATTCCATGCCATTTCGGCCACTTTTGTAGGTCACCATTCCGGATCCTGATGAAACTTTTTTTATAGGCAGACCTCACCAAAAAAACATTCTGTGCAAAATGTCACGCAAATCGGCCCGGTAGTTCCTGAGAAAATCGCCCCCAAAGCTATGCCTGAAATTTGTTTGTGTGGTTTGAGCAAAATCGCACTTTGGCACGTGTTAGCCTATATCTCCGTCAATTTTTGAGCTACGACAATTCCTAACACGGTTTCTGAAAGAGAATACTATGAGGATTTCGAAAATGTACTTGGATTTGAGATCCGACGAGGTTTAGGTGGTGAAAAGTGCATACAATCTCAGAAAATGTGTTTTTGTAGACCAATTTTCAGGTTTTCCGGCCTATGTCCATATCGCGAAAAATCGAACGAAACACTATAAATCCAAAGGTCAGACTTCTCGCCACTCCAGAGGCGAGAAAAAATGTCTTGCCCATGTTTGGTCAGACACTGAAGTCTCACCAAAATTTGGTCAGACAAATGACCACAATGTGGTCAGACTTTTGAACCCAGTCAATACGGTCCATGCGGCCTGTAGCGCGGTCAGACAAAAAGTCTCACCATTTTGTGGCGAGACAATTGTGTCTGACCGAGTCTTGGCGAGACTTTCAGGTCTGACCAAAACTTGGCAAGACTTTTTGTCTCGCCACATTTTGGTGCAAAGTCTTTCCGTTACATTTTCAGTGAATGTGGGAAGTTGTAGCCCATACCATGCCTAAACACGCTACGATCTCGGAATTTCCGGGTGTGGGTCTAGTTTCGGAGCTGCAGCGACTTGAACATTCATTTTAAAAAAAAGGTCAAAATCGCAAAGGTTGCAGGTTTTCCTTTCAAAAGGTGCAATCGATATTGTTTGCACAAGTGTCCTGGACCCACGAAAAACGAAATCTGGGAGCGCCTTCACAGGAAAGGCAACCCAACTGCCTCGCCCGTAGGCCGACCGGTCTTGCCTACCGCACAGGCGCTCGGGCCGCCTCGGTCGGCGAGTTTGCCATACCAACCCGACTTGTCACAACCCCGTCGCCTTATGCTATGTTGCCATATCGCCACCTCCTGTAGCACGCCGCGGCCGGTTGTCGGGTGTTTAAATTTGCACGAAGTAGGCGGAGCTATATTTTCGAGTCAATCGTTGAATTGTATGTCTTTTCAATAAAATGACGAATATAGTTGTAGTATAACATGAAGATGCCAAAACCCAAGGAGCTGCATTGTTACTGTCGTCGGGAAGACGATGGGTAAATATGAAGTCTTGTACTGATGTAGAGTATACTAGCTAGCCATGTCTTGTGGTTCATTGGCCCTTTTTGATTTAAGTTTTACCCTCTGATATTTTTGGTTGGGGCTATATACTATTTACCATTTTATTCTTCCCCCTTCAGATCGTTTATGATTTATTGTGAGCATCGTCATATTTGGTTCCATGCTTGAAGTTTTTGCTTGAAGCAAATCTTTATCTAGGGGATGCTGCCTAGGAATCTGAAGAGATAAAACAAAAAGAGGTAATAGTGTAAGCTACTAATAATGAGTAACTCTTCAACACTAGCTCAATTCAAGCAGAAATTTATGTAGCTTACAGGTTGATGTTGCAAGACTCTGCTTGAAGAAATATTTTGAGACGAACTTAGACCTTGAAGAGGTCGTCTCACAACCTTTGGCACAGGCTGAGATAGTGACAATATACGATCATATTCCTACAAAACCAAATTAAAAGATAACAGGTATGGAAAGCCATAGGTAAATTATTTGAAGGAAAGACTTATGCATGTACTCACAGATGTTTTGAGATTTGATGGAGGATGAGAGGTTTTTTGCAGAGAACTAACAATCTTCATGGATAAAGGGGTTGCATTTGCAATACTTTGCCCAGGTGGTACATTCTGACCGGAACGTTGGGACAAATGAACCTACACAGAATGCATCACAAAACACACCTATTGATATTTAGAGAAGTGATTTTACAAAAGGAGTGATATACCAGGTGATCCAGAAACCCCGTTTGCAGCCGAAGTTATGCAACCCGCTTGACGCTGTGCGGGCGGGCTAGCCTACCCTCTGTTCGGCGGGCGGAGGGCCCGACTAGAGCTGCCGAATTGTGCGACACTCGAGCGGCTGCCGCAGCCTAGCTGCCTCACCCCCCTTCCCCTTCCCCCGCCTCTCGCTCACGCCTCTCACAGCCCGTCGGTGGCCGGCCGGTGCGATCACATCCGAACCACTCGCTGGCTCTGCCGCCGGCAGTGCTACTACCGCTGCATATGGGCAGCTCTAGTCGGGCCCTCCGCCCGCCGAACAGAGGGTAGGCTAGCCCGCCCGCACAGCGTCAAGCGGGTTGCATAACTTCGGCTGCAAACGGGGTTTCTGGATCACCTGGTACAACCAACAAACCTGAGATGATTGAGTAGGTAACTTATTCGTAGTAATATTTCTGGATGCATGAGGCACCAAAATACTGACAGGCCTCCTAATAATGATAAAGTTGGAAGTCTGTTGACGTTCCTGAAAGTGTTTTAAGTAAAACATAACCATCTCCTGTAGGGCAAATTGTCACCAAACTATAATAGAATGTTCAAAAAAAGCCCGAAATTCTAATTTAAATGAGAATTAGAAGCAAATAGAGTAAAATCCTAGGCGGCGGGCTCTTCGGACACCACCAACTGCTCGGCCCGATGAACATCACGCCGGGCGTTCTGGGAGACGATTGGGGCGCAAGGTGACAGCAGTGTCCAACGCCTCGCGGCGGCGGCCTCGTAGCACCATGAGAGAAGGGCGCCCTGGAGAAGAAGCGGATGGGCCCCTGGGCTCCGCCTTGACGCATGGGGGACAAGCTGGAGGGCGCATGCGACGTGCTAGGCAATTTTTGAAAAGTCCGTTGAAATCGCAATGAATTTCCCTATCGCCAGTTACTTATCTCAAATCTGTCGGCCTTACCGTTACCGACCCCGACCTCCGTAAACCCTAGGAAAGTGCCGCGGCGGATGCGCCGCCCTGCCTGCCTGCTGGCTGGCCGCCGGCGGCCTGCTGGCTGGCTGCCGGGCGGGGCGGCTGCGCAGAACGGGTGCGCGCGGGACTGCCGTCCCTCTCCTATCACGAGCGCTACACCAGGAAGATGCCGTGGCTGTTTATGTTTTTATTGATGATGTGAGGTGTGGAGAGAGGCCGTTGGCCTGTTTTTATTGTCTAATTTTGTCGCTGGAACTGTTCAGGTAGTTCAAGATATCCCTTTTTTCTATGTTTTGAACGATTTGTAAGTGTTGGCACTTTATCTATGTGTTTTCTTTTAGAATGAACCCGTCTTCCACAGATGAAGACAGACGTGTTACATTCAGACAATTCCAGCAAAATTTACTATCTGAGTCCACACCAAAGAAACAAAAGAGAAAGGCCACCAATTCAGACGCCCCTAACTATGTTTGTCAGTACTGTGATAAGGAATATCAGAAGGAATTCTATTTTAAGAAACATTTAGCCTCTCACACGGCTCTACACAATCAATCAGGTGAGGTTATCTTGCTCAATGTAAACAAACTCTAGTTTTTTGTGTTTTCTCGAATTTTCCATAACTCACGCACGTCTTGTGTTTTATTTGAACTGCAGGTGCTACTGGAACTCAGGCTGGTACTTTGAGTGCCGATGACACTCAGCCACAGGATTTAAGTATCAGTGATTTGACTTTGTCGATTATTGACCAATCCGGAGTGCAAGCCCCATCATTCCAAAAACCTGCCCCGCCTCCACCAAAGAAAAAGCAGAAAATTGACAAGAATAAACCTACTTTGGTATGCACTTATTGTTTAAAGAAATATGTTTGCACGAGGTCCTTTGAATCTCACAACAGAATGCATACTCTTCAAGGTAATATTAAATACTGAATTCCTTAAGTTTTTTTATAAATGCATAAACATTTACCATATTTTTTAATTTGTTTTGTTATTAGATGCTGCCAAGAGATTCCCAGACCAAAAGAAAATACTAGACAACATAGAGTCTATTTCTGCTAAAGCGCTCACGACAGTGTCTGAATGTATAAGCCATGGAAGTTATGAAATTCAAGCAATTGGTGAGTCAACTTTTGATGAAACAGAATTTTGTGGACTTCAGTTCTTTAGTAGCCAAAAAATTATTTGTGAGTGTAGCTGATAAGAAGATAGTTTTACCATCAGCTCTAATGAGTAAATTGGACGATCAAATGGAAGAAATATTGTCCAATGGGGAGTTATGCTCTAGTCTTTTGAATTCTTTGAATGTGAATGAGTTTGAGCCAAATATTTAATCTCAGTTCCTGTTAGAGTTTATGTTAAATTTTACTCTTGAGATCTTTAGATTTATGTCTGTGAGTTTTATAAGTCATTACCGTCATACCGTCCAAATGCTAGCAAGGTCCACGAAATAGATTTAGAAGAAAGGCAAGTATTTTTTTTATATTGGTGCCTCATTAATGAGAGGCTATTTAAGAATAGCTAACAGATATAGTCACAATGACAAGTGGCAAAATATTGTGAGTGTTATTAAAACTAAAGTGTTGTGTGACAAACCTGAGGGGGAAATTGAAGCACAATGGACTTCTGATGTGGATAGGGGCGGCCTCGGGCGGCCTGCTGTATATCACTATGCCTGTCGAAGAGTTTTTTAAGAAAGTAACTTTGGTGGTTATGCCAATGAACAACGTGATGGTTCCATAAATTATGCAGATGTCGTAGATAAAGTTACAAATAGTACTATAAGTGTGGATTGGGACAACATCATTTCTGATGCTCTACCAGAAAGTGTTTCCGAGAAATTAATGAATGATGTAATTACCTGCT
The DNA here is from genome assembly GCA_030522485.1 of Stenchaetothrips biformis. NCBI lineage: Eukaryota > Metazoa > Arthropoda > Insecta > Thysanoptera > Thripidae > Stenchaetothrips > Stenchaetothrips biformis. Next base: position 4,320,272 of record CM060095.1, on the reverse strand, counting down.
TTTGTAAAACTTTTGGTAGAGGTGTAGCCAAAAGGATGCTTAATAGGAGAAAAAATAATCCACTCATAAGTATGGCAAACCGTGTGTCTGTGCCTAGGCGAAAGAAGAAGTAACATCTAATTTTATTTAGTGACTTTAGTGATGTTATTCCAATCATTGTGATTGTTCAGTGATTGATTTCACTCAAGGGGAAATAAATTTGAATTTCAGTGTACAAATTTTTGAATTCCACATGAATTTCGGATGAATTTCAATGAATTGCAGACAAATTTCTAGGAATTTCGATATGAATTTCACTAGTAGTAGTAAGGGGGGGGGTATTGTAGCGGTCCGCCATCTTGGATGGGCATTGTTGCGGGTCCGCCATTTTGAATTTTTTTCAGAAAATATTTTTTGGTCGTCTTCTTTTTGGAGGGTAACCTAACTCAACCTAAGTGGGTCGCCTTCTTTGGTGAGGGTAACCTAACCTAACCTTAGTCACCCGAAGGGCCTAAGTCACCGGAGGGGCCTAAGTCGCAACCTGGATCCGCCCCTTGGTGGGACAATGTTGCGGTCGCCCCTTGGGGGGCCCATTGTAGTGGGTCCGCCGCAGCTACTTTTCGGAGGGTAACCTAACGCAAGCAGGTCTGTACCTGTCCGCCGCGGTCGCACCTGGCGCATGACACGGAGGCACGCACGCGAGTGCGGTCCGCCGCCTCGTTTTGAATGCCGCCGCGCCGCTATCGCTTCCAGCGCGCTCTACCGGCCCGGTCGGAAACTCCTCTTCTGCGCATGCGCGCACTGCGCAGCGGTGCTGTCTGCTAGTGGCACTCACCCGACTCTATTTTCTTTCTCTAGTTTTATTTTCTGCTGTCTCTTGACTGACAGACTCTTTTTTCTATCATTCATGTTGAATGTTTCACTTCACACATTTTATTTCATGTCAATCATCTGTTTTTTATTCGAAATACGCGACGACCACCCGTGCCGTGTAGTCTCCAACCCGAAAGCCGCTGTCGGCGCATCAGGTTCATTGTTATTTCACAAGATTTGAATGAAGGAAGGAAAAAAGTTGCATTGCGACGATTTCTACAAGTGTTCGCTACATTCCGATCTCTTCAAATCGATTCAATTCGTGCGGGAACGTGAAATACAACGAATTTTGGCCGTGCCGGTTTTGAGCCCTGCGCTCTGATTGGCTCTCGCCGAAATTTAGCCTCCACCCCGCCTCTCCCCTCGCCCTGGAGGGCAGCTGCGCGGCGAGGAAACAACCACTTGTTGTTTAGCCTCTTGCCGCCATGGACGCCATCAGGGAAGCTTACGCCTCTTCGGAGTCGGACGAGGAGGAAATTTTGGGGGACGTGTCAGAGCAGGACCTTTTTGGTGTAAGTAGGGCGAAACTCTGTCAATTTGTTTCATGAATTATTTTCGAAGGGCGAAGCTATGCCCGATTTCGTACCGGCGCGAGGCAATTCTAACCTCGTCGCCATGTTGGTTTTCTCACCAACTAATGCTCCGTTTATTTTCACTTTTCCAGCTGTGTGTACCTAGAATCAGTGCCGAATTTTCGCGAGTGTCAGTGTTCCGTTACTCTAAAACCGCGTTCTCGAAATGTGTCGCGAGTGTACTGTGTGGGCCAGTGTTCATTTTCCTTGTCTGTAGCGGAGGCTTCGCCGCCGCTGTGTCTCGATGGAAACTCCGTTTCTGTCGCTGTGTTCTCGCCTTGTTTGTGGCGACGATGGAAACTCCGTTTCTGTCGCTGTGTTCTCGCCTTGTTTGTGGCGACGATGGAAACTCCGTTTCTGTCGCTGTGTTCTCGCCTCGTTTCTGGCGACTCTGTTTCTGTCAGTGCAGTGCTCGCCTTGCATGGGCCAAGCCTGCCCATATTATTTTTTCTCTTCTAGTGTTTGCCGGCGTGCTGCGCCGTGTCCATTGTGTTTTTTAGATTGCAGTAAATTCCTTAGTATTTTCTCTCACGCCGTTCCGGCGCCTAAAAGTTTGGTTATGTTGTTGTTGTTTCACTGAGTTTGGCCTTTGTGTGTGGGTGGGTGGGTTCGTCGTCAACTTCATCACCATGAATGAGTCAAGCTGTGTCAACAGCTCAACTGGCAGCATGTGTGTTTCAGTCATTATGCATTTTGCATTTCTTGGCTTTCCAAATGCTTTCAACAACACAATGAGTGTCTCGCCTTCTGCCACTGTGCTTTCATTTACGATATGTGTGTCTCGCCTTCTTGCTCTGTGCTTTCTCACCAACCTAAACTGGCAGTTTGCCTTCTGAGCTTCCAATTTTGGTTCGTGTTTTGCCATTTTTCTATGTCATGAAACTTATCCTTTTGTACTCTTAATGGTTTCAGCTCGAAGATTCTGACGACACCTCCCCTAGCTGTGAGGATGTTGAGGATGTAAGTACTCGTGCATTTTATTCTTATCTACATCATATAGTTATTTTATGTGCACAGTGTCTTATCTATCGTGTTCATGTGTTTCAGGTTGAAGCGGAGGAAATTACATCCATCATTTTGTTTGCACCCCACCCAACTGGACCAGCGCTGGATAGGGAAGAGGGGGAGTGCACCCCCTCTCCCATACCTCCCAATTGTGAGGTAAGTAAATTGTTATTTTTGTCATACAAATATCATATATCTAAGCTCTTTGTCCCTTGTTGCTTTTAACTTGTTAACCCTCAAATCTCTCTATCCAATTGTTAACAGGAGTTTGTACCACCTCCCTGTGAAAACACCATGTCCTCGCCACCAAGATATGAGGTCCCCCCGCCCAGCCATGACCCGCTGGGTCTCATGGAGCTAGGGGGCTCACCGCCCCACACCAAGAAGGGGTTGTTACCGACCCCCCCTTATAAGAAGAAGGGTTTGCTGCCCACTCCCCCATCAATGCCAGACCTCAGCAAGGCACCTTGGGCGTCACCGCCAAAGCCACAGGGTGTAAGTATCATATCATTTCATATGTTTTTTATTCTGCTTATTTTTTCCCCTGGTCCCAGTCGAATCATATTATGTGTTCTCTTTCAGCCAGTCCACTCAAGACTGGGGAAACGGTCTCTCAAACATAGTCACAGGAATGAGACGATGCGCCCACCACCAGGAGTGCGCCACAGTGGACCATATAAACGTCCACCCTGTTGCTGACCGTTTGTTTTAATTTTTTTGCTTCTGTGATTATCAACTGTGATTTTTGTGTGGTTGTGTTTGTGTTGTTGTGGCTGTGTGAGTGTGCTGTCTTAAAGTTTTTTGTTTTGTTCCTTTTTTTGTGTGGTGGGAGTGTGTGTCTGTGTGTGTGAGTGAATGATGGGGAAGTATGTTTGTGTGTGACTGTTTTTCTAAAAATTTTGTTTCGAGTGAGTGTGTGTGTCTGTGTGTGTGAGTGAATGATGGGGAAGTATGTTTGTGTGTGACTGTTTTTCTAAAAATTTTGTTTCGAGTGTGTGTGTGTGTCTGTGTGTGTGAGTGAATGATGGGGAAGTATGTTTGTGTGTGTGACTGTTTTTCTAAAAATTTTGTTTCGTGTGTGTAAAATTTTTTGTCGAGTGAGTGTGTGAACTTATCAATCTGTGATTCTCTTTTTTTTTTGCCCACCAATCGACTGAAATCATCTTTTTTTATTGTTAATCATCGTTTTTTTTATTATTTTTTTATTAAATCTATGGGCTTTTGTTCTCAATCCTGTGTGATTTCTTCCTATCCCTTTGTGAAGATTTTCAAACTTTAATATCTTTTGACTATGGCCTTCCAGACTCTCAGTTCTTGTTTCAAATCCAAGTGTTAGTCATGCTTGCATGAAATTAGGATAAAGAGAGCTAACATGTTAATTAAATACCTGACTTTTTGACTCATACAAGGTAGGTTTACGCCAGACCGTGTCTTGTCGTAACAGGCTTCGCGATGCTGCGCCAGTTACGACAATCCACGCCTGGCGTTACACCTACCTTGGCCTGCGGCGCTTCCCTGCTTGCCTTCGGCAAGCTGTCTCAAGGATTTTTGAGGCATTGAGTAATGCACCACGTGAAATCTGCAATAAAATTTTTTAGTCGGTCGATCCCCTTTTTTCAAGATCCTGATTCGGCAAACTGATGAAGTCGGGCTCCTAGACCCCCCTTCCGACCCCTCTTTAAAAATATCTTGCCGAGACCTATCGAAATCTGCAATAAAATTTTTTAGTCGGTCGATCCCCTTTTTTCAAGATCCTGATTCGGCTAACTAATGAAGTCGGGCTCCGAGACCCCCTTTCCGACCCCTCTTTGAAAATGTCTTGCAGAGACCTATCGAAATCTGCAATAAAATTTTTTAGTCGGTCGATCCCCTTTTTTCAAGATCCTGATTCGGCTAACTAATGAAGTCGGGCCCCTAGACCCCCCTTCCGACCCCTCTTTGAAAAGATCTTGCCGAGACCTATCGAAATCTGCAATAAAATTTTTTAGTCGGTCGACCCCCTTTTTTCAAGATGAAGGGTCAAAGTTGATTATGTTAGTAAATTCGGGCCGAGGTAGCCAATTCGCTGGTAAAAGTTTGGTCAGGGGTCGAAATTGATTTCATTTTCGTCATCAGCACCTTCAAAAACATACGAAATCATGTAAAAATGTCTCTAAAATATAAAGTCACTGAAAAGTTGCACTTTTTCTGCCGTTTTTTTAGTGTTTTTTCGTTGGTACGACTAAATTATTTGTGATAGAGAGCTGAATTTCGGCGTGTGGCGAGCCAAGGATATACCTAACAACCCTGCAAAATCTCGTCTCGATCGGCCGAGCTGTTTGGGAGGAGTAGTGCGGACACGCAAACAGACAAACAAACAGACAGACAGACAAAACTTTTCAACCCCACTGGAGTAACTGACTTCGCTAATCGCTCAGCCAATTAGTGTTTAAGAGGAACTCAAATTTTTTTATCTGTTGATTGACTCTTTGACTACCATTTTCTTTTGAGAAGCTTTAATTTAGTCCAAACCTGCTCTCTGCAAAGTTTCTTGAAGAAATATCAACTCATCCTATCATTTATCCTATCAGAGAGGTTTTCCGTCTGGTTTGGAGTCGCAACTGGTTCCACTCTAGTGTGAGGTGCAATTGACATCTCAGAGTCCTCCAGTAGTCTTTTTATCCAAGCAAGAGTCTTTCTGACTTGAATCTGAACAAAAATTATTTTGAATTTCCTTCAAAAAGTTGGGTTTTTTAGTCATAGCAGTGCAGTACTCATTCACAAGGTTATAAGGCAAACTAATAAGAACTAACACACTTCATATGATGAAGAGGCTTTGCCATGAAGTAAACTCAGTGCGCATTAAACATCTTTCTTGAGAAATCATGAGAACATGTTCTATGCCAAGTTTTTCCGAAGTTGAGAATATTTCCAATTCATAATATCTTATGGCAGAGTGCTTCGACACTCTCAATTCTTATTTTAAATTAAAGAGTGAGTCACACTAGCATAAATTTGATTTGATATACAAAACATTTCCATAAAAATGTTGGCTTTTTTAAGTCTTCCAGTACGTTCTTGAAATAGACATAGGAAATCAAACTTTTTATCTCTGGGGATGCATAAATGGCCATGAATCTTATTGGAGAGAATTTGTATTAGTTCAGAGCCATTCTCTGCAAAATTTGATGCCATTAAAGTCACTTATTCAAAAATTTTTGCTTCAGAATTTGACTTAAAGGTTTTGCGGCAGGTTTAGAGCCGAAACAGGTTTCACTTTAGTCTGAGGTGCAATTGGCATCTCTGAGTCCTCCTGTAGTCTTTTTATCCCAGTTAGAGTCTTTCTGACATGAATCTGAACAAAACTAATTTTGAATTTCCTCAAAAAAAGTTGGGTTTTTTTAGGTCAGGAGCAATGATTACATCTAATGAACTCTCCCAAGATTATTTACTTTTTAAAGGGGCCTTGTTAGAGTGGGCTCCCCTGCACGCCACTGTTTTTTTTTGTGTTTTTTTGTCAGTTATATTAGTGTTTATGGGTTTTGTATTTTATTCGTTTTTTTGTTGTTTTTTCATTTTTTTTTATGGGTAAGTCAATGAGAATGAAAGCAATTAAAGTGTCAGTTTTATTCCTGCAACTTGGTTTTCAAGTGGGACAGGTGGTAGTAAATGATCTCCAACTTGAGTGATTCAGGGAAGGGCTTGGCCTGGGTGAAAGCTTGTTCTACTTCTGTCTCAGTGGGAACTTTGATGTTGTTTTGTGTGCAGTATGACTTGGCTGACTGCAGGAATGGGGCCCACTGGGTTTGAGCTTGTTGTGCTATGCAACTGATTTGGTTCAGTCTTAGGTTGAAGAGGGGCATAGTTTTGTGTAGCGTGTGCAATGAAGATTCAGCGAGACAGATAGTGATGTTGGGTGATTGTTTCCGAGCCACACACACTGAAGTCCTGTACTTCTGTTTGGTGTTGACAAGGACCTTGATATCAATGTCACCCACTAAGGTTGAGTTAGGTTACCCTCCGAAAAGAAGACGACCAAAAAACATTTTCTGAAAAAAATTCAAAATGGCGGACCCGCAACAATGCCCATCCAAGATGGCGGACCGCTACAATACCCCCCCCCCCCCTTACTACTACTAGTTTATGAAGAATTTCTTTGAATTTCGACTAAATTTCATGAATTTGGAAGAAATTGGACTAAAATTCAAGATTGACCATGAATTTCGGTGTACAAATTTTTTCGAGTTGTTTCCCCTTGATTTCACTCCTACCTGAATTTTTCTTATTTTATAACTTTTATGTTGCTTAATTTCTAAATGTGGAAGTGGATTCCACACAAAATGTGAATCTTTTTAAGTTTATTAGTGCATGATACTTAATTGTTTTGCTCATTGTTTGATAGATGGATGTGGGAGTGATTACCATATCTAGGCAACCTCAAAGAAAGGAGATGATTATGTTTCAATGTTTTTATTTCTCAATAATTTTATTTTGTTTCAATAAATATATTTCTTATAATATTATTCACATTTCAGTCTTCTTATTCAGTGTACAAAGGTACACATTAACACCACCCTAACGTTACACATATACAAAATTATCACAAAACAAAACAAATTAGTTCTATAAAGAGCACAACAGTTACATCACATTTCAGTTTCATCTGAAAACTTTGGAACTCTAGAACACTTTCTTTTGGCCAAGGGTTCAGTTGTCACTACTACGGTTTCTCCATCTTCACCAGAATTTCCTTTCCTTTTTTTTGATTCCTAGCTGTCCAAAGATGTGGATTGCTCGCATATTCTTGAGGCATTGATTCAAGTTAGCACAACCAGTGGCGTTCTTTGGCTCTTTGGAACCCTGATTGTGGCAGATGAAATTAAACTTTGGCCTTTCTTTCTACTCTTCATTGTTGAACTTTGTGCAAAATTTGAGGAAGAGTCTGTTCCTAGAAATTTAAAAAATTAAATGAAACAAAATAGTCCAATTTTGTTGCACTGTTTCAGCATGGTTTCAGTGATGGTTGTTACCTGCAGAGGTCAAATTTGAAGCATCGGGTGGTTTAGTTGTAGCTGCAGCTACAAGACTTCGTGCAAATTCTGAGGTAAGATCAGGTCCTGCAAGTTCATGAGATAAAAATTTTAAAAAGTGCAAAACATTTTACATGTTTAAGACATTTATTTGTGTCTCTTACCTGTAGCAGTCGACATTTCAGCAACATGTGGATGTGGGTTCCTCGAAGCAGGATCTTCAATATTTTCTAATGCTGCGTAATCATGATCTGCGAGACAGAAACAGAAAGTAAGTTTGACTTCATTGGTTCTCAATAAATTGTTTATTATATCTAAAAGGTTTAACAGACGTTTGCTAAATTTTTGTTCTAGAATTTTTTAAGGTGTACCTAGAAGAGGTGCTTCTTCAGCTGGTTTCTTCACAGCATCAGGGGTCGCTGGAGTGGCAGGGGTGGCTTCACTGGGAGCAGGACAGACGGCTGCTGGCTCATCAACATCCTCATCCAGGACTGCGCCATGCAGAGAAACAATAGCATCATCTAAAAAGAAAATTTTAATTATGTGTGGCTGTTTTAACAGAGGACTGTGTGTAAACTGAAGAATATGTCACCTGGGACAATATTTCTCCTTGGAACTTCTGATTCTCTCAGATGCCCTTTCCACCCTGGTTTGTTGTAATCACTGTCCTCGAAGTGATCAGAGCAAACATGCTGTTGTGATAGAGCCTCAGGTGTCAATGAAAACAGGCGCACATTACACAGGTTTTGCAGCCATTGATCGTACCTGTGAGAGAGTGATTTAACAGTGTGATTTGCAAAAAAGAAAAAAAAGTCTCCTGATCCTGATGGTGCAACCTCAGGTGGGGAGGGAAAAGAACAGTTTTGAACGCTTACTATCAACTTCACCACCAGTGCAGTGTGAAAATTTGTTTTGTCATATTTTGTTATAAAGTGACAACAAATTTTTACAGTGTGTGTATGCACCTTAGGCAGTAAACCAAACTGCATGCACTGTGAATCAATCAAACATGGCAAAACTAAATGAGGCTTACCGTGCCTTCCCCTTTGGGATGGTGTGGAACCGTATGCCAGGGCTATTTTCCCTTGTATTTCTGCACTTTCCCGCAACGCAGCGGTTTTTCCCCATCGCGTCTCTAAGAGACCGCAACAGAGGCCTAGCCGTGCCGTCTTCCGGTACAGATACAGATGTCTTGTCATGCACGTGGTTGTATGGGCAAATTGGGCAGATTTGGCTGTGTTTGTTGACATGTTTATGCATTGCCCAGGTACTGCACTAGCCAGGTATAGCTCAAGTGTTTTAAACTGATTTTTTTTGTCTCTGAACTGGATTATAATTATGACTGTCTGTATTTTGTGCGACCAAAGTCCTGTCCATGGATATTATTGATTTTAAATGTGGTAAAAGTGGCAGTGGACATCAACTGGTATCAACTTCTTCCTTGGCCTTCTCGTCAATTTTTGTCAATAAATTATTTATTTTATTAATTCTGGTCTTCTTTTAGTTGAATGTTAAGCCGAAACAGCAGAGATCAAACATTTTAAAACATCGCGCCAGCACCAGCAAGTGTCCCCCCCTCCCCCCTCCACCTGCTTGTATTACCAACCTTTCCACCATTATTCGTATGAAAACAGACAATTATGTGTACTCTCTCAGCCCTCGCTTCATTAAATCTTCGAGCAGTCGCTTGTATGATTCAAACTAGCAAACTTTACGCTGGTAAATCGTAGTTGTAGTTTGTTTAGGACGAATCGCAAAAGTTCCATTGTTTAGCAATGTTGTCGTGGCCCTACAGGATCTTCGGTGCTGACGTCACAGGCCCCTGGTAGTCAGGCAACCTGCACAACACTAGAGCACAGCCTTATAGACCCGGGAGTTCACCCCCGCTGTGTGTCATATGCAAAGCCACACAGGGTCAATTTAACAATCTAGAAGCAATGAAAAATAAGGTAATTGACAAAGATTTATTAAAGTATAGATTGTCCACGTTGCATTGCTGGCTTCGCACAATGGACTTTATTTTGAAGCTATCTTACCAGTCAAGACTGACAGGAAATACAGTCGTTGAAGAAACGAACAAACAAAAGCAAGAACAGAAAAAAAGGAAGTCCTAAAACGTTTCAGAGAAGAAACTGGACTTTTAGTTGCCGTTGTTAAGCAGGGCATGGGCACAACAAATGACGGAAACACCTCCAGAACATTTTTCAAAAATGTTGACGTCACTGCAGAAATAACAGGTTCTCATTAAAAAAAAAATTATAAACCACTAAGTTTTGTCCAAAAAATTAATTAAAACATGTTTTTTTTTTTTTTTTTTTTTTTTTTTTTTTAATTTAGGTGTAGACCGCACAGTGCTGGAACGCATCTCAAACATATTGCATGCTATCTCTAGTCCCTATGAAATTAACTTAACCTGTTTTCGGGAGTATGCATGGGAGACTGCAAAGAGCCTGGTCACCTTATATCCGTGGAAAAAAATGACCGCCACTGTCCATAAGATTTTTGTTCATGGTGCTGACATAATTGCTGCGGCTCCCCTCCCCATCGGTTTTTTCACCGAGGAGGCCCAGGAGTCGCGGAACAAGGACACCACCAACTACAGCCTTTTTTGTTCACGAGAAAATTTTCCCGCAAAGCCAGCATGGAGGACTTGCTGCACATGCTCCTTCAGACATCTGATCCAGTCATCAACAGTTTCAGGACTTCAAGGGTAAAAAAGACAGAACCCCTTTCTCCGGGGGTCCTGAATCTCCTTAGAAGCCCTCAGCTGCAATCACGGGTTGACATTGACAATATGAAGGGTACTTAAAAAAAAATCTCTCGTGGCCGGTCAATCAAAATTTTTACCGATTTCACTCATGTTTGATCGTTTTTTCAGGTCTGACGAAGAGTAGTACGTAGCAAAGACAGTTGCTGTGCAGAAGACACTTAAAAAAAAAAAAAACTTTATTAGTCAAAATTAATTTTTTGAAATGCCTTTTTTTGCTATTTTAGTGCAAATAAATAGTCTAAACCATAACAAATGTCTATCCAATCGTGTTAGAAGTATGTCAGACGTACTTAGCGACCCTCAAAACCCCCCTGTAGAAAATTTCAGACTCGCAGTGAGGAAATTAGACTTTTTCGCGTCGAAAGTGGTGTGACGGGACCTGGGGCTTCTCTTGTGTTGCGGACTCTTTGTTACACTCATACGGTGCCCTTTGGGTGGCTGCAGTAGACTACACAGTAAAAAAACCTGCAAATTTTTGCTGGAAAAGACAATTTTTTGCCCCCGAACAGCAGGCCAAAGATCGTCAACGGTTGGATCTGTTCGGATCTGACAATCCACCGTGCGAGAGAGACAACATCATTCGGTTCCGATGCCGGGCCTCAGCGGCCGGCTACTGGCCGAGCTTCGAGTCCCGGCCGAAGCCTGCATTTTTGTCGGTCTCTAATACCTGTCAGGTTCTTGCAAAAGAAAATCCTCGGTATATTCATGTTCCGTGAAATGTTAGTTGCGATTGCATCTCTAAAATCGTGGAAAAAAATAATAGCGCCGCCGGGACTCGAAGCTGGTCATCGGTTGGGACCGAAACCGGCGCTACGGATCGGTTCGGGACCGACCCGAAACCGATGTTCGCAGGCCAGATCCAACGAGATCCAACCGTTGACGATCTTTGCAGCAGGCAAACATGCGAAATAATGCGGCGTACTTTTTTTGGCATCCGTCGTGACAAAACGAACAAATTGATGTTTCGTGTTTGAAAATCGGACAAAAACTACGGATTTGGTGATTTTTTATTCGCGTGTACACTGTAAAAATCTATTTTGCGATGGAGGCAGTTCTTAAAATCATCGGACCGAAAAATAAAAAAATAGGGGTTCGCTTATTTTTTATGTAGAACCCGAATCCGAGCGGCGTTGGTCCATCCGGAAGAGTCGCCAAAATTTTGGGCCGCCCTAGGGCCCAGCGACCTAAAAGATAAGTCAGTGTCAGTGTTTCAGTTCTCTCAAAGTGCTCTTGTGTTGCTCTCTAAAATCCAATAGTAAATACTCTGACATGTCGGAAAAGAGTGAGCTTGCTAACTTTGTAACATTGAAAAATCCTGCCACCTACCCCATGTGGGCTTTTTTAAATAAAAAATCTTATTTGAGGCCAAGGACCTATTTAATTTTGTAAATGGAACCGTCACTATAGATGACAGCGAACAAGATCAGCAACCCCTCTGCAAAGTGGAGGATGCTAAAGCGAAGTTGTACATTATAACAACAACGCACAAGACTGTTAATCAACACTTCATGTCATGCAATACAGATAAGGAAATGTATGATAAACTTTATAACATCTACGAAAAGGATGCCGCACATCAGAAATGCTATCTGATATGCAAGCTCTGAACTCATGTAAATGGTCCAGTCAAAAGACAGCCCTTTATAGAGAATATAAGTGGTGTGCAGCAAATAGCTCACCGACTTAATTCACTGGAATATGGTGTAGATGACATGGCTGTTATGACTTAAATTATAAGCATACGGATGAGCATGAGGATGAGCCTGTAACAGTGTTCCAGGCTGTGGGAAAAAGCGCCGGTAGGCCAGTCTGCTGAAAGTGCAAAAAGCCAGGACATTTTGCCAAAGATTGCTGGAGAAAGAAATGTGAACATTGTAACCGCTCTTATCATTGCTAAAACTGACGTAAAGGAGGCCTGCCTCTTGGCTTTCAAGAATCTGGACATTCACAACTAACACGATGAGGACAAAGTGAGTAGACAAGTTTCTTTTGTTGTAGACAGTGGGGCCACAGTCCAAATGTGTGATAATTCTGATCTACTTCTGAATAGAAACTTTAAACACAGTAATATAGGAACAGCCCAGAAGGGAGCATCTCTAAGCTCTCCATTCAGTGGCGACATTGGTTCTGAAAACTATTAACTGATCAATGTGAATAATGTTCCAGGAATAACTAAGAATCTACTATCCATAGCAAGAGCAACAGATGCCGGGACATCGGTGATATTCGACAGCGAAGCAGTGATTTTTTTGGTAAGTAACCAATAGTCGTTCCAGAGAAGTTTATTCTGTTCAAGGGAGTCAGGCGCTCCAATCTTTATTATGTCGATTTGTGAAACTGCAAACTTGCTGAGAATACAACTACTCTATGTGCCAAAAATGATCTTGATGATTTCATCCTGTGGCATCGCCGAATGGGACATCTTGGAGCGACGCACTTACACAAACTACAAACTTTATGCAAACGGATCAAATTCAACATACCCACAAAAGACGTAAAACTAGTGTGCATAGTCTGCTCACAAGCTAACGCTGTCAAAATCCCAGATAACACTGTTCGAGAGAGGGCAGCCAAACCTCTAGAAATTGTACACATTGATGTAGGTGGGGGAATAAGTCTAGAAACGTATGACAACAAGAATTACTATTTACTAACACTAGATGATTACACACACTTGATAAAAAGTTCTCATGACTCGCAAGAGCGAAAGTTTCTGAACACATGAAGAATTTAAAGGTTTAGAAGGGGTGGGTTACGTTAGGTTTAGGGGTGCCTGGGTTAAGGGGTGGGTTAGTGGTAGGGTTAGGTTAGGGGGTGTGTTAGCCCCGCCCAAGATGGCGGCTCGCGCGAGGCGAGTTTGCTATACCCATCTCACTTTACACCGCGCGCGGCGTTGCCGCGTTGTCCGGCGCTGGATGCCTCGCCGGTCTCTATGGCAAGGCGGTGACTTGCTGAGACGGGGAATACGCTCTTCCGCAAAAGGCGCCAACGCGAAGCCCCATCGTACAAAATGTGAAGGCAGATATTTCCATAGAAAATGTCGGAGACGGAGAACAACCGCCAGGTAGGTGTATTATTTTGTGATTTGGCAGTTTCGATGACCCCCCCCCCCCCTTCAAATTTCTTTCGCCCAATCCGTCCATTCTCATCCCCCTCGACTCGCCGCATCCCTTCGGCCTCTTTATCACATATTCAAAATATTCAGTGTAAATGATAGTATTCAATGAGCTTCGGTTTTGAACTGAGGCATCAATACCCTTTCCTTCTTTTATACAGTCGTTGGAAAGTCATAAATGAAGACAGCTTAGGAACCTAACCAATTTTCATGTTCATCCTCTTTTGCAGCCTTCAAACCTTGTAGGTCCTCTAAACCATCAGAATAAATATGTAAGTAAACGTTCGCAAATAAGTAAAAATGCGTTCCGAAAGAAAAGTAAGAACTGAAAGACCAAACACACAGCTTGTAAAAGCCTTATCCGATTTACCATCAAGGAAAAATCCATGTCATGGTAAACATTACAATTCGCATAATGGCAAAGCAACAGAACAAGGCAGCCAGTTTTCTTTATAATAATATATTTTTATTTTTTCAGGAGCACAGATTACTTACTTTAAGAATATCCTTGTGAGATATTTATTCGGCACCAACACAACCACCGAATAAGATGTGCTGATGCTCAAAGACTCCGTAGACCAACCAAAGAAGTAAAGGAGAAGTTTTTAAAGCTGTTTGCTCAGGGTCATTCGCCAGCCTCTGCGATTGAAACCCACAAGTTTGACCTCACGATGGAGAAAGGAGATCTCTATAATTTTATAGCTGCTGATGGTTCAAAATGCCCTTCTAATTATTGGGTGTACAAACTCTTTAAAAAAGTGGCTATCGGTCATTATGATCCTCAGAGCGGTGAAGGTGTTATTAAAAAACTGAGAGAGTATGCTATAAAGTACAATGAGGAAGTGGTGGCCAGTGCATCAAGATTGAGCTTCTGAATGAAAAGGATCTTATAATAGCCATATGCACTCCTATAATGAAGAGAACACATGAGTTGCTTTGTTCTGCCGGTGAAATGATCTGAGTTGATTTGTCAGGAAATATGGATGTGTTAAAGTGTCGAGTCTTCCCAGTCATGACTCACTCTGTGGCTGGAGCTCTGCCATTGGGTCCAGATAAGGACACATTTGACAGTAGAGTAAAAGAAGCTATGGAAAACCCTTTGCTACAGGCTTATACCAATGTTCTTAGGCATATAAAGAAATATCTTGCAAGGTCCAAAGAATGGGCTTTATTTGAGAGGGAAGATCTGCTCACTCGTGGAAATAACACAAATAACTATGCTGAGGCAGTCATGCGGCTCATCAAAGACGAAGTCCTTGGTCGAGCTAAAGCATTTAACCCTGTACAGCTGTTAGACTTCCTTGTTACAAGGTTTACTGTGTACATTGAAATGCGCATAAGTGATGTGCTCCATAATCGGTCTCTAAATCCATTCAGATTTAGATAATTTATCCGCCCAGAGAAGTTAGAGAAGCTCTCATCTGAAAAACTTCCATCGCCACCAGACTGCTATAAGGTTGTGAACACAAGCAAAGGCACCTCTTACATTGTGATGATGTCTCAGGACATTTGTTCTTGTCTGGAAAGGAAAAGTTGTAAACCTTGTAAACACCTGTGCAAAGTAGTGAAAGACTTCAACCTATCCAGTTCACTAATGTTGCCCCGAGAACAAATTGGAGAAGAGACCAAGATGTCGCTGCTTGAAATAATGTACCGCCATCGAAATGTACCATCAGGATGGTTCCAAACATTACGTCAATGCAGTTCCCCCATACATCCACTGCTTGAGCGGATGACAGCATTGATCCTCCAGATTGCCCTGACATTACTGATTCAAGCAGTGGGGTAGCAGCTCACTATTTTGATAACGGTGGCACTGATGATGAAACTTCTATCTCTATTTTATCTGCTGAAGAGAACCTCAACAAACTTATTGCTGGTTGGATTGACTGTCTCAAGAAGAGACCAGATATTTTCTTGAAACCTTGCGAAACAATGATAGAAACTTGTCAAAAAATGAACCATTCCGATTCGGCACTTGTTTCAGCCATGGTGATGTTAGGGAAACAGAGTGATAAGAACAAACCCTTGTCTGTGAAGAATTTCAACCAAAGTACCATAGGCGTCCTGAATACAGCAACGAGAAAAGTGTACTTGAAGGGGAAGAAAGCTCAACAGGGTAGTCGACCCCCAAATGCCATGTTCCAACCAAGTACTGAGGAGCATGGCTACAACACACAAACTACTAATCTGTAGCGAAAGTCTAGTGAACCTCATTGGGCGCACATTCCCAACAAGAGAGCTTTGCCCGCATCGCATGAATTGCAAGTGTGTGTCAACGCAAACAGGATGATTGGGCAGAATCACAGCAAGGAGTAGTAGTGAAGTTCTAATTCTTTGTGTATTTGTTATTAAGTTAAGGTATGCTTTTAACTCAAAGTTAATTTTTATTTTATTGTTCTAACACTTTAAAACATTTATTAATGTTGTTTAGAAGAGAGAAAAACAACTATCTTTCTTACATTTTGTGATGTTTATCACTCTTGTTTAATTTTTCTAATGTTATGATATTTATGCAACAGTTATTGGGTGCAAGTGGGAGCTATGATTAGTCTATATTTTTTAGTCAAATACTTTGTGTAATGGTTGTTTCTCTAATTGTACCGTACTACCATTAATTTTAAATCTATGATGGAAATAAAAGTCCCGCCAAACATAATTTATTGAGATAACTCATTTTTATGCATATGAAAATAAAAGAATTAGATAAATTTTGTGAGAAAGGTTTACTGCACGACCTGTCCCTGCTCCTTAAGCTGCTTTGAAATACTGAGCCTCGACTTCCTTTTTTTCCTGGCAGCCTCCAACAATTCAATGTTCTCTTTCTTTACACGTCTATGGTCTTCTGAGAGACTGTCTCGCTCTGTTGAAACGTCACATAACTCTCTTTTCAGAGTAGCAACCTCCAAAAAATAAAGGACATAAAATTAACCATTTACATAACATGAACCACAAACTCAATTGAAAATGTAGTCCCTTACCTCAGTGGAAGCATTAAGTTTGAAATTATCAAAATCTTGCTGCACTTGTAATACATTTTCTGCAAGCACCTCACACTTATTGAGAAGGCCATTTCTTTCAGATGACATGTCGTGCAAGTCTTTCTTAAGAATTGCAGCCTGAATAATTGGTGAGAAAATTTATAGACATTAAATAAAATTTGAGCATCTAGTAAAACACAAGCAATCAGACTAAACAAGGGCAACCTACCTCATTGAAACTGGTTACACTTATTTTAAAAGTATCAAAATCTAGCTGCAATTGTAATAATTTTTCTTTAAGGCTTTGACATTCAATAAGCAGGGTGTCTCTTTCCAATGACACATTCTGCAGTTCTTTTTTTAAGAATGTCAACCTAGAGGTTAATTAAATAAACAATTAAATTTGAACATCTAGTAGAACACAAAAAGTTAAATAAACAAAGGGCACTTTACCTCAGTGGAAGCGCTAAGATTGAAATTTGAAAAATCTTGCTGCACTTATGATATATTTGCTTTAAAGCTCTGACATTGGACATGCAGGCTGTCTCTTTCGAGCGATACATAGTTCAAATTTCCTTGAAGATCCGCAACCTTTCAGGAAAAACAAAAAAGTTTTTGACAAGGTGCTGAAAGAAAATATAAAACAAAATTGATCTCTGGATTTAAAAAAAAGTGAGGAGCTACCTTTTGAAAGTTGTTATCAATTTTAATATTTTTTGATCCAAATTCTTCCTCAAGCTTTGCTTTCCGTTGACAATGTACATCATATTTCTGGAATGAAGAACATAAACCATAGGACCTCTCAAAATTCAACACCTACAGTTGAAGAAAAATTTGGTTTTAACACTCACCTTGTTGCTGGCCCTACAGCACCTGCAGTACCAATATTCAGTGTCTGTAAAACGAAGTTTGACGGAGTGAAGGATATGGCTAGGTTAATTACACTGAAAGATTGCGAGGGTTTAACTTACTGGCAACAGATTTCTTGGTTTCGCCGGCACAAGAATCATGAAACCAGGCCTCGCACCCATCACAATAGATCATAAACCTGAAAAATTAATTTAAAGGGGCTGAGCTACAAGTGAAAGAGGGCGTTGTGGCGAGTAACACTTCGTTGTGAAAACGAGTAATGACGTTTGACTTACCCCGTATCTGGCTCCCTACAAGGGCAGGATACGCCTTCATCTTTCATATTGTGGAAAATTAATAAAAATGAAAGTAATACCAGTGCAGTTCACAAAAACTCGAAATCGCCCGATGCCTCAACCCTCAACCGAAAAGGCAATAAGATACGCGCGGGGCGGCGACGCGTGCGCAGAAGCGAGCAGCGACGGCATGGCAACGCCGCGGTGTAAAGTGAGATGGGTATAGCAAATTCGCTCACGGAAGGGGGGAGGGACATGTCCGAATGTGTAACCCACGAATTTCATGTCCGAATGGGGCACCTATACTACTATTATATAAGCCATCTTAAGATTTTGAGTCAGAGGCAACTTCACTGCAACTCGACATAGTGGCAAATCAAATCTTGCCATTACACATACGGCCATCATATCTCTGAATTCTTGTGTCTGTCTTCGCTTCTCACTAGCGTTTATCTCAAAATTAACCTGTGCCAAAAAGTTTGTGTTTTAATAATTTAATTCCATGACCACAAAATTATACATGATGTAACTAACACTTCAACATTTTACCTGAATGAACTGCACATTCGGCTTGTCAGGGGCATCGTAGTACATTGTTGTCACATTCCGATTCGTTTTAATTGTACAATCTCTGTCTTGAACAGTTGTTTGTTCCATTCGATTTACGCAGTGAATGTAGACATCAATATCATTGAAGCACGATCTTAAGCCAACTAGTACGTATGCAGCGTAGCCGCCTATAGAATAATTGAAAATACCATCAATACAATAAAAAAGGTCACAGTTAATCGTCTTATTTTTGTAAAAGTAAAGAAAAAATACGATAGAACTCTCCAGCCACAATAGATTGATGACAACATGAACATCCGGTACACTTCAATCTGTTAAAAGAGCTTCAAGGATCTTTTCACAAGAGTGAGAAAGAGACGTTTCGAAGAAACATCTTGATACTGTCCTACTTGGAAGTTTCCTTTCTGCTCCACGTTCTGGTTGGACGGAGAGGATCAGGTTAAGTGATGGCACACAGGCGATCAGGTGTAAAGAAGTCCTTATTAAAAGTGTGCAGGGATATTTATAAGCTCTGGCTGGAGTGATGAGGGCGAATAGCCACCAGGCTATCTGCAGGACGTAGGGGCGCTGCGTATAACGCCAGCGCCTACCAGAACACCTTAGGGACCCTCTGTGTCAGAGATGCGCACGCTGGCCGCGAATCCGGCCTTCTGATTGGTCGAGAGTAAACTGGGGGAAAACCGCCCGGTGCGAGGCCAGAGTGGAGGTGGATGGGGGACGCTGCCCGGCCAGGAGCCTCGCAGTGCTAGTCTCGCACGGGGCGAAAATCGCCCGGTTTACTTACTCCAGCAGTCGAGCGTGCGCATCTCTGACACAGAGGGTCCCTAGAACACCTCCCCCCTTAAGACTTTTGTTTTTATTTACGTTTGAGGGTCCTGTGTTTCTTGCACGTGTTTATTTCGTGAGTTCCGGGCAGGTTAGGTAATTGACAACTCAGACCAGGGTGATAATTCCAACACCATTTATTTGGCTTCTCTGAAGCAAAAAAATTTATTTCCCTCAATCCCTGAACCTAGCCGGTATCATTATTGGCCTCCCTCTTCGAGTGACGGTGGTTCCCCCGGCTCTTCCAATTCTTGTCACGTCTCCTCGGCCTCGCTTTTCTCGGCTTTTCCCTGCCTTCCGTGGTCTCTGCTGAACTGTAGCTGCTTCCTCATACTCCTGTCCAGGGTTGAGATCCTGCATCTCGTCCCTCGGCTCAGGCACCTGGTTCAGATCCTGTGAACAAGCAGGGAGCATTTTGTCAAGGTCATACTGGTGCACGACTCTTTTATCAACTTTGTCAGGCACTGAACATGAGCTTTTGTTCTGATAAGCTATAGTGTTTCTCCTAAGTATTCGGCCACTCAACACTTTTATCAGATATGATCTAGGAGCTTCATTTTTCTCTACGATAAATGCTTTCTCCCGCACACCTTTTCTCCAAATCACAACCTCTTGGCCATTGTCAAAGCTCAGTTGCTTTCTTTTTGCATGTTGATCATGCCTTTTCTTTGTTTTTTTCCTGCAGCTCTCTTTGCTCTGCACTTATTTCGACTAAAAACGGCTCAAGATGTTGCAGCCTGGTTGAAACTACTGTCCTTACCATCCTACTTATAAGGATTTGAACTGGAGAAACTGCAAGACCAGCGAGAGTAGTATTATTGTACTCTCTTAGGGCATCTAAGTAGTGCGACCCCTCGTCAGCACACTTGTTCCCTTTCTCTGCCAGTCCATTACTACGAGGATACTCAGGTGAGCTAGTCACAATTCGGGCTCCCCATTTCTCAGCATACTCCTTGCATTCATAAGAATTGAGTGGGTTGTTGTCACCGAATATGACTTTTGGAATGCCATGTGTGGAGAACACTTCTCTAAGTGCATTTATTACTGCTCCACTGCTCTTGCCTGGCAATTTTCTAATTTCCAGCCATTTTCACATGGCATCCACAACCACGAGATATGGCACATCCCTATGATCTAGAATGTCTGCGCATACCTTCTCAAATCTTAGTTTTGGAGTCTCATGAGGGATCAGAGGTTCTCTACAGTTTGCTGGGCCGCACCGCTCACAAACTCTACATGCTGACGTCAAGGTTGTGGATATCTGAATTTATTCCCGGCCAATAGACAGTTTTGGTTTGTTTTCTCCCCCCCCCTTGATGTCCTGCATGAAGAGATTGCAGTACTTCGTATCTAGCTACTGGGACTACTATTCTACCTTCATAAGTAGCATAGCTATCTTCCATAAAGATTTCATTCCTGTTTTTCCAGTACTCTCGTGTTTCTGGTTCCGCCTGTGATCTGTCACTAGGCCAACCATCTTGGTAGTACCTTGCGACCAAGGGGAAATAACTTTGAATATCAGTGTACAAATTTTTGAATTCCACATGAATTTCGGATGAATGTCAATGAATTGCAGCCAAATTTCTATGAATTTCGATATGAATTTCACTGGTTTTCGAAGAATTTCTTTGAATTTTGACTAATTTTCATGAATTTGGAAGAAATTGGACTAAAATTCAAGATTGACCATGAATTTCGGTGTACAATTTTTTTTGAGTTGTTTCCCCTTGCTTGCGACAGTCATCAGTCCTTTATCTTTGCCTGTTCCTGCTTTACGGCTTCCATGATCTCAGGTGCAATGTCCGGGTTGCTGGTCACTTCGTGCACAACCTCAACCATTTCAGGATCATCTGCTACGTCAATGAAATCCCTTGACAAGAGATCCGTCAGAAACATTTATTTATGTCACAAATACTCTACTTTTGGTTGTAAATGAAGCATTTTTAACCAGAGCTTCTTGAGTCTGTTGTTTGTGATTTTACAAATGGGTTTCTTAAATATTGCAACCAAAGGGAGGTGATCAGTTTGGAAAGTCACTTCCTCCATTCCATAGATGAAAGGCTCAAACCTTAAGCCTGAAACACATAGCGCTAGCATTTCTTTTCCTACCTGAGCATAGTCTTGCTCTGTTTCTGTGAGCTTTCTGGAAGCGCTCGACACTAGGTTGCCATCTTGGAGAAGCACTGCTCCAAAGCCTGCGTGACTCGCATCAGCTTGAACCACTTTAGGTTTTTTTATTATCGAATGGTACCAATGCTAGTGCATGGCAAACACATTCCTTGTCTTTATTAAAAGCTTCTGCATGAATCGGTAGCCATTGAAACACCACTTTGGTTGACAGGAGATCACAAAGACGGGCAGAAATTGTTCCCATCTGGGGCATGAATTTCCTTAGGTAATAGGACACGGCACAGACTCTAGAAAGCTGATGCCTTGTCTTGGGCTCCTTTAATGCCTGTAAAGTTGCTATGCGGCCTGAATCAATCTTTATGCTGTTCTTCGACCAGAGCAGACCCAGAAACATCTCTTCCTTTTTCCTGTACTGAATTTTATTTGGATTAAACTTTTTGTTGCCAGCCCGTGCTCTCTCTAGTACTTTGTTTAATATTTCATCATGCTCCTCCAGAGTCTTCCCAGGAATCAGGATGTCATCAAAATACATGATGCCAACCGTCTCACCGAAGGCTTCATCCGTAAGGAATTGAAGCACCTCAGGAGCACAGCATAGACCAAACGGCATTTTATTGAATTTATATAGACCATAAGGTGTGGCGAATGAGCACAGCTCACTCGACTCCTCATTCATGTCCGCATGCTAGAACCCATCTTTCAGGTCTAACACTGTGAAGAATTCCACATCTTTTACCTTGCAAGATATTTCTTCAATCGTGGGAATGGGATATTTCTGTCTCCTAATTGCTTTAAGGGTTTCTGGATCAAGACAAATTCTTAGATCACGGAAAAAAAGAATTTGTTGTACCAACGAATATGTATGTTAATTTTGGGACAGCAAAGAAAAAGTTGTGAGGTTTACTATGAATTTGTTGTCAAAACGAACACTTTGCTCTCACGAGCAACATCGTCAGTGGGACTAAATATCATCTAAATAAAAAATACTCAAATGTTTGTACACCTTACGAATTATTTGTTGTGAGGGCAAAGTTTTCGTTCTGACAACAAATTAATAGTACACCTAACAACTTTTTCTTTGCTATCCCAAAACAAACATACATATTCGTTAGTACAACAAGTTTTCATATCAAATTATTCCGATTGCTTAAAGATTAAAATCACTCTACACATTATGCTGAATGTATAACTGAAACCTTCCTTTTTTTGCTGGTAGAATCTTCAAGTAGATGCCCACCAATGTCACCACCAAATAATGCTGGTAATACTATATTATGATATTAATTGTACCCAATTAAAACCTAGACAGATCTTTTAACATGAAATATTTTCTTATTTTTAGAGTGCCCAGTGTGCCTTGGGCCCTTCCTCGAAATGAGGACTGAAGAGTGTGGACAATCCTTTTGTACAGTGTGCAATGAGGAGTGGTACAAGATTCGAATCATGTCCTGTGTGTCGACAGGAGCTAGACCTCATTTCTGTGTCTTAAGGTTTGTTTTCTTCAATTTTGCAAGTTGGACTCTAGTTCGACCCTTTCCCTTTGTTTTGAAACTAGTCTATACTAGTCTTTAATTTTTTTATGCTTATGCTGTTTCCTTACCTTGTAATTTAACAAAAATTGTTTATGGTTAATTTTTATAGGAATCTCTCTGTTTATAGTAATCTCTCTCTTTGATAATCTTGACTTTGTGTCTTTTGATTGTCCTTATTTTGGTACCATGACTGTTTTTAGTTTGTCAATTAGGGCATAGTCCTCCTCCAAATATTGCAATCTAGCAACTCTTTGCGTTTGTTATTGTAGGAGTTTGATATTTTTAACTGAATGTGTCACAACGTTTATACCCTGACTGTTTTTAATTATGTCAATTAGTGCACTCCTCCCTAATGTTTGCCCTCTGACTTCGTTTTGGTTTTGTTCTTTTATTTTATTTTTTTTGACAAGGTGCGTATGGCTTGCCTTGTGTGAGACACAGGTGACTATAGCCATGTCGTGTTGTAATTCGAAGAATTGTAGCTACTCGAGTATATTTTTGTGAAGTTTGATTATATATGCTTGTTACAGTTTTATCCCTTTACCTTGTTTAATAATGATTATTATTACTCTGGTGCACTCCTGTGCTTTCTGTTTTTTTCCCCAGTTTTTATGTTTTGAAATATATTTCAAAACAAAATGCTATCATGTGTTGGGTATTTAACAGTTACTCATTTCATTTCACACCAACCTTTCCATCAATTTCTGAACGAGGTGTGTTCATAGATTGAGCATTCTGTTTGAGAAAGCAGGGAAGGGAGATGATAAGTATAGACAAATTCAGACTCAACTCTTGGTTCAAAATTATTGTAATTATAAGCACTTAGAACAGAGTTACCATGTGACATAGATAGCTGGACAGTTCATGTAACCCACCTTACAAAGGTAAAGGAAAAATAGAATTACAGTGGTCAGGAACTACAGAAACAACAGGTCATATTCACAGGAGTAGTGGATAATTCATTTATTCGTGACGGTCTGTCACAGCTAGGCTAATACAGAGTGAATGGTGTGCGAGCATATTATCAATTTTAAAAAGAACCAGACTATCCTTTACAAGAAAAAAGAACACACTGTGTCAAGAAATTAGGTTAATTTACACAAGTAAGAATAAGATAACAAATAAGACTGCACGCAAAACTATGAAAGGGGAGCCAGTTTAGATTGCACTTAAAAAGAAAAGCAAAGTCGCCAATTGAACCGACTGAGAAGTTACTCAAAAATTAAAAGAAGAAAGAGAGAGTTGTGTCAAGGATTCAGGCTAACAAACATCATTACCATGCTACATAACATGTGACTAGACACATCCTGCACAGCATTTCAGCTCATTTCAAATTCCAAACTGTAACATGGATCGAATGAGGATATTTCTACGATTCACCACCCAAAATTTCAGAATGAAAATTACAAAAGCTAAACAACATTTGAACCCACACTATGTCACAGAAGAGCATTGATAAGTGACAAAACAAATATAGAGAGACTAAGGAAAAGAAGAAAACAAAGCAAAGCTAGGCAAATTCAAGTGTACGTGGGAAATCTCACAAAAATGATCGAAATTTAAGGAAGCTCAAACCACGAATCAAAAGTACCAAAAATGAAACAAACTGTCAATCACATGTAAACTAAACCAATGAAAAAAACACTAATTTGACACAGACTGACTGACACCTAAGCTCTGGAAAACTTTTACAACCCATCAGCCAAACTGACACAGTTCTGTATATACTACACAGATAACAACTCAAATAAAGCTGGAAGAGCAGAAACCCACCCACCCCATTCAAGCCAAGCCAAAGCCAAAACTACAACTACACATCACCACATTCCATGGCTAATGCAGCACCTAAGAACATGCATGATGAAAACCAAACAAGAAAAACAAGCAGGTGGAAAAGGTGAACAAGAAAATACACATGTACAGAAGCAGCTGATACACTCATAATCATGCAGACATTCACATCAAATGACACACTCAGTCTTTTTGAAATGAAAAATAAATAAAACAAAACAGAAAGAACAGGGGGGGGGGAGACTGAGAAAAGCTCCAAACAAACATCAAAGAAAGCACGGAAAGAAGAATATGAATAGGAGATACAAACATATGTATTGTAAGAACAAACTAAAATGGACATTCTAAAGATTGCTTTTGAAAGGATATAAGAACAAATTTAATGCAGGCAGATGTACAGAAAGTATGACTCTTCTCACAGACTAGATTAAAACTTTTGAAAGATGCTCCCCTAACTCACCAAAAGAGCATACATATTTGATGGAGATTTTTAAAAAAGCAGGTAAAATGTAAGCCATCCCACAGGCGTTTAAAAATATTACTTTTGGTTTGATGCATGTAACACAGCAAAGTAAAGGTAATTTATAAATTAAGAAAAGGATCTGAGACGAATCCCAAAAAAAAAAACAAAGGGCACATAAAGACTGCTGTTCTTGATGAGAGGGTGACTTTGTTCTTCGTCCTCATAATGCAGTCATTCATTTGGAGCATTGCAGAGCGAAGAGAAACGACTTCTGGGGGAAAGGAGCTTCTTGGTTGTTCAAAACAGGTCCCGAGCTAGAGAAGACGGACAGTTGAAGATAGAAAGTTACATATAAGTGCATGCAAGACACAACCTGCAGAGATAAAATAACAAATTGATTTACTAACCAAAAAGTTTCTCTACTTTGACAAGAATCTTCCTCGCTTCTCCATCCATTGAGAAGGATCGGGATCATTCTGGAATGCTACAGGAAACCACAGGGAACGGAGGCTCAAAATGAGAAAATTAGCCAGTCTGGAGAGGCAAACCAGAGCTAAACTGCAAAAGATAAAAAGGAGAAGAGTCTTTAACAAAATCCAATTTAATAAATAACACTCCAATAAAGTAGATACTCAGTATGAGGGGGGGACTTACAGATGTGACAGCCTTGATGTTTCTTTCAGAAAGCGGAGTTTGGAGGCATAAATAATTCCATGGTATTGACAAGAAACCTGAGACACCAAAGGAGGGTTTATTTCTATTCTTCATAAAGTATTCAACAATACATAATAGCGATGAAAAAGATGAAACAAACCTTCTGGTGACATATTGCTGAAACGATTCATCACTGGGGGGAGTAATATGAATCCAGCCCTTGAAACGTGTCCTGTCCATCTTGTTAATCAATTACGCCATAGAAAAACCTTAAGAGAAACATAGGCCAGATTCGTTAGTTTACAAACTTCGAGCTCAGAATAAAAAGACAACAGTAGGTCCTTCACGCAACGGACAGGAACATTAGATGTTCATAGGACTATGGAGTGTCCACAATGAAGGGATTCGGACATACTGAGACCCCTCACCCTTAAAGGGGGATGAATCTCCCATAGACAAACAATACTCTGAAATCATTATGGTTGGCCAGCACCTGGTGCCCACCAGTTCTGTTCATTGACTGTAGCCAGATGGAGTGACAATGATATCATTGAACTGACAGAACAGGGCAAAGAGTTTAGCTACGCACTTTACCTTGAAGCGTCAGCCATCCTTGCAATGAGGGTCACAGCAGGGAGAAATGTGGCAGGTGACAAGCTCCAGTCCAGACCAGCGACTGGGCTGAAAAGTTGAAAACTCCAGCGATGACTCTGAGGTTAGGATCCGCTGAGGGCGTGACGCCGGGGCAGCGGCCGGTCGAGAGGCTCCATGCTGCAGACCCCGCCAGACCGAATTCATGACACTGCAACAAGAAAAACGGTTTAAACTGATAAATTGGCGACCAGGAAAAGACTGCCGGAATGGGTTCGGTGGGCCTTCGGCACCAGGATTCCGGGACGCACGTAATATCGCGTATAGCGCATAGCGGCCCGGGGCTAGACTTAAAGTACATGACACTAGAAAGGTGAACTCGTGTCCCATATTAAGTAGGAGGAAAAAGCGAGTTATAAAGTAGCCCGGCCCGGCGTATTATTGTCTAGCAGAACGAATGGCCGCCGAAACAAACGCGTTGGCATGGGAAATTTGGCAGGCTTAACTCACCGCCGCAGCGCCGCCTACCGGCCAGACACCTTTGACATGACGAAATCTGTGTCGTCTGAGCTCTCTAAAATTTACTTGTACATAGAAACCTTTAACACGACAAGCGCAAAGGCGGAAAAGACCTTCGAGTGTCAAGCAAAGGCATTTATAACTCTCCTGACACAACCTATTCGGGGCGACGGTGCTGCTCCCTGGCGGGCCTTCGAACCCCAGTGGGTTGGATTCGGGGAAAAGCTGCCGAGTCTGAATTGTTGCCTACCTTTCGGGCGCTCCCGGGCGCGCGCAGCATAGATTGCCTACACTCCTAATTTGGGGTGTTCTGAGAGCAAGCGCCTTTGTCAGTTGCATCCACTTTTAGAGCGCCTAAGGCGTCTTCTTGTAAGACGCCATAGGCGCTCCCCACTGAAACGCCTTTGTCGCTCTCTGCCGAGACACCTTGCAGACAAACCAGTCATTGAATGGATCAAAAGGTGCCTCCCATGGAAACGCCTCTGCTAGCCACAGCAGCTCGTTACCCTGGACAAGGCGTCCTGGGAGCAAACACCTTTCTTGTGTGGCTTCTAATATGGCTTGCAAAGGTGTTTCCATAGGAGGCACCTTTTGGAATGGTGTGTCTGCAAGGTGTCTCGCCAGAGAGCGACAAAGGCGTCTTAGTAGGAAGCGCCTATGGCGTTTTACTAGAAAGCGTCAAAGGCGCTTGCTCTCAGAACACCCCAAAATAGGAGTGTACCCGGAAGGCGTGGTGCGTGTGGGGAGGTTTCCTGACGACTTAGAACACCTCAACCTGTGAGTTGCTGGTACTCGCCTCTACACTCCTATTTTGGGGTGTTCTGAGAGCAAGCGCCTTTGACGCTTTCTAGTAAAACGCCATAGGCGCTTCCTACTAAGACGCCTTTGTCGCTCTCTGCCGAGACACCTTGCAGACACACCAGTCCAAAAGGTGCCTCCTATGGAAACACCTTTGCAAGCCATATTAGAAGCCACACAAGAAAGGTGTTTGCTCCCAGAACGCCTTGTCCAGGGTAACGAGCTGCTGTGGCTAGCAGAGGCGTTTCCATGGGAGGCACCTTTTGATCCATTCAATGACTGGTTTGTCTGCAAGGTGTCTCGGCAGAGAGCGACAAAGGCGTTTCAGTGGGGAGCGCCTATGGCGTCTTACAAGAAGACGCCTTAGGCGCTCTAAAAGTGGATGCAACTGACAAAGGCGCTTGCTCTCAGAACACCCCAAATTAGGAGTGTAGTCTCGAGGTGGCGTTGCGGAACGAGAGGCGGTCTGAGCTGGCCACGCTCTATAGGGAAGACCAAGACTGCGTTGACTCGGAATGCGAGGCCGCTCTCTGGGCCGCCCTTCCGGCGCTACGGTCAACCCTCGCTGATGGCAACCACCGGGTAGTATGTGTGACGTCCCCTGAAACAGTAAAAGGTTCTGAAAGCATCGCGGTAAAGACTCGAGTGCGACCAAGCGGTGCGAAAGAGAAACAACGCAACGGTGCAAAACCTCAGCGGGGTTGCAAGCGTAAAAAAAGTAAAACAAACCAGTGTCTCTTTACATGGGATTCGAACCCCGGACTGCAGAGTGGTGAAATTTTACAGTCCGCGGTTCACAGACCGTGTTTAGAGACTTGCGGTGAACCTCTTCCCCGGGCTTCCCTCGCGGGCCCGCCGCAGCAGTGCCCCCAGTAGACTGATTCCGAGAGCCGTTTTCGTCGCTCTTGTCTCTCTCGCACCTATACAGGACGCCCTATGAGTGCGAGAAAGACAGAGCGACGAAGGCGGCTTTTGGAATTAGTCTGCAGATGCACCGCGCGGTTGCGTCGAAGGTGCACACCGCAGGCAGGCCCACCGACAGCTTCACTAATATTCAGCCTCAAGTGAGATACAAAGCGCAATACGTAAGCAGTTATCACATCGGAGCCGGTTTACCTTGGATGCGGCGCAGAGGCGGATCGACTGTTTTAGAGGCGAAACGTGAAAGGATAGGTTATGACTAGCCTACTGAAAATCAAGAGAGTGATTTATCACTCAAAACAAACTGTGCATTCAAATATGCACTTGCACTTACGTCCGAACAAGAGAAGGGTGGCCTTGCACCGCTTCAGAGGGTTTAACGGGGCCTCCGTCCCATTGCCGATATGCACAAGAATTGTAGCATTTATCTTGGCACTGTCTGGGACACATGAGCTCTTAACCACCTTTGTGACTTTCTCCGCCAGACAATAAAGTAAAGCGTATGGCGGGCGGACTTCAGGTTTCTTAGCCTTTGTCAATGTGTTAGATCCTGAGGATTTTTTCGTCGATTTAGACATATTATCGAACTCTCTTCCAACTTTTATCAAAAATGTCCCGCACAGAACAGACACTGAATCGTACCGGATGGATGTTTGAATGTTCACGTTCACACATTTGACTTTTGACTTCTCGTGTCGCCAGCGCCCCCTGTGGGCCACGAACAAAAGACTCTACAAATGGAAACTTTTAAAATAGGTTCCGTGCAATTCAGAGTTGTAGTTTATTTACCTAACGCAGTATAAGTGTATAATAGTAAAAATTGCGCCAACTTGACCAGAATTTTAGGCCAAAATATCCCAACATTGAAATTTTATTTCAAAATATATCTGAAAAGTGGCATTCCCTCCCGTACCAACTGCATGGAAAAAACATGCGAGTGGATTAACAAATTTTTCTAGAAAAACAAAGTAGGAAAGCATCGCTCTTGTAAATTTAATACATCGAAACCATAATTTAATTGATTTCTAGTAACGAAGTTCACTGAAAGGTCGGTACAATACTATAAATTTGTGTGATGTTTGAAGTAGCTGTTGCACAACCATGTGAGAGGCGAGAGCGAGAAGAGAAGATAAAAAAGAATCACCGGACGGATTCAGTAATGCTTCCATTGGCTTCCATGTTGCATGTTGCAAACAACATCACATTTTTCATTTCATTATTATCTATGTTAAGCTGACACTGATAAGCCAGCATTGATCTCTTGCTGACTGTCCTTTCCGGAATTTGACATGTCTAACCGCGGCAAGCGACCCAGGTTAGTTTTTTTTTTATGGGAAAATAATATTGGCTTTTAGGTTAAAAATCTTTGTGTTTACATTCACGGTGTTTGGAGTAAACATTTCATTTTATGAATACGGTATTTTTAGGAGCGAGTCAGAACCTGATGACGATCCAGACCATGATTCGTCATCACAATTACGAACAGGATCACAGCTTCACTTAGGAGCCCAGCTAATGACTGTCCCTTCTGTTGCTGCTGGATAAGGTTTGTGATATGCCCTCATTTTGCTGCTTACAACCCTATCTTGTATATCTTGTACAATCAAAGAAACTTAAATTGATGGTTTGTCACTTTTCTAGCTCAGTTTGAACCCCAAGTGCCTTCTGCTGACACTCTAGAAGCGTCCAGTCTCCAGTTGGGATCTCCAGTGAGAACGAGGATCCCTGCACAACTGGAAGGATCACAGCTTCAGTTGGGACAACAGCTCATCATCAAGCCTGTTGAAGCAGTTGATGAATCGCAACTCAACTTACCACCGCAGCTGAACGCTACCCAAACCAGTGCTGAAAACATCGGCTCTCATCTGGATTGCTCGTGCAGTTTCATAAATCTACAGTCAGATTTATGTTTTATTGAAGATCCCAGTGAAGATGTAGATAAGGATGAACCCGCATTACAACTACAACATGGATTGGATCTCACTCAATCTTGGGAGGGAGAAGAAGAGCTGCAAGAAATGTTCGCATCCATGCTCGTCCAACCAGAAGATCGAGAATATGAAGTAGAGCCTGAGGAGTGTGATGAAAGTTCTGGTCCAGTCGATGGTGACCCACCTCTTGACCCTGGTGCACCCTTATCTTTGCACGAGTCCTTTACATCAATTCTCACCCTTGCCCTCTCATTCAAACTAACTGGTGCTGCCTTGCAAGCGGTTCTTAATTTAGTGGCTATACATCTACGGAAATGTGATGGCAACATCTTTAGATCCTCATTGTCATTCTTTAAGAACTGCTTCAGTTTTTTGCAAGGGCCAAAGACATTTGACTATTATTGCTCTAAGTGTTTTCAGAAGTGTGTTGACAAAAGTGGTTGTAGTGTGTGCAAGGGTAGCAAAGTCTGTTATTTTTACATTATCTATGGTTCAGCAGCTACAAACTATGTTTGATAGAGATGGTTTTTATAACAAATTATGTTTTTCTAATCAGCGTCATTTAGAAACTTATAAAGATATATATGACGGTTCTGTCTATCAAGCTCTGGTGGAAAAGGGACTTCTTGGAAAGGATGGACTCTTGTCTGGCCAATTGTATACTGATGGAGCAGCATTATATGTTTCTGCAAATGTAAGTGTGTGGCCTGTATTTGTTTCTATAAATGAACTACCATATGAAGAGAGGTTTAAAAAACAAAATATTCTTCTTCCTGTTATTTGGTGTGGACCCACCAAGCCACCAGTAAATATACTTATGTCTGCAGCATTTTCTGATTTGCATGAGTTGTCAAATGGTGTAAAATTAGAAGTAAAGAATATTGGCCAGAAAGAAGTAAAGTTGTTAATAATTAATGCAACTGGTGACACTCCAGCTAGAAGTATGATGCTGAACATGGTCCAATTTAATGGTGCAAATTCTTGCCAATGTTGTGAGCAGCCTGGTGCGAGTCGCCTAGACTGTCCTGGTGTAAGATATTTTCCCTACAGACCGTCAGAGATGAAACCACGCACTATAGAAAGCATGCAGGCCTGGGGAATGAAGGGGACAGAATTGGAAGCATGTTTAGGTGTTAAGGGGCCCACAATTCTTTCAAAGATTATGTGTAATTTTGTTTTTGGGGTAGCCATAGATCCCATGCATCAAATTTATGCAGGAGTGGGTAAAAAAGTTACAAAACTGCTATGTGATGATTCAAAAAAATCTAAGAAGTGGAGTATATCACCCTACGTCAACCTGATGAATGAAAGATTGTTGAATATAAAACCACCTGTTCATGTTCCTCGGGTTCCCAGGGCGCTGACAGATCTGGCACACTGGAAGTGTTCGGAGCTGAAGGCCTGGTTACTTCATTATTCCCTGCCTGTGTTTAACGGCATTCTTGGAAGTGCCTATTTGAAGCATCACGCAACCTTAGTAGCAGCTGTTCAGTTGTTGAATAGTGATACATTGCCTTCCAGTAACATTGCAAAAGCAAAAGTTCTAACCCATGAATATGTTGCTCAGTTCTCTGATTTCTATCACCCATACTTCATGACTATGAATTTGCATTTACTTTTACACCTTTGTGATCTTGCTGAAAGACTCGGTCCATCATGGGTTTATACATGTTTTCCACTAGAAGCTCTACTTGGTGAGATTCTCAATCTGGTACATGGAACGAGGTGGCCAGACCAGCAGCTTGCTTCATCAGTGCAGTTGACTCTTGGGTTACCTGACATTGTGGAAAATCTGAAAGAATCTAGAGCTAAGCAGTACTGTCAAAAATTACTTCGTCCTAGAAGATACGGAGGCACTCACATTGGTGATGGAATTATTGTGGGAAAGTCCGTTAAAGTTGATCTGGAGCCATACATTGTGTCCTGCTTAAAAGATAGATACAAAATAAATGTTCAGCAGGTCAACAAATTTGCTTCTCTAAAGCAGGGAAAATTTTTGTATGTTTCTGCTCTCAGTAATGTTTCTAAGTGTAGAGATTCCAGTACAGCAGAATTTTCTTACAATGACAAACTTAAAGTAGGATCAATTCAGTATTTTATTGATGTCAATAGCTGTTCTTGTAAATGCAAATGTGCCTGTGAGAAACTCATTTTTGCAGTGATCAAAGAGCTTTTGCCCATCAGGTATTTTGAAACTTTAGTGGAAAATATTTATGTACCGAACTCATTTGTAGTGGAAGAGACGAATGATATTTTAGTTGTTCCCAGGAAAGCGCTGTCTACTGTTTGTGTTAGAATGCTCTTTGAGAATAATGTGATATATGTATCCAAAGAAGCTAACACCAAAGAAAGTGAGTGAATCTGTAATAAAAATGCATACAGTAATTGATCTTTTCTCTTTTTTTTCCCTCCTGATCCATATTAATTTAGAAACGTTCTCCTTCATTAAAATTTTAAAGTTTAAAGGTTTCAGTGTTCTGACGCTCATACAACTAACTGGTTCTGATGACGATGGCACATTAAATTGGGCGACAATCCACTCCTTGTCTCATAGAGGTCCTGTAACACACAAAATGGAGGAACAACAAAAAGAACAAAACCTTTCTCCTTGAAGACGGCTCACTAGGAGCATCTAGTGGCCAGCTGACCTCGGACGGAAAGGATGCAGAAGGGATGCTACAAACGAGTAGATTGCTGTCTTGGGTGGATGTAGCGCCTGTGAGGTAGGCTACCTATCCGTCCCGCAAACACCACTGTGAAGACGGTGGCCTACCCGAAGGCGCTACATAGCCCACCGATGCCAAACGGTGGTTTCGTCGGTCTGTCTCTCGCACGCTCCTGCACCGTCCCGTGGGAGTGCGAGAGAGATCGGCCCCGGGGGGGGGGGGGTCGCGCAATCGCAATTCAAACGGCATCCGTACCTCCAGGACGGTAACCAGAAGGCGATCGGGTGAGTCGGGCCTCGGCGGCGACTTCGCCTTGGCCCCAGTACGCTCCCATTCGTATTTCTAGCGTGTTGGCGTGTCCCCCGACTTCCCCCCGAGTTCCCCCCGATATACCCCCGACTTACCCCCGAGTTGCCCCCGACTTCCCCCCGACTTCCCCCCGAGTTGCCCCCGAGTTACCCCCGAGTTACTCCCTAGCTCCCCCCCCCTGATACCCCCTGGTTGACACCCTAGTTGCTCGGTAGTTCCCCCCAAGTTGACCTGGTCCTTAGTTTGTCAGGGGAAGAGCGCAGAAGTGCTTCGGTGAAAAACTAGACTTCAAAAAACGGGGTGGTACCGCACGCATGCATGCTGCTGACCCAAGCGACGCTATACCTTTCCGTCAACTGGGTCGGCCATGCACACGCTTAGCGGCGGCTGCACCAAAAATCATCTCGGAAAGCAGGGCGCTGAGTGCTGATGCAGGACTTCCGTCACGGCCTAAGCTACAACGCCACCGACGTGTTAACTCGGGGCGACCCGAGTACCCGCCTTCCGGGTATTGGGGAGCCTTAACGCAAAACGCCCTAACGCCGCCGGAGCAAGGTGCACCTTGCACGTCCCCCCACCGCGACAACATGAGACCCTGCACTATCGGCTCTTGCCTGCACTCCAGGCGCTCGTAGGTCTCGACGGTAGCAGTTTTGTCTTTAGGTTACATTAAGTTAACTTCGTTGTTGGTTCAATTCTTCGTAGCTTACCTGTCTGGCGTGACAGGCCCTCCCCCTTCCCCTCACCCTCCCTCCATACCCAACCCTCCGTCCCATTTCCCTCCCCCGCACTTCTTCCCTCCCTCCTCTCCCCCTCCCTCACTTCCCCCCGCCCTCCTCAATCCACCTTACCCCTCCCTCCCCCCTCTCCCTTCGTCTCCTCTTTCTTGAAAAGAGGTTGTAGAAACCATAGGTCGGACAATCGTAGGTCGGACAAACGTAGGTCGGACAAACGTAGGTCGGACAAAAATTTCAGGGGGAAAGAGGTCGGCCGAATTTCGCAAGGTCGGACAAAAAGAGGTCGGACAAACGATGTAGACTCCAATGCGGCCGTGAGTGTTGTGCCCAAGCCCGCGGTGAAGCGCCAGGCGCTGCAGCAAAGTGGCCAAATGAAGAAACGCCGGCGGAAGTGCACGTGCACGTGCATGTCCGAGGGCACGTCCCAGTTCGGGGACCACGCATTACAGTTAAAAGGTCTGTAAACTACAGCGCACAGTGGGCCAGAAGACGGCGCAGGCGGCCAAAACGCGTTTTGAGCTCCAGAGTCGCTAAATGGGACTCAAACCGAACGTGTGACCCCACCAATGGATTACTCTCCGAACGAAGAATCCATTAGTGGAGTCACACGCTCTGTTCGAGTCTCATTTAGCGACTCTGGAGCTCAAAACGCGTCAAGAGTTTTGGTCACCTGCGCCGGTCTTCTGGCCCACTGTGCAGCACGGGCGCGCGGAAGGTGAGGGGGAGGGAGGGGTTATTCTTTTAATGAACGCAAATTTTTCTTTTTCATGTTATGTAGCCGAGGGAAATGGCACCGAATCCGACCCTGAGTTTGTCCCAGGGACTTCCCTCCCTTCCGTGCCGTTGTAGGAGGCGAATTGTATCCCCCGGCAAATGATACCCCCGGGTACAACTCGCCTAGGCACATGGTACCCAGGGGTACACCACAACTAGGTTCAATGTACTCTGGGGTACAATTAGCCTAGGCACCAGGCTAATTGTACCCCCGGGTACAATGCGACTAGGAGAAATGTGCCCCGGGGTACATTGGGCCTAGGCTATTCGTATCCCCCTCCGGCCGGCGGGGGATTCACCTTGCCTAGGCGCAATGCATCCCCCTGGATACAAAAAGCCTAGGCGAGGAGTATCCCCCGCCGACCGGGGTCGAATACAATAAGCCTAAGCTCAATGTACCCCAGGGCACAATTCGCCCACAATTAACCTAACCTAGTCGCATTGTATCCCCCCCTCCCCTTCCTCCAGCCGACGGGGGATACTTCTAGCCTAGGCGTTTTGTATCCCCGGGGTACATTAAGCCTAGTCGCATTGTATCTCTACTCCCCTTCCTCCAGCCGACGGGGGATACTTCTCGCCTAGGCTTTTTGTATCCAGGGTGATGCATTGCGCCTAGGCAAGGTGTATCCCCCGCCGGCCGGAGGGGGGATACGAATAGCCTAGGCTCAATGTACCCCGGGGTACATTTCTCCTAGTCGCATTGTACCCGGGGTACAATTCGCCTGGTGCCTAGGCTACACTCTAAAAAAAATGCTTCTGAAATTTCATAACCTGGTTTTGGACCTATTTGTAGAACTATTGCTCTTAAATTTCATATCCAAAAAGTTCTTAAGTATCATAAGCAGCTGTTCTGAAATATTATAGGTGGTTTATGAAATCTCACAACCCGCTTTCTTAATTTTCAGAAGTCATGTTTGATAAAAACTTATATCACGTTCTGATTAATCATGATGCTTTTCCTTATGTTCTTTAAGTTGTTCTATATTCATCCTTTAATACCGTAGACGTGGTGAAGCCATGCATATTAGGTAACCTTGCCTGTAGAACAGCAAACTAGAAAATTATGACGGGAGAGGGACCATTGAAGGTCTTAGTCCCTGTCACTTGAAAAAGTAGACATCCTTACTGCCACAGAGTGCACAGACCGGACACATTTGTCGGGCGGATCATGCGTGCACCCAACCTAATGGCCGACCGAAGACGCCAGGGAGTGGCAACATGGAAATGCGTTTTTCTCGACTTCAGTGTGATATTTCGTTCAAAACTTATAGCTAAAGGCTAGAGCTGATATCTACGACGGCAATAGATGGTATGATTTGCGAAAATTACTTGCTTTAACGACATAAATTGCAAAGACTAATTGAAGAACGGTCACGGCGCTCCAAGCGCCACCTAGCGGCAGATCTGTGAAACCTGACTTGGGCGGCTGTTTTTCTGACCATATGTGGATTGTTCACAGATTGCGTTTTGTTTTTAGAATCACCCACGGAATTTTCGTTTCTCATACCGAAGGTGGCACTTTTACCATACAAAGGTACAGTAGAAATGTGATTATATTTTTTTTAGAGAGCAATGATCTGAATCACACACTATTTTGGTAATTTTTGGGTAAATACGTCCAAGGATGCCCTGTCAACCCACTAAGTTTGGAACCCTCACCCAACCCAAAAAATCGGCCTGTCTTCAGGTGCTGTCACCCCATTCTTAAAATTTAGAATTGGTTTATGAATTAAGCTACCGTTTTGAAATATAAGAGCGACAATCTCAATTTTCATAACTTCTGTTCTGAATGTAACTCGTTCTAAACTTTTATAACCGCATTTCTAAAATTTTATAGCCGAAATCTTAAATTTGATTACCAGATCTTAAGTTTTAGAAGAATGTTATGAAAGTTGACTTTTAGAACGTGTTTATGAAAAGTTATACTTTTTTCGATATTAAATTTCATAACTTTTTTTAGAGTGTAATTGTACCCCCGGGTACATTGAACCTAGTTGTAGTGTACCCCTGGGTACCATGAGCCTAGGCGAGGTGTATCCGGCGCATCATTCGCCGGGGGGGTACACTTAGACGCCGACACCGTCATCAGTCTGCAGCAACCTGGACCGAGGGAAGGTTTCTTCGCGGGCAGCGTTCCGCACGCTGGCTGCGAAGGCTGCAGAGGATGGGAATGACTGCGTGAGTCACACCACCCTGTGGCGGCGAAGGAAGGAGGAGCGGGCTGAGGCTGCTGACAACATCCGAGCCACTTTTGATCCAGAGGGACCCCAGACCGTGCACTGGGACGGCATTAAATTGCCTTGTTTGGATGGAAAGCGCGGCGGCAACAAGAAGGAGCTCGTTGAGAGGCTGCCTATCGTTGTGTCTGGTTAGTTGCATGCGTCTGAACGTTACCGTAAAGTCATAACTTTTTCGAGCTTTTACCGTTCAGCCTTTTCGTTGCAGGGTCAGATGGCAAGGAACAACCGCTCAGAGCTGGTATTTTGCCAAACGGTACCGGCGAGGCTCGAGCAACGGCAGTAATGGAACAACTTGTATGCTGGAAATGTGGAGAAAAGGTGACGGTTGCCTGCGCGGATACAACATCATCAATTACTGGCCCATACAATGGTGCCGTAGTTATCTTAGAGGAAAAATTAGGGAAAGTCCTGATTTACACCGCGTGCCGTCATCATCTTTTAGAGACAATTCCTAAGCACTTGTTTGACAAAACAGTGGAACACTCTTCCTCTCCTGATTTAGGAAAGCTCTGTACCAAGTTCATGAACAAGTGGGATTCTATGGACCACAGGAATTATCTGCCAGTTACTCAGGACCCCGAGTATGAAGAAATGTTGTCTCATGACAAGATATTAGAAATTCTAAACTTTGCAAAAGTTACACTGCAGGTCCGTTTTTGTATTGATTTTTAAGGGGACTACAGATAATTGTGGATTTTATAACGCCTTTCCTTTTTTACAGCGTCCATTGATTCGCAGTGACTACAAATATTTTCTTGAGTTGGTCATCATTTTTCTGGGAGAGGTCCCTCCTACGCAACCTAAAGGTGTTCACTTCCGATCCCCTATTGCTTTGTCGTCTGCCAGATTTATGGGAAGGATCATCTACTGTTTGAGTATGCACATGTTCGCCTTAACAGGTATCAAATCTTTCCTTTTAGTTTATTGAATTACCTCCACATTTTCGATGAATGAATTATAACTCAGCTTTCATATCACAGGCGAATTCAAATTGAGTCCTGACATAATTACCAAATTAAGAAATTTTAACTTGTTCCATATTATGAATTACCTTGAGCCATGGTACAGTGCCACAGAGGGCATCTCGGTCCCTCTAAATGACCTAAAACTACTACACAGCATCATGGACCACGCAGAGGTCAATGTGTTGTGCTCAAAAGTGGCCCGTGAAGCTTTTGTAAAAAATTTGTGGTATCTGTCACCACATTGAGTGCCCTTTGCTCTCTTTGATGACAGGGTCAGCCATGTCACAAAGAGAGCAATGGTCGCAAATTTGAACAAAAAGACAACGGATGCAGCAGAAAAAAGGAACAAGAAGAAAAGAAGGGGAATCCCTGGGAGACCTCCTTTGCGTTACGTAGTGAAGGAAAAAACGCCAGTGTCAAGTCTGCGGCACCTGGATCTGCCTCAGTGTGTGAATGAGCACTCTCACCTTTTTTTCTCTGCTTATGGACTGCACATGTCGTTTCTAGAAAAGGATCCCCAAGAATGGGCCACGGACCCAGTGTTCCAGGCGAACAAGAACAAGTTAAAAAATGTTCAAGTTGTCAATGACACAGCAGAGCGTTCGGTGGCTCTCTGCAAAGATTTTAATGGGGTACTGACAAGAGACGAACAGGACTTCCAAAATTTGTTACTGGTAAGAAACTAAATCATGACAACCATAGAATATTATCTGTGTCCTCTGTTGAGCTAACAAACATGTTTTCATTTTTAGGTTCAAAAGAAAGTGAAGTCAGAGGAGCAAGAAAACTCACTGCGTGTCTCCTACTTTTGCCCCAAATTAGAGGAAGAATAATCCGTTGCTATAAATAAAGAGCAGTTATTTTTTGTTTATTAAATTCCAAATGACATTTCCTCCTCACACGCCTATTTAACGCTGTTTTAAACACGCATTCATTGGGCCCACACACTGTGCTGACGACGAGTTCGAGTGTCGGCGCATTCATACAGTTCGGAGCGCGCGCGCGCCGGAGCGGAAGCTGGAGAGCCGAGCCGTGGCGAGCCGCGCCGGGCGAGCCGAGTAGCGCGCGCAGTTGCCGGGCCGGCCGGCTGCGACTCGTCTCGCGCCAGCCATGCCGCGGTTTGTAGACCGCTTAACGATTTGAATGGTGGAATCGTTTGTCAGTAGGTCAGGCTTGACAGGCCGCATGATGTTTTCGATGTCGCTCGCGCTTTTCCCCCCTCCCCCCTTCGAAAACCCATTTAGGCCCTTCGTCGTTCCAGAGCAGTGGCAGGCGATAGGGTTGCCGTTCCAACGACGCAAGCTGGTCCAGGCAACCCACCGCAACATTGCCTGAAAGTTTCATCGAGTTCCGATGACAGATGGCGCTGCGGCAGCGGCCGCAAGGTGCAGGAGGTGGGGGAGCTCCCCGCCGCGACAAAATCGTTTTTCGCGTTGCGCGGTGGGTAAACGTTGTCCGATTGCGCTCAAACTTTGGATTTGTGCAAAGGGGACCTAGATGCACCAAAAAATCGACTTACCCGGAAAATCTATTTTTTTTTGAAACAGCCTACCCCTCATACGCCTCGCCTCATTTATGTGGTTAAGAAACCACGATTCATACCCGTATGCCAAGTCGAAGAGCTATCGGAGGATGCAGAGGGTCCAGCACTAATTCTGGATGAGCAGTGTGGAAATTTTGTTTCACCTACACTTTCTCTTGACAAAGCCTGTGTAAGTTGAATGCTGCAATTGAAGAGCAGCATTATTTTACTCTCATCAGTAATTCATAAATCTTTTTTAATATATTTTCTAGGCCCAGTCACCAGAAACCCCATGTCTCAACCTCAATTCTAAACAGCGCAGATTGTTGGAGCCAAATAATGAAAATTTGTGCCCAGATGACTGTTTGATACTTGCTGAAAATTTATTCCCCGATGACAGTTTGATTCTAGACGAGACAACAGGTGATTTGATTAAAACGCCATCAACCTGTTCCGCTGTTCCTTATGACAACACTTGTGTAAGTTCATTACACTGCTTCCTCACACTTTGGTTAGTGTTAGTACCCGACAATTAATATTCATTTGTTAGTTGGTTTCAGGCAATTATCGAGCGAGTTCTGGAGTTGGAGGCCATTGTGGCTCGGCAAGAGGCTGAACTGGAAAGGCGGCAAGGCATGTTGCAGCAATCTGAACGTGAAATTTTGGAAGAGATCATACCAAAACAAGATGAGCAGCTTACAAGGGAACGTATTTAGGGCGTACACTCAGATTTCGGCCAAACTTTTTTTTTCGTAAGAATAACATATTAGACTAAGAATCCACCCCAAAGTTGGTGCCAAGATGCATATCCAAACCCTTCCCGATTTTTTAACACCTAAAAACGGGCTAAAATGGCCCATGTTTTTACATGCAAACAGCAGATTTTTGATCTTAGTTGGGGAGTTATACCAAATATGTACAAAATATGATCTGTAACCAAAAATATATCTCATTTTCGTTATTAAGGGACCAAATAACGTAGAAATTGATCAGAAACTCGACTTCCAATTTTCCGACTCGATGTCCGAAAATGACCTATACAAAGCAAAAAGGCCCATTTCACCCCGTTTTTAGGTCTTAAACAAATCGGAAAGGGTGTGGATATGTATCTTGGCACCAACTTTGGGGTGCATTCTTATTCTAATATGTCATTCTACGAAAAAAAAAAGTTTGGCTGAAATCTGAGTGTACGCCCTGAATACCTTTCCTTGTTAGCCGAATGACTACAGATTTAAATACAGCTGAGGAAAAAATAAGAAGCCTGGAGCAAGAGCTTTTGGGAATTACGGGAGGAGAGTTTGGTAAGAAAATAGACAGGTACCGTAAAGCAGAAGCAAAACTACGAGAAAGGTTAGAAAATTTGGAAAAGCATTTAAGTTCAACTCAAATCAAAGCTCTGCAAAGAAATTCTACCCGGGGCCTGATGTGGGGCATTGGAGAGATAAGAGATGGTCTGATTTTGAAAATGAAGTGTGGTACTTCAGGGTACGAGGCTTGGGTGAAGTATCTCCCAATCCTCCCTGACACGACAATCCTCCGGACACTACGGAGAAATGTCCAGCATGTTCTATTCAGACCAGGCATGATGCTGCAGGCTGTGTTCGATATGCTCGAAGTGTTTGGAAATGTAATGCCGGATAATGAGCGGGACTGCCAATTGGTTTTTGACGAAATGCAGCTGGAGCCAACACCAAAATTTGACCTATCTTTGGGTGAAAAAGTGGGCTCCGCCACTCTCCCAGGCCACGAAGGAACAGCCAACAAAGCACTGGTATTTCTCATAGCTGGCATTACTGTTAGATGGATACTTTCAGTGAGAGTGGAGTTTACTAACAAATAAGAGGAAAAACACAAGAATACAAATCACACTGGACTTGCTTATAAGGCAATCATTGATGAAATTATTTTGAAGAGTGAGTCTATAGGCCTTCGTGTCAGCAGTATTACTGCTGACATGGGAGCTGACAACGTGGCTTGTTGGCGAGCATACGGGGTGAGAGCTAACAAGAATAATGTATGCAGCTCATTTCAAAACCCTGCTCGTCCCGATGTCAAGGTTTTTGTGCTTCCAGATGTTGTCCATGTCATGAAAAATACCAAGGCCATGCTGGAGTCCAATGGTACTATTGAGTTGCCCGGTGATGTTGAAGAAGCTGGCCTTACCTCTTCAATTGTGGACTACAAACATATTGAAGAACTGCACGAATATGAAAGGGACAATGAACTGAAGGTAGCATTTCGCCTCAGAGAAGCCAACATTCACACCAAGAAGAACTTCAGCAAAATGAATGTGGGGACTGCTAAGGCAGTTGTGTCACCGCACAGGTGTTGGTATCAAAGTGCTGGGTGAAGAAAAGGAGGACCCATCATATAATACCACAGCGTGGTTTATTCTATTGCTCAATACTTTCTTTACCCTCGCAACAGCCAGGCACAGAGGGCTTGCTATCTCAACACGAAACATGGTAGCTTTTGAGAAGGCATTGGCTATCATTCGACAAGTGTCCCACATTTTTCAAAATATGAAGGTTGGTAAAGGAGACTGGAAGCCAGTGCAAAGGGGCATGATGGTACTTTGCAATGGATACTAGGTTTAATCGATTATTTCATACATCAGCGGAAGTTGCCGTTTTTAATGCTTGGGAAGTTTTCAAGTGACTGTATTGAAAACCTTTTTTCTTTAGTTCGACTTAGGCAGGCGACTCCCAATGCCTCCTTGTGTCTTCAAAATTTAAAAGTGATAACTTTGGCCCAATACAGCTCTTATGTGAAAGGCTCCAACTATGACTGTGATACTAGTTGCCCTATGTCCAATGTGGACTTCCTTCAAGAAGCAAGGAAGAAAGCTTTGGAATGGGCAACAGAACGTTTTTCAGCAAGTTTAGATGAATTAATGAATAACCCAGTAGACGAGGTTGGGGAAGATGACTTCAAAATATTTGATACATTTCAGAGGTCTGTGATCTATGACATGGCAGGGAGTACGCTTGGTAGAGTGAAGAGCTCTAATTCTGTTATTTGTGACATCTGCTGGAGTGCTGTCTTGTGGAAGGGAGTTTCTCCTCACCCTCATGCAACGGTAACCGTTCTCTAGGAATTTGTGGATCTGAAAGCAGATGAAAGTACCTTTTCCCAAATCTGTGTTTCAGATGAGGTGTACAAGGCAGTCCTTTCAGCTGAAGTTACCTTTAGAAGGTACAAGGAGACGGCTGTAAAATTGAAAGCGATCCACCTTCGCCCCTACTTTGTCGAAAATTTGATGTATGTCTGGAGTACAGCTAATGTTCCAAACTGTCATCAGATTCGCAGGAAAATATTAGACAATTATCTCGATGGTCCCATTAAAGAATATTTTAAACTTCAAGCTGAAGCAGTGAAGGCCAGTGAGCGAATTGTGAGAAGTAGTAAGAGTGTTGCTGGTCGCCAGTGTGCAAGGCTTATAGCGTAAGGCTAACATGTGAGAAGTAATGATGTATCTAGTTTGACTGTTGACTATGAAGATTACTTTAAATTATGTTGTTTCATGTATTGACTATCATTATTACTTAACATTGTCTTAGTCTACTGCTGTGCAGTATTCTTTTTATTTATATTTGTGGTTTCAGTTCCTATAATACATTGTATGTGTATTGAATGTTGAGACTTTCCTTTTTCATGCAGTATTGTTTTTATTCATTCATCAATGTCTATATTTTTTGTGAAGTGACATTTTGATGGAGCGCCTTTTTTCCCAGCCATTTTATGTATTATTATTTTTATTATTATGAATTTACACTTATGGTTACTGTTCCTACAAAATATGGGCATGTTTACTGTGACATTAAGATTGACTGGCCTTCCTTTCTGCCATATTTTTATACGGTTATTGTTCCCACAAAACATCGTCTGTGTTCATTTTATAGTGACACCGAGAATTCTGTTCTTATTGTCTTGGCAACTAAATAAAGAAATTAAACAAAGCTCATGTTCAAGTTTTTATTTTAGAAGGCAATAACACTTTGACACCTTGAGTTTTGAGGTTGTTAAAAGGACGCCATGCACTAACACCATCCAATCTTTACAATATGCTGTCAATGAAATGAACACTTAGAGCCTCATAACTATTGACACAAACAGAAGAAACTTGATGTCGGGTGGAAACTGCCATATGCCTTGCACTCAATTAAGTGAACTTCTCTTTTAGCATGTAAACCACTACTAACAATAACTGACACTTGGAGCACCATGATTAATGACACAAACAAGAGGTACTGGCATATCCCTTGCACAATTTGACAGAATAATTTACCACTGCTAACAATAACAGACACTTGGAGCGTGGTGACACAAACAAAAGAAACTTGAGGTCGGGCAAAACCTCATACAGAAAATAAGAACTACAAGACAGACCAAAAAGTGACATGAAACATGTCACCACCAACAGGCTTAGTTCTGAACATCTTACTAAGATTTCCGAACACAATTACTGTATCGGTTTTGCTTCTCTTCTCTCAATGTACGCAGGATACGGTTCTTACGCTGACAATCTCCTTCCAAACGTTGCCATTAAATTTCATTCTCAACAATCTTATGCATAAGTTGCCTCATCCTTTCCATGTGCTGCAATCAAGAAAAAAAAAGGAATTAGTAATCTTCCGAAAACGAATACACTCAGCAAGAACACAGTGGCATCTGACAACTCACAGCAGTGTGACGGCAGAACACCTCACCAGAAGGCTTGAAAGGCACTGGCATGATGACTTCTAACACCGACCAAATACCTGCCATCAAAAAGGAGGCGATTACATGCACAAAGACTCTTTAAACATAAGGCATTGAACAAAATCAATTAAAACAGAGACATTGTCTTTCTTAACCAAACTTGACAGTCGCGGCATTCACGCTGTTGTATTCCTAGCAGCCTTTTACAAATAATTTTCGGGTATAATTTATATTCAAACAGAATGGGCACATCCCTTGTATACTTAAATGGCATAGAACTTAACAAAAACAGGGAAATAATTAGCTGAAATCTTGACATTAGAGGCAGTCCGAACTTCGCTTCCGCGATTCTGACGTACGCTTTGTTGTGTCTGCTGCTGGCGGCATCAGCAGATGATGAGAAATTGTTATGCCAGCTTTTGCGATAGTGTGAAAAATTGTTCGCTGTTCTCGGCAGCGC
This sequence comes from Stenchaetothrips biformis, assembly GCA_030522485.1. Taxonomy (NCBI): domain Eukaryota; kingdom Metazoa; phylum Arthropoda; class Insecta; order Thysanoptera; family Thripidae; genus Stenchaetothrips; species Stenchaetothrips biformis. Next base: position 4,275,724 of record CM060095.1, on the reverse strand, counting down.
GCGCGCGCAGCGTTGGCCTTTCTCTCCCCTGGAGGACTCTAGGTGGGGCCAGCCAAGGTGCGGTTAGCCGCGGACACCAGCCCCGGCCGGGCTGTGGCCAGCTGCGGACAGCAGCCCTGGCTGGGGTGCGGCGAGCGCGGTAACCGGCCAGCTGTGGGACTGCACTGCCCCGCACGTGCACCACCACCCGGACGACGGCACGCTCGGACGACGTTCACCATGGCCAGGACGACGGCCTGGACGCCGACGTGCACCGCGGCCGGCCACGCCACGCCGCACACAATCATGTAAGGGAAATCGGTACCTGAGGCAGTACCCATTAGGGTGCGTCCTCCTGAGGCGACTTTCGATATCAGAGTTTGAAGACCCCAAGAAAGTTTCGTTTTTTGTGCTGATTTCGGAACTGACCTCGGTTTTTCGATTGGAGGTAATCTTCCTACCGGCCAAAATGTACCAAAAAGCGGCAGTTTCTAACAAAAATGACTAAAAAGGTGATTTTTCAGGCTCAATTCTGTGTTAAAACGTCCCGGAGTAATTCTGATGGTTGTTGTCGGTGCCAATGGGTATACACAACACAAAAAAAAATATGAGTGCGAACTGGAACCCATCTAGTGGAAATGCCGGGGCCTGAAAGACAAAATAATCGTGAAAAAACTCCAATTAACGAACATTTTTGGCCCTCAAAGACCCCCCAGCGTCCGATTTTCAGTGCCCTTTGCGGTCAAAGTGTTGGGTACTATCAAAGACAGGAACGTAAGTTGGGCGGCGGAGGGCTGGGACGCATTTCAGCTGTCGCGCAGCAGCGGGAAACGTTTTCAAGAAAAACTGAAAAAAACACCAAAATGCGCCTTAAGGAACTTTTCCGGTTTTCCGCCGGCCCAAAACACATACTTGTGTTCCTTTTAGGTGACATTCGCCAAAAACAACAATATACAAACGAAATTTAAACTGAGGATCAGGTGCAAACGCTGCCTACACCTCAAACAATATGCAACTTTTTCTTTTAAAAAAAAAAAAATGTTGCTTAATAGCGCGCTCACTTGTCCGGATCCCAGCGGCCTTTCTCTCCCCTGGAGGACTCTAGCCCCACCCGCTTGCAGCAGCGCGGCTACCCACACCCTGCTTTGACGCTGTCACCCTCGCACCCCTACAGGCCGCCCCATGAGTGCGAGAGAGACAGACCGACGAAAGCACTGTTTGGAATCAGTCTGCAAGCTGGCCGCACTGCAGGCTGATTCCGAACACTGCTCTGTCACTGTCTCTCTCGCACCCCTACGGACTGCCCCGAGTGCGAGAGAGACAGACCGACGAAAGCACTGTTTGGCCAACCAGTGCTGCCAGCCAGCTGCTGCGTAGTTTACGCCACTGCGCGAGACATGCTGGTAGCGGTGCACGTCGGCGTGCAGGACGTGTTGGTTGTTTTTCTTATTATTTTTTTTACCTTGTTAAATTTATGTCCTCTTCGTTTTCAGATTAACAATGTGGAAGAACCAGGCGAGTCACCAATGGTGAAGAGAACCGGGTTCTCCGACGAGGCTACCTTTTACAACGATGGCACGGTCAACCGACACAACGACCACCACTACGCGGTTCAAAATCCGCATTGCCTGAAGGAGACCAACCTTCAGTATCGGTGGAAGGAGAATGTGTGGGCCGCTATTGTAGATGATTATGTTATTGGACCATATTTTTTCGATGTCGATGTAAATGTCAATGGGGAGGTTTACCTGGATTTTCTTGAAAATATTCTTCCTGGACTACTTCAAGTGCTGCCGCCAGAGCTTCGGCGCACCATGTGGTTTATGCAGGATGGGCACCCTGCTCATCGGTGCCTCAACACCCGGTATGTTCTGAACAGAATGTTCCCAAACCGATGGATCGGGATAGGGGGCCAATCGAGTGGCCGCCTCGGTCACCTGACCTCACGCCCTGTGACAACTTTCTGTGGGATTATCTGAAGGAGCGAGTTTATCGCACATTGCCTGCAAACCGAGAGGAACTCCGAGATAGAATCAGACAGGCTTGTGCCACTGTAACTCCAGAAATGCTGCACCGAGTAAGAGAAAATTTTGTTAAAAGGTGCACAATTTATGCAGACATGGATGGAGAACACTTTGAAAATCGCTTGACGTGATTTGATCCATGGTTGACTTATTGTGATGTTGTTTTTTGTTTTGTGACGAGTATTACCACTTGTAATTAACGTTATTATTAAATGTTATAATTTATTTAATGTGTAACTAAGTAAAATGCAATTTAAACAGTTATTTTTTATTTTTGGTCAATGTAAGACAAATAATTGTGAAAAAATTGAATCATTTTCGTTCATTGTTTCTATTTTTGGTCAATTTAGGACAAAAGACGCCATGTCATGTCGCACAGGCGGCCAAGCAAGTGCCAACGTAAACCCGCATGACCCCGCAAAACCCCGCTCTGGGTTGCGCGCCTTGGCTGGCCGGCAGGAGGGTGATGTCAGCAGCAACCTCTTTGTCCAGACCTGGCAGGCCAGCATCCAGGCCCAGTCGTGGGCCAGTTCGGCCTCGAGTACTGGCTGGCCCCTGGCCAGCCCAAGTGGTCGGCCAGTCAAGCGTCGAGGCCAGGGTGGCAAGCGGCCAGCCTAGGTCGTCGGCCAGCTCGGCGTGAAGGCCGGGCCAGCCAGAGGCCTGCCCCTGTCGTAGGCCAGCTCGGTGTCGAGTGCCGGCAAGCCACTGGCCAGCCTCAGTCCTGGGCCACTAGCCAGCCCAAGTAGTGGACCAGCTCGGCGTCAAGGCCAGGCTGTTAAGCGGCCAGCCTAGGTCGTCGGCCAGCTCGAAGTGTAGGCCGGGCCAGAATCTGGCCAGCCTTACAAGGAAAGGTATTCAGGGCGTACACTCAGATTTCAGCCAAACTTTTTTTTTTCGTAGAATGACATATTAGAATAAGAATGCACCCCAAAGTTGGTGCCAAGATACATATCCACACCCTTTCTGATTTGTTTAAGACCTAAAACCGGGGTAAAATGGGCCTTTTTGCTGTGTATAGGTCATTTTCGGACATCGAGTCGGAAAATTGGAAGTCGAGTTTCTGATCAATTTCTACGTTATTTGGTCCCTTAATAACGAAAATGAGATATATTTTTGGTTACAGATCATATTTTGTACATATTTGGTATAACTCCCCAACTAAGATCAAAAATCTGCTGTTTGCATGTAAAAACATGGGCCATTTTAGCCCGTTTTTAGGTGTTAAAAAATCGGGAAGGGTTTGGATATGTATCTTGGCACCAACTTTGGGGTGGATTCTTAGTCTAATATGTTATTCTTACGAAAAAAAAAGTTTGGCCGAAATCTGAGTGTACGCCCTAAATACGTTCCCTTGTTAGCCGTGGGCCAGCTTGGCGTCGAGGTTTGGCTGGCCACTGGCCAGCTCGACGTGGAGGCCGGGCCAGCCAGAGGCCAGCATTTGTCGCGGGCCAGCTCGGCGTCGAGTTCTGGCTGGCCACTGGCCAGGTTGGCCAGCGGATAGCCTAGGTTGTCGGCCAGCTCGGCGTTTAGGTCTGGCCAGCCACTCAGCTAGCACGGCGGGCCGGCTGCCAGCGCTGCGCAGTGTGCGGCCTAGCCGGCGGGGGCATCTCCTCTACCTGGCGCGCGTCCCCCCCCCCCACTATACATGCCTCTAGCCGCCTGCGCTGCGCCGGGCTGAGCGAGGCATCCCGCACCCGGTAGTGACGTTCACTCGCTCGCTACGAAGGATGGACATTGACGCTTCTGGAAGCTGCTTTCAGCCCAGCTTCCGCCCACACCGCACGGTTCCGGCGGCGCAGCGTAGGAGGGGGGGGGGGAGCGGAAGGGGTGCGCGCCACTTCTTCGCGCCAATTTCGAATTAGAAGATCAATTAAATCAACATGGCGAACATCGGGACTCCTGGGTCCAGCAAGGGGGAAAAGAAGACTGACACTGCAGGTAAAAGAGCAGAATTAATGAGGTTCATTAACAGTGCGAAGAACCTTCCAGGACCACTCTTTTCGAAACTGCAACCCGGCACTCAAATTTCATTTGCGGCTGTCTATGATGGATCAACATATGAACTTGGATCTCAAATTTTGGAGGCTGGGCAGTGCGTCCCTAATCATGTGGATTATGACACCTGCTTGACCTTGTATAAGGATTTAATAGAAGACATGTATCAACAAGTTATTCAAGAGGTGGACGAAGCGGCAGCGAAAATTGTTGCTACTGCATTTAGGGACAATGCAAGTCAGGTTAATGATTTCGAAGTAAGTTCATATGGCTTGCTTCAAGTCGATACCTGTTTGTTTATTGTGAAAACTTATCCATGTTCTTGTTGTGTTACAGGTCGATGTAAGGGTGAAGTCGCTTTTTATTGTTAATCCCCTTACTTTCTAAGTTAATTGGTACACTGATCACGATGACGATCACAATCTTCTGACATTCCGCCACAAAACTGTAAATGCTTTGATCCAGGAACCAAAGGGGCATCTTTTCGGCCAATCCGAAAGCGATTCCCCAATTTACGTCAGGAAACGTTGCACGAGTTACCCGCATGGGCTTCAGGTACTGTCTTTCCAATTGATTTTGAATTAAAATTTTGATTTTTGTTTCGTAAACAATCTGCCAGTTTGAACTGAACAATCGTGTCGGTTTGAACTGAACGATCGTGTGGTTTTTACATGAAAACTTGTTCATGTACTGCTTTCTGTTTTAAGATAATATGTTTGTTTCAGGCCAATGACAGACGATGTTCTTGTAGTCTTGGATGAAATTTCTAAAAAGGGTGTTGTCAGACAATGTTGATGCAGATCAACTTATAGCCACGCAACTTATCGAACTAATTCTAATGTCGACAAACACCATAGCTTGGTCAACAATACTCAACAACAAAAACCCGAATGAAAGGTGGCCGATCTTTGGCACAGCAAAACAACTGTGGAAAGTGAGTAGTCACCCCGTTCTAATGGTACAATCGTCTCAATTTAAAAAAATGTCTAAATGTATTTTTCTTTCTTCTTTACCACAGTGCTGGGCAGACAATGATTGCTTAAGTGTTGCAGCAATTACTATATCAAAGAAGGTCTGCCGTTTTGTTACGAAGACATTCAAGTACAACTCTAAGCCATTGGACCTGTTGCATTCACGGGCAATTTATGGGACTTGACAGAACGGCATGTCGCCAGCTCATTCTTATGTCCGTGCTGCAACTCAGTCTGTGAAACACGAACAAATCGAAAAGTCCATTTCGAAAAGTAAGTTGTAGACAATACACGTAATTAATAACTGCCACAGTTAATGCATGATTTGCCAAATTTACAAATTGTCTTGTTTTATTTTCAGATGTGCAAACAGGGAGACGTTCCCTCAAGAGACCACACTTGAGGCCCACAAACTTTGTGGCGCTGGCTTTCAACTAATAAGTGCGACGGTCCTGAGAAAATAGACTTTTCTCATAACAAGTGCCATCATATATCACCACAGGCAGCCCTGCTGTTTATTAAAGTAACGCACCTGCATGATTCATATGTAAGAATACATTAACAAGTGTTAACACGGTTTTTTTCCTCCACAGGTTCCTATCCTTCAAGTGCTGAGGTATGTTGTTGTTGCACCTGACAAAATATTCACCCCCAATCAGTACTATTTCACAGAAATGGGCTTCAAAGCTTTCGGGAGTACACTAACAAGAAGGATACGAGAATTTGCAGAGGGCGGCCTCCCTCATGAAACCTACAAACATCCTCAGAAACATCTGAAGAGGAAAGGGAGAAAATTGCAAGGTCCACACCTCGGAATGTAGATATAAACCAAGAAAACAGAACATATTAGAGCAACTCAAGTAACAAGAAACCAATCAGCCACCTGCCAGCAGCTCATCTGACTCAAGTTCTTCTGAAGATATTGAATTTCTAAACAAGATCCACAAGAGGAAACGAAAGCACCAGCAACCTTCCGATTCTGATTCTTCATAATCACCTTGCCATTGTCTTTAAAATGCTAGATGATGATATATGTTGTGCTCAAAAAGCATTATTGTTGTTACAGTTATACTGCAGTAAAAGATATTTTTTATGTGATTTTATTTGAATTATCTTTAATTCAAACGGTTCATGAGAAATAGCTCTCCTTCTAAATAAACAAGGTAGGTTTACGCCAGACCGTGTCTTGTCGTAACAGGCTTCGCGATGCTGCGCCAGTTTCGACAATTCACGCCTGGCGTTACACCTACCTTGGCCTGCGGCGCTTTGCTTGCCTTCGGCAAGCTGTTTAAAGGGTTTATTGAGGCAATGAGTAGTGCTCTACGTGATGAATGGTCGAAGTATACAAGCTAAGGCGCGCCGCCCTTCCGTCGAACCGAGTATAGGCAGCTCCGCTTCGCTGCGCTGGCAATTCAGTTCGACAGGGGCCGATACCAGCTTGGCCTGCCGGCGGATTCTTTTCGGGCCTTCTTCGGCCCTCGCACCAGACGTGGCTTGGCCCAATCGGAGGCCGTCTCTCGGGCCTTCGGTCCTTGCTCTTCACTCCCCGTGGAGGTAAAGCGCAAACTTATTGATATAACATCAGGACTGAGGCCTTCTCTTGTGTTCCCACTGTGCCATAGTTAATGTGCAAAACTTGGCCGTTGCACAAATGTTCACAATACATGAAGGCGGGCTCACAGACCCCCGTTCCGACCCCTCTTTGAAAAGGTCTTGCCGAGACCTATCGAAATCTGCAATAAAAATTTTTAGTCGGTCGATCCCCTTTTTTCAAGATCCTGATTCGGCCAACTGATGAAATCGGGCTCCTAGGCCCCCCTCCCGACCCCTCTTTGGAAAGGTCTTGCCGAGACCTATCGAAATCTGCAATAAAATTTTCTAGTCGGTCGACCCCCTTTTTACAAGATCAAGGGTCGAAGTTGATTATGTTAGTAAATTCGGGCCGAGGTAGCCAATTCGCAGTTAAATCTTTGGTCAGGGGTCCCAATTGATTTCATTTTCGTCTTCAGCACCTTCAAAAAGTCACTAAAAAGTTGCACTTTTTCTGCCGTTTTTTTAGTGTTTTTTCGTTGGTACGTCTGAATAATTTGAGATAGAGAGCTGAATTTTGGCGTGTGGCGAGCCAAGGATATACCTAACAACCCTGCAAAATCTCGTCTCGATCGGCCGAGCCGTTTGGGAGGAGTAGTGCGGACACACAAACAGACAGACAGACAAAACTTTTCAACCCCACTCGAGTAACTGGCTTCGCTAATCGCTCAGCCAAAAAACGTTTCAAAACGATTGTTCCATTATGTTCTGAGTTTGTTCCGAGTTAATCTTTTACCAAACTGTGCCGTATGTAAGAGCAAGTCATATGAGGGTCGGCCAACTTCTTATTTGGTTAACGGGACAAAAGATTTTCTAAACAAACCAAGAACGTTGAAAAACGTTTGTTTTTTAAGGTTCCGCGTTTGTTCCGATTAAAAATGATACTTAACCGCGCTTTAAAAGCTGTTAGCATGTGTAAACGCCAGGCGTGGACAGTCGTAACTGGCGCAGCATCGCGAAGCCTGTTACGACGAGACACGGTCTGGCGTACACCTACCTTGTATCGACCCCTTTTAAGAAAACCATCCTTGCTCGCCCGGGCGCTAAGAGACCATCCTGACTCGCCGGGGCGCTAGGAAACTATTTTAACCCACCCGGGCGCTAGGAAACCGTCCTAAATTATTTTGTGTAGTACTTAGAATAGTCTCCTAGCGCCCGGGCGAGTTAGGATGGTCTCCTAGCGCCCGGGCGAGCAATGATGGTTTTCTTAGGAAGGGTCGATATCTTGATTTTTTTTTTAGAACGGAGATATGCTCAATATATTTGGATCTACTGAAACATATGGACATGGCCGTGGTTTCTTCCTTACTTTTATGACCTGACTACGATTCGTTTTCGTCTAGAAGTTGGCTGTTTGCAGCAGAAGATAGATTGGGATGAATCAGTTGTTCTCTAAAACTACTTGGAATAGAGTAAAATAATTTGGTGTGGTCATGCCAACCATTCTGAAGAACAATAAAGAAAAAACTCAATTTGGAGATTAGTCAGTTATTCCCTTCTTCCACTTCACGGATCAAGTTGCGTGTAGATGAGGTGACTCTCGGTAATCTCATGTAAATATTTGGGCCTGTGTTTTGGTTGTTAATGTTATCTAATTGTGTCCTCTGCAAGTATAAGTTGCTCATATTCGCGGGGACATTACATATTTTTATGTTCAGAACCGATTTTGTTATTGTTTAGTATTTTTGTTACTGTTAAAGTACTTAAAGTTAAGTTTATTTGTGATATAAATTTGCAGAAAATAAGTGGAGGTCAATTTGCGTGTATCACGTGTCGTTTTGTAATTTTCTTGTTTTGCTAATATTTGCTGTACCAACTGACCACTGTGTAGTGTTAATTAATATCTAATAGATTTTTAAGTTATTGATTTTTGCATGGTAATACCTGATTTCTCCGTTTTTTGTTTTTTTGAGACAAAGTGATCACATTAAAAACTTGTATATAAGGTGCTTTTTTCATTTACTTATTCTGTTGTATCAACTGACTGTTCTTTGATATGGACTTGTGTAAGATGTTACTTGTGTAATTGAATTAAGAGATCCAAAATTTACTATTTTTTGATACCTGTGCGGTTTCAATCATTCTTTCCCTGGACGTTGGTACAAAATACATGTCTGTAACTCAATTATACTTTGCTGTTGTGTGCTGTGCTCCTTTCGAACCTACATTTACTCCTTATTCGTACCGTAAACTAGGTTAACTTAAGACGAAATTCCACGTTTTTTCGGCCGTGTGTCTAATATAATTCTTTCACCAACCCCATACCCAACTATGTTGAATTCGACATTTCTACCGTCAGTTTGACACCCACTAATTTTTATTTGGGTCGACTAAGATGGGAGCTACTCTGCAAACTCAGGAGTGTACTCAGTACACTCTGTTCAGCGTGTACTCACAAGCACACTCCAACGAGAGTGTACTCAGATGAGTACACTCCAATGACAGTGTACTCAGATGCGTAGACACCTAATCACGCCTGGCAGTATATGCAACTGTAGGTGTGCACTCATCTGAGAACACTCTCGTGGGAGTGTACTCATGAGAACAACCTCATTTGAGTGTACTCGTGAGTGCACGCTAAAGATAGTGTACTGAGTACACTGTTGAGTTTGCAGAGTACAGGCCTTCAAAGTTGTCTCAAGTTACCCTCGTGAGTAGGATCTAGTTGAAACAACATCGGAACAATGTAGAACAACTGATTTCCTATCGATTTATACCAGTGGCGTCTTTTTCCCAGCGTTTGCTGTTCGGGAAATTGGCCGACTTGTAATCGTAAATGATAATGGAATTGGTAAGCTTCATGAGTAGGAGCTACTTGAAACAACATCGGAACAATGTAGAACTGATTTCCTATCGATTTACACCAGTCGCGTATTTTTTCAGAGCGTTTGTTGATCGGGAAGTTGTCCGACTTGTAATTGTAAATGATAATGGAAGTGGTAGGCCTCGTGAGTAGGAACTAGTTAAAACAACATCGGAACCATGTAGAACAACTGATTTCCTATCGATTTATACCAGTCGTGTCTTTTTCAGAGCGTTTGCTGTTCCAGAAATTGGCCGACTTGTTATCGTAAACGATAATCGAATTGGTGGCCCAAGTGAGTGGGAACAAGTCGGAACAACACCGGAACATTGTTGTACAACTGATTTCCTATCGATTTGTAGCAGTCCGCCTTCCATTAGAAAACATGGGTCGGCTAGCTTCACTTAGCTGCTACCATCATACTTTGGCACTGGGACGTTGGGCCGGGGCGGCGGCGGCGGAGAGCGTAGATGGAGCTCGGCGATTCGGTCCACGAGCTCGGCCTGCCGCTCCTGGGCGGCGACGTGGACGGCGGCCCATTGCTCCAATATTTCCTCCATGGACCGGGAAGAACGGTCACGGTCACGAGAAGACGAAGCACCGCCGGGCATCGTGACGAAGAAGCAGGGGCGCAGGTCTTCAGCAACACTTCTGACACTAAATGTTAAGGAGCGACCCGTACTTGGAACTCGGACTTTTATTCAGGAATACAACAGGGAAGGACACAACTCGTAACCCCAGGCAACAGAGCCCGCCTACTGCGCATGCGCTCGCGCGCGCCATCTAGCGGCGCTCTCTAACAGTATCGGCAGGGCCAAAGGGTGCAGCCTGTGATTATTGTTGTTGGTCCCACCTTAGACAAGATAACAAAGAGCTATGTCTGCATTGACAAGACCTTGTGGGCTTCCAGCTGTGTGATGAAATCTATTGACACATGTTTAAAAGCTGCATTCACAACAGAAAGTGAATACCCTCCGCAGTCCCAGCACTTGTGGGAAGCTACTGAAATGTATCTACAAAATTAAAACTCCGTTAGATAATATTTTGTGAATCAGTTTAACTCATTGTGAATGATGGTCATTTCAGTTGGATTGTTTTCTTTCTATGCTGTTGGTATTTTTTCTCTCTTTCTTTAGTTGTTCAGTTTGTTTCCTAGGTGTTAGTTTTGTTATTATGGCTTTCTTTTGTTGTGTTTGTGATGTGATGCACCCAACTATCCCACAACTGATGCAGCACTATAGAGGAGTTCATCATTTTAGGGCTTCTTTATTTCAAGTATTTCCCTGTCGGCAACCAGGATGTGGGAGGTTTTACGATAGATTAGAGTCCTTAGCTCATCATTTAAAAACCCATGTTGACGACATATATTTTAATAATATCGTAAATTACAAAAATGTTGAAAATAATGATTTCGTAATCTTTGATAATGTGGTGGACGAAGTTAATAGTGGTCCTGGTCAACCTATTGAACCTATTTATGTGCAGCAAGGTCCATTCAATGAAAATAATGTTCCATTGACATTAGAAGAGTTTGTAATTTTAGTGAGCTCATCTGCCTTGAGATTTGTTGCTAACCTGTATGCTGACCCTGTGCTGCCCAGGTGTCTTATTCAAACAATCATTAACCATTTTAGTAGCTTTTTTAAGGGCTCTTATCTGCCTCATCTCAAAGACAAGGTGTATCGTATTTTGCCCATTCAAAATAGAGCGGAATTAGATGATATTTTAAAATAGTTCAGAATCCCTTGACAGGAGTAGAAACTGAGCATTTATGTTTCAATGCCTTTCTTGCTGAATTAAGGATCGTGGGGAAACAGTGGTCCATCATCCGACGCGAGTTCTTCGACCGGTTACTCCAACACGCGGACCCTGATGAGAAGATCGCGCTGCTGGAGCTCGCGGGCCGCCTGGGGGTGGTCTTCAAGACGCAGGGTGCAGGCCTCACAAACTTGTCAAACCTAAACCATTTGACATTGGCGTTAAAGACAAAACTGAAAATGTCATGGGTCATGCTGAACTTCAAATTCATCCTATGATATTAGATGAGTACTTCTTGATTGGGTGTAAGACTCTGGCAATGACTAGCAAAAGATACAAGGGAGCCAAAGGAAATAGCGACGAAGATTTTGGTAGCATCAATGTAATCCTTCTTGGTGATGTAAAAGACAATTCATTTGTTTCAAAAACTCAACAATCACTTTTAGGAATGGAAGAAAAAACTGTCATAATGAACTTTCAGAAAAAAAAAAACATTTGTTTTGACAACACGCCTTCGTCAGAAAGACCAAACATTCCTCTATATGTTGGATAATGTAAGTGAAGGGCATATCGTATATCACATCATTAGAATATCAATTACTTAAAACCAGATTTAGGACCAATGTCAGTGAACAAGATAGTATGCGCTTTGCAAACGCAATTTGAATTTTGTTAGTGTTTTACAGTTGCTACGACTGAATGATTTCAGATAAAAAGCTGAGTTTTGGCGTGAGGGCGAGCCAAGGACATACCTAATAACCCTTTTGGCCCCCGAAGGGGGCCAAAAGCATAGGGATTGCAGGGGCGGATTTGCCCGGCCGGCTTACTGGAAATCAGAAATCGTCACTCAGAAATGCCCAAAAAAATCACATTTGGGGCCCAATTGGGCATTGGCTTCTAGCTCGCTTCGCTCGCTTCAAACAACCTACTGAGGCTCTTTTCACAAGCAAATAAGCAAGATAAACGTTGAACTTTTGACTTATGAAGTGCCTTCCTAAGTCCTGAAAATCTATTCCAGGCTCAGAAGAAATTCGTTGTATGGGTTTGCAAAGCTATGTTTTGGAACCATTTGTTTAGATTGGCCAACATAAAAAATGCACCTTTTATTTGCTCAAAATACTCTCTGAAGTTTTTTATGTGGCCTTCGTGGAACCGTTCGAACCCCAGCAAAAGGGATTTTAAGCTGAACAAGGCTATGGTTTATACCACGCTTCGCTCGCGACAAGTAATCCGCTTTGTCTCCAAATTTCGATTCTGTGGACATTGCAAAAAAACAAAAAAACAGAGTATGCTTGCCTGCCCTTCAGCATCTGCCTTCCCTCGAACCCGACAGTGTCCTTACCCAGGGGGGCAGAAACAGCTTAGGTAGCGCGTGGGCCCATGCGCCCCACCGCAGCCGACGCGTGGCGCGCGGCGGACTGCGCTACAAGTCGAAATTAAAATCTACAGAACTTTGTCAAAATTTCATCAAATCGATCAAACGAGGTCATTTTTAGATTCTACACTAAATTTCCTATCGACGAAAGTCAATGGCTTAGCGTGTTTATCAAGCGAAACAAGTTATTTCTCGATCAGAAGTCAATTTTACCGGCACCGGACAGCCGACTTGATATTTCCCTCTCGCTGAAAAAGTGATTTCCGTTCGTTTTAGGTCCATGCATACAGCAAGCCGATTGTTGGCCATTGTTTCCCCTGTGGCGTGATGTGCTTGGAATGTCGAAACCACCTCTGGGGCGACCACCGTGATCCAAAATGTAATTTGTACACTTTGTCCAAAATTGCTTTTTGCAACTTTGGAGGTTAACAGCACAGCTTGTAAAAGCGCGTTTGTCATATTCTATACGCCTAAGCCACGCAGAATTTAATTTTCTATCACCCCGTGCTATGGGTTTTTCGAAAGGAGGTATAACTTCAGATATCTCGCAAAAGTCCCGAAACACTACAAAAACGCAGTAACAGTACACGCAAACGGGGGAGCTTAATGTGAAGAAACTAAAGCTCGGATAAAAAATCTGACACCACCACGATACAGCCCGGACAATTTTATAGGCCATAGTCAAGTTTCATTACAATCGGACAGTCGGATTGGACACGGCTTGCAAATTTCTCAAACCTTGTTCCGAGCGCCGCCGCACTGATTTCTCATACTAACGCCACCTGACCCAACTCGTTGGGGAGTCTTCCTTTTAGAATATTCATTGTTGTGTTCAAACCGACTGTCCGATTGCAATGAATTTTGAATATGGCCTTTAAAATTGTCCGGGCTGTAACGTGGTGGTGTCAGATTTTTAATCCGAGCTTTAGTTTCTTCACATTAAGCTCCCCCGTTTGCTTGTACTGTTACTGCGTTTTTGTAGTGTTTCGGGACTTTTGCGAGATATCTGTGGTTATACCTCCTTTCGGAAAACCCATAGCACGACGGCTGTCTCCATGAAGGAAGATGCCTGGCACATCTGCACACCCGAACGCCCTGGCAGCTTCGGGTGGCTTCGGGGTCTCCCACCACTCCACTCAGCCGACCTAGTTCCCAAATACCACCACAAGTGGCGCCACATGTTTCGAAATTCGGCGGGATTCCCCCCATACACCTGATCAGTCAGTTCATGTCAGTTCTTCTAACTAGGGAGAGGCGAAACTCAAGGCTGAGCCTAAGTTTAAAGAGTCCTATTATTGATTTAGAATAGTTTAAAAATTTAAAGTTAGAATAGTTAGAAAGTTTGCATTAAATCATACTGAAAACAACAGCCGACAGCCCCTTTTAGTGGAAGGAATTCAAAGTATTGAGATGTTGCAGACATTTAGAAAATTGAGTCAGTGCGGGGTACCTTTTAAGTTAGAGCGGTGAGGTAAAAGTTCCCTTTTTCTTACATAATCTTAGTCAGTTCCTAAGATAAATGAGATATTTAAAAAATTTTCTGTCACTTTTTTCAGTTATGTTTCCTGATGATTTAAAGCTTTGTCCCATTGCTGTACCTCTAAAGATACCCCGCACTGACTTCCAAACTAGTTACGTTGCATGTGAAAATTCTGTTAAGCGAAAAGTTAACGATGAAATTTTTTTGACAACGATTAGTGATGTATTCAGTTATATTATTGCAACAATTTAATCTGGTGTGACAAATGTATTCAGACCTTTCTCAACAGCTTGGTATCTGAAGGTTTTAAGGTCAAAACTAACTAAAATACATAAATTCAAATTTTGGCATGAGATCACCATTTTCGGTGTTCCCGCCCCCCTTAAACTGTAATTGTTTATTTTGCGAAGAAACCAGAACATCGCATCGGAATTAAGCAGCGCTAAAAAGGACTTTATGTAATTTAAAGGAAATACCATAGACTTACAAGGAAAGGTATTCAGGGCGTACACTCAGATTTCAGCCAAACTTTTTTTTTTCGTAGAATGACATATTAGAATAAGAATGCACCCCAAAGTTGGTGCCAAGATACATATCCACACCCTTTCCGATTTGTTTAAGACCTAAAAACGGGGTAAAATGGGCCTTTTTGCTGTGTATAGGTCATTTTCGGACATCGAGTCGGAAAATTGGAAGTCGAGTTTCTGATCAATTTCTACGTTATTTGGTCCCTTAATAACGAAAATGAGATATATTTTTGGTTACAGATCATATTTTGTACATATTTGGTATAACTCCCCAACTAAGATCAAAAATCTGCTGTTTGCATGTAAAAACATGGGCCATTTTAGCCCGTTTTTAGGTGTTAAAAAATCGGGAAGGGTTTGGATATGTATCTTGGCACCAACTTTGGGGTGGATTCTTAGTCTAATATGTTATTCTTACGAAAAAAAAAGTTTGGCCGAAATCGGAGTGTACGCCCTAAATACGTTCCCTTGTTAACATTGAATAACATCTCCGATTGCAATGCGAATGTGTCGGCGTCGCGTCGGCTATCGCATCGGCCCCGCCGCCCGCCGAGCGCGAGCCGAGCATCCCGAACCGACCCGAGCCGATGTGCAAATGTGCCAGGTATTTTCCTGCGTTGAGACGCCCGGCATAGCACGGGGTGATAGAAAATTAAATTCTGCGTGGCTTAGGCGTATAGAATATGACAAACACGCTTTTACAAACTGTGCTGTTAACCTCCAAAGTTGCAAAAAGCAATTTTGGACAAAGTGTACAAATTACATTTTGGATCACGGTGGTCGCCCCAGAGGTGGTTTCGACATTCCAAGCACATCACGCCACAGGGGAAACAATGGCCAACAATCGGCTCGCTGTATGCATGGACCTAAAACGAACGGAAATCACTTTTTCAGCGAGAGGGAAATATCAAGTCGGCTGTCTGGTGCCGGTAAAATTGACTTCTGATCGAGAAATAACTTGTTTCGCTTGATAAACACGCTAAGCCATTGACTTTCGTCGATAGGAAATTTAGTGTAGAATCTAAAAATGACCTCGTTTGATCGATTTGATGAAATTTTGACAAAGTTCTGTAGAATTTAGTTTCGCCTTGTAGCGCAGTCCGCCGCGCGCCACGCGTCGGCTGCGGTGGGGCGCATGGGCTCACGCGCTTCCTAGGCTGTTTGTGCCCCCTGCCTTACCATTGACCAATAGACCACGAAACACGAAACATAACGTTTGCGGCACAGTTACCTTATTGAAATTACTTGTTTTCATTGCAGTCCAAACAAATAAAGAACAACATTGGGTTGCGTGAGGCCCTCTCATTTTTTATTGTCTACTTGACCCGCAGTAAGTTATACTCGTCACTTTTCGGCGTTGTCATGTAAACGATGAAGTACCTCGTCGAAAGCTTCAAGCTCGCTACGCTCGCATTTCATCAAACGCACCACATGTTATGCGACACCATTTTTCGAGTTTTGATCAAGCCCCCCCCCCCCCAATTCACATGGGAAACCACGTCCTTAAATACAAGGTCACTAGACACACGCTCCCTAAAAGTAGGCAACTTTTCATACATCCCCCCCCCTCTTCCGACCCGCCTAATTACGCCCCTGCTATCGACCACACAAATTTGAGCCCAAACAAGAATTGCCATTTTGCAGGTGTGCTCCTTTGATATGGAAACACTCTTTTGTGTCTTTCTACTAAGTACGGCGAGTCGAGCGACACCTCGTGGGGTCTGATCGGACTTACCTGGGCGGATTGGTAGCGTAACTTTCGTGGAAAAAAAATCCCATTCCATGGACGGTAATGGAAGCAGATGATACTCCTCATGTTTTGTCTAAATTGGTAGTTCTGTTTGAGCTTATTGATGTGAAGCTGCCAGAACAGTAATTTATCCCAAGTTTCCCCATATTTTCCTTTGTTTCTGGTCTTTAATCTACAGAGGGATATCAGCATGAAAATATACTTCTGCAGGAGTACCTGGATAGGTTTACGTCTCTACTGCCGTAGTACGTGTTAATTCCCGATGAGCAAAGTACGTAGAGTGGTCCTAGAGGCTTTGGCCTCACCCGCTTCACCTGCAAGGAACTGCTGCAGGCCGGCCTGCGACAATGCCACCCCGCGCGCGAGTGGCCGTGCTCCGCTGGGACTGTGCGCAGGCAGGCATTGTTGATGTTCCGCGCACATTGTTTGGCAGGCAGGCAGGCACCACCATTCACTATTCCGCCCAAGCCCAATTCTTATTGTTGGGATATGCGCTTGGTTTCTGGACTCTCGAGTAAAAGCAAGCTGACACCTTCATGTGTCGTGTAGTTTTAGGTATGTTTGAGGTGTGAAGGTATCATCTGCTAAAAAGCGTAGTTTTCACGTTTTCTAAGTTTGGAATTTTTTAACAGGTCTTTTAAAATCTTTACGCAGCTTAAACAGGCGGGCTAGTGGCAGGCAGCCGACAAGCGAGCGGGACGGGTGCAGGGGTGGAGGTTCGTTTTAAGATGGCGGACCAGAGGGGCATACCCTGCGTTTCTCTAACGGATGTAGGGCTCTACGGAGTGTATGCCTTTGCAGGGCGCACTGTTTATTCAACGAATGTGACGTCAGATTCGTTAGAATGTGAACTTTGTCACGTTGGTTTGATTACGATGTCACATTGTCGGTTGATTGGTTCAGCGGGGAGCATCTTTTCACGCCTAGGCCGTTGCCCCCCCCCCCCTAGTAATTTCTGACGAAGTAAACAAAGGCAAAGCTCACAGAGTCGGGATTCTTCGTCAACAGGTTCTCAACAGCGCCCCTGTGGCACCAGTGAGGGTCCCGGACGAGAGCGTGAGCGAGGTCGTGCTGCGGTTCTCGAGGGAGGGCGACGACGCTGCGTTTGTGGTCAGGGGAGCGGTGAACACGTTCACCGCGCTCCCCCTTCCACCCTTAAGCTCCTTGATCGCGGTATGCAGTCAAGTTATTTAGAGAAACAAGCGGCCTTAAAATAAATACTGGGACAGTGGCCCCACCGACCACACTTTGCAGGGGTCCCTGCTGGGCCAGACCCGACACGCCTGAGCGGTGAACACGTTCACCCCGCTCCCCCTTCCACCCTAAAGCTCCTTGATCGCGGTATGCAGCCCTTCCGCAAGGTAATTCATACTTGTTCGACCGTACTGCTGGAAGGAGACTGGTCCAGTTCTGATTCTGAGTGGGATGATGACTCGTCCCCAGAACTGTTCATCGACGAGAAGTCGCTGCAAGATCCTTTGCAAATATCGCTGTATCATCCAACAACGACATTTGTCAGTGTGGCTGACACCATGTCTCCTCCGCTCTTGGCCGCTTCGTCACGCTGCCCGTGTGGTGGGGCCTGACAAATCTGACCTGGCCGGCGCTGGCACCGCAGGTCAGTCTGCCGGAGCCGCTGGTGACACCCCCCGCAGCCAGCATTCTGAACGCTTTCTGGCACCGATAGAGGAGGGTGATGAGGTATGTAGAGGGCGTTAAGCAACTGAAACCTATTTTTAAACTCAGAAAAAGATGTTAGTTGGTCCGACTAACAGTTAGGTTGAAATTGAGACGTTCAAGTCCTTAGTTCTTAGAACCGACTCTAGTTGTCACCAACTTATTCTTAATTATCACAGTAAATTGTGCCTTACAAAATGGCAAACATCACATATTTTTCAAGGTGGGCGAAGGGGGTCTGGAGGGGGGTGGGAGTGGGGAGGTGGTCTTTTCACAAACAAGGAATCTCACTCGTCAATTCTGTCATCCTACCACCATTACAAGACAACAAAGTCTGGGCATCGTTCTTCAGTGAGTAAGGCACTCAATCTCTGCCGGTCAGCATAGACCTAGCATTGACCTAATCTGACTCTGTTTTTTGGCCCGTCCCGTATTATTTATGAAAAAAAATATCGAAGGACGGGCATATAGTATAATGCGTGCTGTGCTTTCGCCCGTCCGTCCGTCCGAGGTCTTCCCGTGGTCCGATCTTCACCAAATTTGGTATGCAGCCTCCTAGGGTGAACCAAAGAACCGCCCGGTGACGCCTTTTTTCGATCCGAGCCCCAGGGGCGCTGCTGCAGGTGCATCTTGGTTTACATGGTGTACAGGAGGATCTCTGCAACGGAGGCCGCTAGAAGGGCATGTAGGGGTATTTTTGGAATCGGGGCGACGAAATAAGGACGACGGTGTTAATTTCGAGCCGATCGGAAATGTTTGGGCCCAGGTTCGAATCCCGGTGGGGTAAAAATACGATCAAAATTTTCGACTCGAGTTTGACATTGTTTCAAATGTTTTCGGGGGTGCCGATAACGAAAATGAGATCCATTTTGACCCCTGACCCAGGTTCGAACCCCGGTGGGGTAAAATACGACCAAAGTTTTCAACTCGAGCTTGACATTGTTTCGTATGTTTTTGAGGGTGCTGATGACGAAAATGGCATCCATTTTGACCCCAGACCCACTTACGAATCCCGGTAGGGTCAAATGCAACCAAAATTTTTCCTTTTTGATCCCGAACTGGACCCAGGCGGTCGAGTGCCGTTTCCGTCACATAGGACCCTAATCTTTATTTCGAGGTAGACATGGTTTCATACGTTTAGGGTGCTGATGACGAAAGTAACATCTATTTAGTTTCCGACAGAGATTCGCATCACTATTGGCTAAAATACGACAGCAATTGCGAATGTTTTAAATGTACGGGACAGGCCAAAGATGCCGATTTGTATCGCCACTTTCCCTGTTTCTGTTGCCATATCGTTGTACCTTTTTGTATCTGCCGCAAAGTTCTTTATGCACCGTCTAAAATAACTAAAGTAGCAAATTGAGGATTTTCACTGAGCAATATTTTTGGGTTTAGCTAGAGAGATAAGGGGGCGAAAGCGAGAGGGGTCTGGCTGAACTGACTCCCCCGCTTTTAAAATTAGACCCAAACAAGGAAGCTCCCTTTTAAACAAGATAGCTTTACTGGGATTTAATGTCAAATTATAATCCTTCATTCTTTGCAGAGTTTGTTCGAACATTCGAGCAACCCGTTAAATTTTTGGATCCCAAAACAATATCATCCATAAAATATATTTCCCCCAGATTTTTCAGCACTAACGCCATAGCCATAAGAAGTCCATACTTTCCCTTTCCCCAGACCAGCTGCCTTTCCTAGCCGGACCCAGATACACAGGAATTGTCCTTGGCTCTATTAGGAAAAGTGACAGTGTTCTGCGTGTCAACAATTGTGCATGGCTGGAAGCTTTTAAAAGAGTCGGACTTTAAAACAAAGTCCTTCGCAGGTATCAATATCAGAATCCTGAAAGGCCTGAAAGGCACTGACAGTCCAGGGGCGCTGCTTCCAGGAACATTCTTAGAGATGTGTTAAAAGCCTTGAACACGAAATATGTAAGTAGTTCAATGAGGAGGGGCAATTCTATCACGGTTTTACAGTTCTTCTCCTTTACATGGGTATTGTTGATTACAGCTACTCGGTCAGCGAACGCGCGCAGTTGAACCATCGCCGGCGTGGTCTAAGGTACAAGCTCGCTGATCAAATATTTTCCAAGGTGGGCGAAGGGGGGAGAAGGGGGTCTGAAGGGGGGTGGGAGTGGGGAGGTGGTCTTTTCACAAACAAGGAATCTCACACCAAGTTTGTCATCCTACCAACGTTACTGGACGACTTACTCGGGGCCTCATTCCTCAGTAGGTGCCTAATTGATTCGTGACCCACGATTGATTTTTTACCTTACCTGTTGTTCTGTTCCTTCCTCAGAATAGAGAGGGCCGCCCGAGGCCATACCCTTCGACTTAGCTCAATAAAAATTTGTCTTGAAGTTCATTTTACTAAAGTCTATCCACCACACAAATTTGGGCCCAAACAAAAAAAAGCCATTTTGGAGGTGTGCTCCTTTGATATGGAAACACTCTTTTGTATCTTTCTACTAAGTACGGCGAGTCGAGCGACACCTCGTAAGGGCCGATCGGACTTACCTGGGCGAATTGGTAGCGTCGCTTTCGTGGAAGAAAAAGCGTAATTTTCACGTTTTACAAGTTTGGAATTTTTAACAGGTCTTTTAAAATCTTTACGCAGCTTAAACAGGCGGGCTAGTGGCAGGCAGCCGACAAGCGAGCGGGACGGGTGCAGGGGTGGAGGTTCGTTTTAAGATGGCGGACCAGAGGGGCATACCCTGCGTTTCTCTAACGGATGTAGGGCTCTACGGAGTGTATGCCTTTGCAGGGCGCACTGTTTATTCAACGAATGTGACGTCAGATTCGTTAGAATGTGAACTTTGTCACGTTAGTTTGATTACGATGTCACATTGTCGGTTGATTGGTTCAGCGGGGAGCATCTTTTCTCGCCTAGGCCGTTGCCCCCCCCCCCCCCCCCCTAGTAATTTCTGACGAAGTCAACAGCGGCAAAGCTCATAGAGTCGGGATTCTTCGTCAACAGGTTCTCAACAGCGCCCCTGTGGCACCAGTGAGGGTCCCGGACGAGAGCGTGAGCGAGGTCGTGCTGCGGTTCTCGAGGGAGGGCGACGACGCTGCGTTTGTGGTCAGGGGTGGCGAACACCATGTCTCCTCCGCTCTTGGCCGCTTCGTCACGCTGCCCGTGTGGTGGGGCCTGACAGATCTGACCTGGCCGGCGCTGGCACCGCAGGTCAGTCTGCCGGAGCCGCTGGTGACACCTCCCGCAGCCAGCCATTCTGAACGCTTTCTGGCACCGATAGAGGAGGGTGATGAGGTGTGTAGAGGGCGTTTAGCAACTGAAACCTATTGATGACGGACTGTCGATGACGGCCCGTCACCGACAAGCTGTCAAAGATGGGCCATCATCGACTGGCCGTCACGAACTGGCCGTCACCGACAGGCCGTCACCGACAGGCCGTCACCGACAGGCCGTCACCGACAGGCCGTCACCTAGAGCCTGTCACCGACATTGGCTGTGCGATAGCGAAGCCAGTTACTCGAGTAGTGTTGAAAAATTTTGACTGTCTGTCTGTCTGTCTGTCTGTCTGTCTGTCTGTCTGCGTGTCTGTCTGTCCGGACTACTCCTCCTGAACGGCTCGGCCGATCTGGCTGAGATTTTGCACGGTTTTTGGGTATGCCCTTGGCTCGCCACACGCCAAAATGCAGCTTTCTACGCAATCCATTCAGTCGTACCAACAAAAACACACAAAGAAAACGGCAGAAAAAGTGCAACTTTTTAGTGACTTTTCATTTTAGAGACATTGCTGAAGTATGCTACTGGGAGATATTTTCCACTCCTTTTCTGCGATAGCATCGCACCAAGATTACCTTTTGATGCATCGATGAATAGTTTGGTTTATATATCTTCATCGAATAAAGCCAAGGTTGCTTCTGACAAAATGTGATATTACAAACTCTCGATGTAAGCCTTATCCTCCTCTGTCCACACAAATGGTGATTTTTTTGTTGCAATATCTTTGTACCTTTTTGTATCTGCCTAAAAGTTCTTTATGTACCGTCTAAAATAACTAAAGTAGCAAATTAAGGATTTTCACTGAGCAATAGTTTTGGGTTAGCTAGAGAGATAAGGGGGCGAAAGCGAGAGGGGTCTGGCTTAACTGATCCATGAAGCGGAAGAAGGGGATAAGTCATTTTTAGTCATTTTACAGGAGAAACAGAAAACAGGTTGCAGGACCAATTCAAACTAATTGACATGATATCATGAATGGTGATCATTCAATAAAGCATGGCTCAAAAATGGGACAAAAGTTGGAGGGGTTAGGCCGCTCCTTCTAGGGTTTCGGAGACTTGCCACTACACGCATAAGTGGACAAAAGAGTCATGTCGATTTAGTTCCATCAAATGAATGGAATATGGAGTCAAGTCAGGAAAAAAATTGGTAAAAGGGGTTAACTCGACTTGTGTCCAGATGTCAAATTGAATTTGGAGACAAGTTGACGAGGCTCCAAATGTCATGTTGCAAAAAGAGTCAAGTCGAATTTTTGTGCGGCGTTTCCAGGACACTTTGAATTTCATGTAATAAATGAGAAAAGATCTCTTCTTGGCGAGTTACGAGTGTCAGTGATCTTGCCCATGCCCATGCGAACCTGGTCGCGTTTGAGGATTAAAAAAAAAAGTGCAAAAAAAATATAAACGATTTGCGCGAAACAAACCGAGAAAAATGTTCACGTTGACAACAACATATCATTAAATGTTGTACAATTGGTTGTCAACACTTGTTGGCTACAATTTGAAAATGTTTTCTGCTTGCTGCCTTGGGATTCAACAGCTAGTTCAAAAATTCAGAAAAACGTATGTTTTTTCTTAAGTTTCGATCATGTCACCCTGTTCTATCGCCCTCAAGTCGGTGTGCCAGGCTCAACGACTGCATTCATCTGCTCAAATCAGTGGGCAGCCCTTTTTGCAGCTACAATGGACCAACATATGGTAACCTAACCTGTGAGTAAGCCACTGCTTATTGCAATGTTGTTATAAGTATTATCGCTCTGGATGTGTTACTGACACTCGTAACTCGCCAAGAAGAGTTGTTTTCTCATTTATTACATGAACTTCCAAGTGTCCTGGAAACGCTGCAAAAAAATTCGACTTGACTATTTTTGCAACACGACATTTGGAGTCAAGTCAAATTAGGTTGAAACGCGAGACTTCACATTTGGACTTAAGTTGAGATAACTCCTTTTTCCAACCGATGAATAACAACCTAAGTTGACTTATCTCCTTTTCCAACTTTCAAATGGAGCCATGTGGATTTTCCGTGACGTCTCCTTTTTGGGACTACAAGGTGATCGTAAATGGAGCCAAGGGGAGTTATCCCCTTTTTCTGTGTCGATTTGCTCCCTTTCTATGGGGAGTTCAGGCAAAAGTTTAAAACAGTTAGATTCGAATTTTTTTGAAGTATTATAATCCATGAAAAAGTCATTTTTGGAATGAGTCGACTTATCCCCTTCTTCCGCTTCATGGATCAACTGACTCCCCCGCTTTTAAAATTAGACCCAAACAAGGAAGCTCCTTTTTAAACAAGACAACTTTACTGGGATTTAATATCTTTCATTCTTTGCAGTGTTTGTTCGAACATTAGAGCAACCGTTGAAACTTTGGGATCCCAATACAATATCATCCATAAAATATATTTCCCCCAGATTTTTCAGCACTAACGCCATAGCCATCTGCTGAGAGACGGACGGGCTTATTGAGGCCCCCTCTGGGAGTCGAGCAAATCTATATGCTTTGTTGTTATGGGTAAAGCCTAGTAACAATTAACTTTCTTCTGACATCTTAATAGTGAAAAAATAATTAACTAAATCAAATCTGCTGCAACAGACAATACATCTTTTATGGCGTAACTTTTATAATTCAGTTTTTCGCCCCCTCCCCCAGGCCAAAGCGGTGTCGGGATTGTTAGGGATGATGGCGATGACGACACTCAGCCCCTCGTGGCGGTGGTGCTATCTTGGCTCCTGACCACAGTGCTCCTACAGAGCAAGGTAAGGGACCAAACCCGTACTCCGAAGCTCTTGACAGCCTCATGCGTGGCGATCTGAGTACTGCGGAGGGTGCCGAGAAGGTCAGCAGGATTGATCAGCTGGTCTCTGGCAGCCCTCCCAAGGCCACACAGGAGGATGTCGCAGAAGCTGCAAGGCGCGCATCAATGCAGCTCACAAGAGGTGAGGATGTGCTTAGGGCGTCGGCTAGGCTGGCGGCCGGCCAGACCAGAGCTGAGCCGGCCGGGCTGACAGTCCGTTCGGTCATCGTCGCCGAGCCTGACAGCTACTCACTGCAGCTGCTGCAAGAGTGTTTGTTGTTACGAGTGTCTTTGTTGGTGGCGATGGCGGCTACGGCTAAGGACAATGGTGGAGTCTTTTTTTCCTCAATTTTCGGGAAGCGTACGGCGGTATTCCCTCTTGCGGGCTTACTGTCATCACGTGACGTCATGGATGTTTTTTTATCATGGCGTCAATGTTTTGGCCGAATGTGTCATCAAAAGAGCCCGCCGCACGGCGCGGAAGGTCCGAGCTCTAAATAGCTGGGCATGAACAAGATGTGCATGACGGAGGACGCCGTGACGCGGAAGATAAAGGCTGTTCACGACAAGTACGTCAGTCTCAGAAAACGACGGCTCCACGGTGGGAAGGCGTTCGAGGAGCAGCTGGTGGACTTCAAGGTGGACATGAGGGCCTTGTTTGACGTGTCCAGTGGCCGAACGGACGCAGCGCCAAGTCGGCAAGTGGTGCGCCATGCCCAGAAAATGGGTCAGAAAGGCGGTTGCACTGCTCCTGTCAAAACTGAGTCTGACGTAAATGATGATCCAGGGATGTACAGTGCAAAAGGGGGAGGGGGATTGGCATCCGGCCAATGGGCGGATCACGAAGCGAACATTTGAGGGGGGGGGGCTCTCTAGATCCGCTCCGTTAGTAGGAAAACATTTTACAATGCCTTTTTTTTGGGTGGGGGGGGGGGGGGTGTTGAAGTTGGCAGTTCTGTGTTCTGTGTATAACGACTCGATGTATCGATATGTATTGTGGTGTAAATATCGTGTTCCTGTTTCAACTTATATAAATCGCTCACTCTGTTCCTGAACCAGTTCCGTGAACGTTCTTTTCATCACCTCTCTCAAGCACTCCTCACCATGTAAACCATGCAAATGTAAAACAAATCCTATGGTATCTTAAAGGAACTCAACATATCGGCATTCATTACTCATCTGAGAATGACAATGACCTAACTTTTCATGCTTACAGCGATAGTGGCTGTGGTTGATCTGGACCAGAAGGTAAAATGCAAAGTATAACTGGTTTCGTTATACTTAACGCCAGAGGCATAAACTTGGGGTAGCCACAAGCAAGGGGTTGTATCTACTTCCACCACAGAAGCAGAATACATTGCCGCTGCTGAGTGCGTCAAGGAACTAAAATACTTAAAACCTTTCCTGTCTGAACTGACTGGTACACCCCAACAGTGCAACGCTGTATGTGTATCACCAGAGTTCGATGGACTTGATTGGAACAGGACAAATGAACCGCAGGAGCAAACATATATATCCGATTTAACTTCATCAGTGAATGTTTCGGAGAAAATATGTTTTCTGTTATATACTGCCCGACAAACGAGCAACTTGCAGATGTTCTGACACAAGCTCTACAGTACGAAAAGTTCTCTGTATTTAAAAACCATCTGTGTCATTCACTTCAAGGAGGTAAAACACAACGGTGCTTTGGCTCTCAACTTCTGTCTGCCTTTTGCTCAACCTTGATTGTTTCTAAACAGTTTCGCATTATGCAACTTTTAAGGGCTGTGTCTAAAGTAAAAGTTGGCAGTACCGTGTACTGTGTATAACGACTCGATGTATCGATATGTATTGTGGTGTAAATATTGTGTTCCTGTTTCAACTTCAATAAATCGCTCACCCTGTTACTGAACTACTTCCGTGAACGTTCTTTTCATCACCTCTCTCAAGCACTCCTCACCACGTGTTCTAACTATAAATTCTAACAGAGGGGGGAATAAGATTCTCAGTCGGAGGGCACCACAGCTGCTGAGGAGTCCGCCGACGAAACTGGAGAGGTGCCGGCCGAGCAGGGAGGAGAAGTCCCGACACTGAGCTTAGACGAGTTTCTACAGAACTTAGACCGAGGAAAGGTCTCCTCGCGGACGGCCTTCCTTAAGGAGCCTTGACTTCAGACGAATCCCTGGATTTAACACATTTAGTCTCCGAGAAATGCTTCAGATCAGCCTGCTCTAAACTGAGTCTCTCAACATTACATAAAAACATATCTCAATAAATACTGTTTAATCCTCTGGTTTAAAATAATAGGGTGATAAAAGGCTTCTGTCACTAATACCATTGTGAATTCATTAGTTTAAGGGGGTATCCACGTGTGTCGACATTGAAAACAGACGTTTGCGCCACAGCTCAGAGATACAAAACGCCTGGCGTTACACCTACCGTGGCCTGCGGCGCTCCCTGCTTGCCTTCGGCAAGCTGTTTCAAGGTTTGTTGAGGCAATGAGTGATAAAGGGTCGAAATAGACTATGATAGAAAATTCGGGTCCCTACGCGGTTGAAACGTTGGTCAGGGATCGAGTCGCAATGTCTTTCATTTCCGTCATCAGAACCGCCCAAATCATACGAATCAATGTAAAAATGTCTTAGAAATGTGAAGTAATTAAAAGTTTCACTTTTTCCGCCGCTTTTATAATGTTTTTTGTTGTTACGACTGAATGAATTGAGATAGAGAGACGAATGTTTGCGTTTGGTGAGCCAAACACATACCTAGTAATCCTGCAAAATCTCAGTCAGATCGGCCGATCCGTTCTTTTTATAAGATATAAAATCACTGATAAGGTCCATTTTTCTGCCGTTTTTTCAGTGTTTATACGTTAGTGCGACTGAATAGAATGAGATGGAAAGCTGAATTTTTGCATGTGGCGGGCCAAGGACATGCCTTATAACCCTGCAAAATCTCAGTCAGATCGGCGGAGCCGTTCAGGAGGAGTAGTGCTGACACACGGACGGACAGACAGACAGACGAAAGTTTCCAACCCCAGTGGAGTAACCAGCTTCGCTAATCGCTCAGCCAACAACAGAACAAAACAAAAACAGAACAGAAAAGTTTTGTCACTCAAGAATGAATAGTAAGGCTTGGTTTGCATTTTTTCCCAGTTTCGTACCTAAACCGTTCAAAAAATTGCGTGCAGGGGTAACGCACATCTCACATTTTGCCTCAATCAAGAAAATGATGCAGAATCTGCTGTATTCCTAGCCCTGCTGATGCTCCGTGGAGCGTAGCAACAGCACACCGCCAAACTGCGTGGATACCGACTATATTTTAAGAACTACGTGCTTTTAGAGTTGCTTTGCAGAATTGCGTGTCTTTTCACAATGCTTAAGATTGGTGTTTGGCTTATTACCAAAAGTTCAGGGGAGAAGACTTGTGTGTGAGGGATGGTCAGTGGGATCTGAGCCCAATTTCTGTTGCCTTTGTGGAAGAACATCAATGAACATCAATCAACAGAAGTCAACTTTGATCACAATTCAGCTTCATCAGTTCATGAACTTTCAAATTCTGAGGATGAACCTATTCGGAAAAAAAAAAAAGAAAAAGGAATATGGTTCAACAGTACTCATGGGAACGAGGTATGTAGGCTCAATTCATAGAAATTACTCAATGATATAGATTGTTGTGTGATGGTCTTGGTTTAATTAATTTCTGATTTCTCTTTACTTTTGTTTGCAGGACTAAGAGCTGAAAATAGTCAAAGGATGACCGTAAAGAATATTTTACGTCAAGCTAGCATTGAAAAAAAATGAAGTTTTTGAATCTCACATCCTGTTGGCTACATAAATACTAGTTTAGAGAGACTTTTTGAAGAAGCAGGAGACTCTGATTGACTCTCTTCGCTCAGAAAATGAAATATTGAAATCTTTGAGTGTTAGGGAGTTCCTCATCCGTCATAATGTCCCTAGAAGCTTGACTATGCAAGTTGAGTGCCATGTCCGCAATGTGAACAAAAAGCCGCAAGGTTTTTGATTTACAGAAGATGAGAAGACTTATGCAGCGTCCATTGGAAGAGTAGATCCAACAGCTCATACTGTCATTAAGCAAGACCAAATTTTACCCAGTTACCGTACATTTAATAGTCTCGTGAGAGATGTTAAACTAGAATGTGCTATCAATATTGATGGACCCTTGATCCAGACCGTGAAGAGTATGGTACAAGGAATGCACCCCGACCAAATACTGGTAACTGTGGTCTGGGATGAGACAGACCAGGGGGCGGAAACGACATGGAGAGCGCGTGAAGCTATGCTCCCCGCTTATGCAGAGGTTAAGGAAAACTTCGAGATTATGAAAACACGGCCGTCATTTGGCACACGCTTTGCACAGATGGAAAGAGGATGAAATTTAGAGTGCATTAGACTTAAAAGCCTTTCCGAAACTGCCCAATTTAACTACAACTACAGAGGCTATATAGACACATTGACGGCGTCATCGGGGTTTTTAGCGGTTTTCAGGCTTTATTGCAGTTTTCGGCATTTTTATTTGCATTTATTTTGGGTAAAATTGAGTGTTTTAAGAAGGCTTATAAGCCTAATGCACCCCAAATTTCATGCTCTTTCGATCTGTGCAAAGCATGTTTCAAACAACGGCCTAGTTTTCATGATCTCGAAGATCTCCTGAACCCCTTTTCTGAAGCGGGGAGCATGGTTTCACTCGCTCCCTGGGTCGTTTCCGCCCCCTGGACAGACGTACAAGTATTTCTTACAATCTGCAGACGTCAAGGCATCATCATTGGTTTGGAAGATTTCGGTGCGGGTGACCGATCTTAAAAACTTGCCACTAAAATACTCCTCTTTCTGGTCCAGGGCAATTTACATTATTGGAGGTTTCCATTCGCCTTTTTTTTCGCTGCTGGCCAGGCAAATCACTTCATATTAGAAAGTATAATTCCAAAAGCTATTCAAGCTCTCCTTCAAGTTCTTGTCACATGTTGTGATCAAGGTTCATCAAATATGTCTGCTCTTGAAACCTTGGAGTTTTTCTACCCAGTGGTGGTAAATGTCCAAACTGTGTCTGGCCAGTTTTTGGCTGAGCGATTAGCGAAGCCAGTTACTTCACTGGTGTTGAAAAACTTTTCCTGTCTGTCTGTCCGTCTGTCTGTCTGTGTGTCCGCACTACTCTTCCCAAACGGCTCGGCCGATCGGGACGAGATTTTGCAGGGTTGTTAGGTATATCCTTGGCGCGCCACACGCCGAAATTCAGCTCTCTATCTCAAATAATTTAGTCGTACCAACGAAAAAACACCCAAAAAACGGCAGAAAAAGTGCAACTTTTCAGTGACTTTATATTTTAGAGACATTTTTACATGGTTTCTTATGCTTTTGAAGTTCCTGATGACGAAAATGAAATCAATTTCGACCCCTGACCAAACTTTTTACTGCGAATTGCCTACCTCGGCCCGAATTTACTAACATAATCAACTTCGACCCTTCATCTTGAAAAAAGGGAGCCGACTAAAAAAATTTATTGCAGATTTCGATAGGTCTTTCAAAAAGGGGTCGGAAGGGGGGTCTAGGAGCCCGACTTCTTTAGTTGGCCCAATCAGGATCTTGAAAAAAGGGGATCACTAAAAAAATTTATTGCGGATTTCGACAGGTCTCGGCAAGACCTTTTCAAAAAGGGGTCGGAAGGGGGGTCTAGGAGCCCGACTTCATCAGTTTGCCGAATCAGGATTTTGAAAAAAGGGGATCGACCGACTAAAAAATTTTATTGCAGATTTCACGTGGTGCATTACTCAATGCCTCAAAAATCCTTGAGACAGCTTGCCGAAGGGAAGCAGGGAAGCGCCGCAGGCCAAGGTAGGTGTAACGCCAGGCGTGGATTGTCGAAACTGGCGCAGCATCGCGAAGCCTGTTACGACAAGACACGGTCTGGCGTAAACCTACCTGGTATTTTAGTGACATTTTTACATAGTTTGGTATGTTTTTGAAGGTGCTGATGACGAAAATGAAATCAATTTCGACCCCTGACCAAAGTTTTGACTGCGAATTGGCTACCTCGGCCCGAATTCACTAACATAATCAACTTCGACCCTTCATCTTGAAAAAAGGGGGTCAACCGACTAAAATTTTTTATGGCAGATTTCGACAGGTCTCGGCAAGACCTTTTCAAAGAGGGGTCGGAAGGGGGGTCTGTGAGCCCGCCTTCATGTAATGTGAAAATGTGTGCAACGGCCATGTTTTGCACATTAACTTTGGCACAGTAGGAACACAAGAGCGGGCCTCAGTCCTGATGTTACATCAATGAGTTTGCGCTTTACCTCCCCGGGATGTGAGGTGCGAGGACCGAAGGCCCGAGAGACGGCCTCCGATTGGGCCAAGCCATGCGAGGGCCGAAGAAGGCCCGAGAAGAATCCGCCGGCAGGCGAAGCTGGTATCGGCCCCTGTCGAACTGAATAGCTGGCGCAGCGAAGCGGAGCTGCCTGCTCCGTTCGACGGAAGGTCGGGCCCTAGCTTGTATACTGCGACCATTCATCACGTAGTGCACTACTCATTGCCTCAATGAACCCTTAAAACAGCTTGCCGAAGGCAAGCAGGAAGCGCCGCAGGCCAAGGTAGGTGTAACGCCAGGCGTGGATTGTCGTAACTGGCGCAGCATCGCGAAGCCTGTTACGACAAGACACGGTCTGGCGTAAACCTACCTTGTCTATAAAAGAAAGGAGTTCTTCTAGGGTTGTGGTTTTCTGTTTGACTTGAACTTTTTATTCTAATGTGGGGCAGGTGTATTTATTTTAAGGAAAACCTCAGTAAAACTTGCCAATTTGGTCCCAAAACTTTGGCAAATTATCAGATAAAGTGAAGTGAGTTCCTAAAATACTTGCTGTTGACTTATTTCCTAACGGAGTGTTAAGAAATTATTCAGAGCCCAAAAGTAAAAAGCTAGTACTTTGACTGTACATTGTGGGCATAAAAAGAAATCTTATTTTGTTGGGGCCATTTTTGCATAATTTTAACAGGGTTGCTCCTTTGTTTGGTTCCATTTCCATACTTGTGGTGGGAGTCCTTTGTATTCAACATGTCTCTAATCTGACACCACATTTCATACGATAAGTATCTTTTTCTATCTATTTTCGTACATACGCAAGGGGAAATAACTTTGAATTTTGGGGTGCTAAGTTTTAAATTGAAGAAACTTTGTATGAATTTCGATGAACTGCGGCCGACTAACGTCAAATGTCGGTTTGAGTAAAAAATTTTTAAAGGATTTCAAAGAATTTCTTGGACTTTGAGAATTTTGCGGGACTTTAACTTGGTGTCAGTGGGCGCCTTATTGGCTGAGCGATTAGCAAAGCCAGTTACTCCAGTGGGGTTGAAAAGTTTTGTCTGTCTGTCTGTGTGTGTGTGTCCGCACTACTCCTCCCAAACGGCTCGGCCGATTGAGACGAGATTTTGCAGGGTTGTTAAGTATATCCTTGGCTCGCCACACGCAAAAATTCAGCTTTCTATCTCATTCCATTCAGTCGTACTAACACGAAAAAACACTAAAAAAACGGCAGAAAAAGTGCAAATTTTTAGTGACTTTATATTTCAGATACATTTTTACATGGTTTCTCATGTTTTTGAAGTTCCTGATGACGAAAATGAAATCAATTTCAACCCCTGACCAAACTATTAACTGCGAATTGGCTACCTCGGCCCGAATTTACTAACATAATCAACTTCGACCCTTCATCTTGAAAAAAGGGGGTCGACCGACTAAACATTTTTGTTGCAGATTTCGATGGTCTCGGCAAGACCTTTTCAAAGAGGGGTCTAGGAGCCCGACTTTATTAGTTGGCCGAATCAGGATCTTGAAAAACGGGGATCGACCGACTAAAAATTTTTAATGCGGATTTCGACAGGTCTTGGCAAGACCTTTTCAAAGAGGGGTCGGAAGGGGGGTCTAGGAGCCCGACTTCATCAGTTTGCCGAATCAGGATCTTGAAAAAAGGGGATCGACCGACTAAAAAATTTTATTGCAGATTTCACGTGATGCATTTCTCAATGCCTCAAAATCCTTGAGATAGCTTGCCGAAGGCAAGCAGGGAAGCGCCGCAGGCCAAGGTAGGTGTAACGCCAGGCGTGGGTTGTCGTGATTGGCGCAGCATCGCGAAGCCTGTTACGACAAGACACGGTCTGGCGTAAACCTACCTTGTAATTTTGTTGTACAGATTTTTTAACAGTTATTTCCCCTCGCATGGTTGTATTTTGTTAATGATGTGTGAGTATAAGCTTCCTTGTTTTTCTGTTACAGAAACATTATGTCGCTTGACCGCAGCAGGCCAGGGCAGGCAGAGCGGCGCCGCAGGGCTAGTGCCGGCGCAAGGCAGGGGCAGGACTGCACCTGCGCTTGCGCGTGTGCCCTGCATATCAATGCAGTTTTCAAGAAGTTGGCAGAGAGGAAGGAAGAGGCGGAGAGGCAGAAGAGAGAGGTTGAGGAGCTGAGGAAGGAGATGGCGGTGATGAAGAAGGAGATGGCAGTGGTGTTTGAGAGGGAGAGGAAGAGCAAGAGGGAGGAGGAGAAGAGGAAGAGGATGCGGATTGAAGAGGAGGCAAAGAAGGAGGAGGCGGAGAGGAAAGAAATGGTGCAGGCGGTTTTGAACAGAATGGCGGAAGGAGGCCCCTCAGCTCCACCTTTACCTGAGGAAGAAGATTCGCAACCATCCGGAATCGTACGTATATGATCTGCTCTGCAAACTGTTGGTGTTAGGCATTTTTTATTTCCGTGACCCATATATAACAAACCGTGGCACAAAGTGGACCTATGACACCATTATTGGCAAAATCATTATCATTCTCATTCTATAAGTAGGCTTTATTGCAGTTTCCGGCATTTTTATTTGCATTTATTTTGGGTAAAATTGAGTGTTTTAAGAAGGCTTATAAGCCTAATGCACCCTAAATTTCATGCTCTTCCGATCTGTGCAAAGCATGTTTCAAACAACGGCCTAGTTTTCATGATCTCGAAGATCTCCTGAACCCCTTTTCTGAAGCGGGGAGCATGGTTTCACTCGCTCCCTGGGTCGTTTCCGCCCCCTGCAGTTACTGTGTCTGCTATGCCTGCTGAACCACTCACCTTGACTTTCTTGACCTAGTCATCGTAATAAGTCTGTATCAGAGAAAAGAGGCACCTGAAGTTCATTTACAAGATAAGAACGAAAAACTTTTCATAACAAGTGTTACTTTACTAGGCACGTTTAAACGTTTGTGATGAACCATGTCACTGTAAAGAACGAATCTGCCTGCCTTAAAATCAAATTATTCTGTTTCTTTTCACGGTGTCTTTTATTTGTCTGAACTCTTTTTCCCCTAAGACATCTTGCTTCACCTTGCTCCCATCTTAGAGAATGTTTTACCTAAAAACGGCCTCTTTAATGTTTACCTTGCAATTAAATACATGTCTCAAAATATATTTCTGTTTGTTTCAGATAACATTTTTGAAACGTTTTATTTCAAAGTGAATTGAAGTAAGTTTATCATTTTTCGCATCTACAATTTCATAGCTGTTAGGTTTATGAAGGCCTTTAAAGACTAACTGTTCTGCTCCTCTCTTTTTCCAGGAAATTTTGGTATTAACATACCCCCAAGTTGAATGTTCTGTGATTTCACTGACCCTTGAATATCCTTGCCAGTACACAGAGTTCACCCGGGCCATTGAATCAAGAGCGTAGCAGAATTGAAAGAACACAATTTGCAGTGGAGTTTGCAGGTCCTTTTTCTCAGCAGGGGAAGGGGACATGCAAGATAGTTCTTTTGTCACACTTCTTCAAATGGTTGAAGTCTTGTT
Organism: Stenchaetothrips biformis; assembly: GCA_030522485.1. Classification (NCBI taxonomy): domain Eukaryota; kingdom Metazoa; phylum Arthropoda; class Insecta; order Thysanoptera; family Thripidae; genus Stenchaetothrips; species Stenchaetothrips biformis. The sequence continues at coordinate 4,241,958 of CM060095.1, read as the reverse complement.
AGGATTTTGTCTTTGGTAGAACTTTCAATTGGGTTGTGGCTGTACTAAAGTAATAGAAATTAATTTTTAAAGTTGTTGTCATGACTGGGTGTAAATTAACTTCCTCCATTCTTATTTTGATTTTTAAATATTTTTTTTAAAGGCCTTGCGAAGAGTTATATGCCAGGCTTGACTTCTTCCCATTTGTTGTTGCTGTGCTGAACTGCATACTTAGTACACACTTGAGTGCATGCTTGCAAGTAGACCGTTACCAGTGCTTTCTTGGCAAGTACTCGCTCCTGAGCGCATACAGGCTGCATGCAGTCAGGGGGCGGAAACGACATGGAGAGCGCGTGAAGCTATGCTCCCCGCTTATGCAGAGGTTAAGGAAAACTTCGAGATTATGAAAACACGGCCGTCATTTGGCACACGCTTTGCACAGATGGAAAGAGGATGAAATTTAGAGTGCATTAGACTTAAAAGCCTTTCCGAAACTGCCCAATTTAACTACAACTACAGAGGCTATATAGACACATTGACGGCGTCATCGGGGTTTTTAGCGGTTTTCAGGCTTTATTGCAGTTTTCGGCATTTTTATTTGCATTTATTTTGGGTAAAATTGAGTGTTTTAAGAAGGCTTATAAGCCTAATGCACCCCAAATTTCATGCTCTTTCGATCTGTGCAAAGCATGTTTCAAACAACGGCCTAGTTTTCATGATCTCGAAGATCTCCTGAACCCCTTTTCTGAAGCGGGGAGCATGGTTTCACTCGCTCCCTGGGTCGTTTCCGCCCCCTGATGCAGTTGTAAGTGCGTACATGACAAGTATGTACTTTTATGTACTTGCAAGTATGCGCTCACAAATGCCAGGAAGAAACCCCATTTAGACAGACTTGACTTCGATTGCTCGGACACAAATCTTTGTCCGAAGAAAATGTCGCTGTGAGCACTGTAAGAAGACAACCTTCAATCCAGAGTGGCCCTGCCCTAGCTGCTGTCTTCGCTAGGTGGCAGAAGGCATCCCACTTTTGAGTGCCTGTTACGGTTTTATTCATTAAATAAATTGAAATTTGTATCTGAATCAACCGTTTGATTAATAAAGAGCATAAATTCAAAAGAATATGGGTCATTCCATGTGAAATCGACAAGGTTCAAATCGACCAGTGCTCCGATTTTGATGAAACTTGCAGCGATTGTTGGTCTTATGGTCCCATTGAAGTTGCCAAAATATTTTGGTCGAAATGTCAAAGGGGTCTGAGTAGTGCACGATTCAATTTTTTTCACTTTTTGTGAATGGGTATCCGTTTTTTGCGAATATCTCCGGAACTATTCGTCGTACGACAAAAATGAGTACACCGTTGGAAAGAGGAGAAAAAACTGAATAAAATCAAAAAACAATTTTTTTTTTTTGAGAAAAAAAATTTTCTCTTTTACTAAACTCAAACTTTCAAAGTTATGTTTGAAACTGTTCCCCTTCATCAAAATTGACATGCTATGGCTCAAAAAGTAGCTTAACCCTTCCCCTAAACGAAAATGTCAATCATACAAAGTACTTTTTTTCGTTTGGGAGAACGAGCGATTTCCGTGGACCTCTGCACTGGATCCGGGCCTACCCTCTGCCTGAACGGTGCACAACGGCCCGGCGCTGTGGCACCGCGGTGTCCTGCCACCCACCCCCATCCCTTTCCGCAGTTCCCAGAGCAGAAGTAGGGGCGCCTGGAGGGTAGGCCGCACCCCGCACGCCGCCCCGGGCTCCCAGGGTCACCGCCCAGCAGGTAGGCAACTCATCCTACGTGACTACCTCTCTTCCCCTGTCCCCTCCCCCTACTCCATCTCCTTCTTGACCTTCAAATTTTCAGTATGGCCATAGGCGAGAGTTTGTGTTGCACATTGTCAAATGTTTGTTACCAGACTGAGATTTCTTTCAAATTGTTAGGAAATTTCAATCGAACACAAATTTTAAAATGCTGGGTGTTTATTCAAAGTTGTTTTTATACATAAAAATTATCTGACCTTCCTCTGAACCTTTAAAGTAGTATAACTGTAGCTGCAAGTTATACCTTGCTTCAAAACATATTTTTTTTCCTAGATTTTAATTTTACATCTGCTGCTTTAGCATCACTTACTCGAAGTTTCACAATTGTCCCTTTGGCTTGAAAGTACGGATTAACTAGACTAACAATGTCATGTAGACTAACAACTATAACAATATCAGTAAACTTGTAACTTCTTGGTTGTCCAGTAGCTTCCATAACTTCAACCGAAAAGTTTTCATCCTCTTCATGGAATTCAGATACGCAGCCTAGCTCCCAGGAATTTTCATCTTCTGTAAATGTTACAAATCCTTTTACCTCACTATAGTCTAGTTCAAATTCTTTGGTACATATCTTCTTAATATTAAACTTTGTATCTTGTGAATACAACTTAAGTAAGATATCCTTTGATGGCACTCTAGGAATTATAGCATGGTGGGATTTGATTCCATCAATGTCAAAAGCTGTCTCAAATCTCACAAGTAAAGCCTTTTCATTTTCAATAACTTCTTCTTTCGGAACCCATTTAGCAGTCACTCCTTGAATGTTTTTAGACACCCAATCATAGAAATCATAGGCAATTGTAATTTGTGGGTCTTTTGCTGTTAAGCGTAGGCAATGCAACATTGTAGTATGTTTGATCATGCCGCCCACACCATCACAGGCAGTTTTTCCATGGCTCGTAGCATAAAAGTGCCATTTTGCAGGTACTCCGAAATCCCTTTCATGAAACCATACATTGGCGGCAGCTTTTTTATTTTTGTACTGAGCAGCACAACCGTCTGAAAAATATTTGACTTTAGCCAGCTTTATCTTGAGGTCCTCAGTTATATGACGGATCAATTTTTTCTGAAATGTATGCACTGCAGCAGTACTATGGTCCAAGTGATCTGATATCAAAACAAATGCTGAGTGGCATACTTTGCCCTCTGCATCTTTATAATAAATCAAACAGGGATGCAATGTCGCCTGTTTATTATTAAAGTACCACCCCTGGGAGCTATTTTGTACAACAAAGGAGAAATTTTCTGCAAAGTCAACATTAACAACAACTTCACCATCTTTTAAATTTTCAATTGATTCCTTATAGAAATTTGCTTGCACTTTGCTAATAAAATCATGGGGTATGAGACTTTCAATCTGCGATATAAACTCAGAAATAAAATCATCAGTAGATTTACTTAAAGTTACAATATTTGCCCGGTCTGTGGACTCCCACTGGTTGTAAACCACAGTGGAAATCATTTCTGAGTCAAAATAAACTTCCAATTTTTCCTGTAAAACAGTGGAATCACAACAGTCATTACATCTTCGAAAAAAACAGTCTTCACTAGGCTCTGAGCATAAAAGCAACTTTTTGCACGCTTTTATATTTTCTAATCCAGCTTCACTTAGATTTCCCGCTTCAAACATAAGTTCTGGATTCTGATGATAGGTGCATACACAAATCACATGAGTCCCGGCACTACCAGCTAATACACACTCTTTTGGTCTCAGTTCACAAAATTTAGCTAAAGAGACTTTGTGATCAGGGTGTTCTTTTTTGTACTTTTGATGCAAGCAACTGAGAGTAGACAGCACTAGTCTTTTAGTTTTCTTCACTCTCTTCCCGTCCACTAAAACACTCAGTACATCTTTGGCTCCAGGGAGAGGCCGACTCACATCGTCCCTGTAGTAGAATTTGGTGATCAGCGCCACTGTCTCAGGTGAAAGTTTGCGTCCCACTTTAGGACCCGGGCCACACAGAATACCCTTGTCTTGCACTAGTAGACGGCTTTTCCTCGCCATGTAGTTGGATACCCCAAATGTGCTTTCAATCCTGGAAATGCTCCAACTTTTTGGTACAACTGATAAAGCTAATAATTTTTTATCGGGCTGGGGATGACAATCAATAAATTGCTGTAGTTGGCCTATTATTTCTCTGAAGTATGCTGCATCTTCGTCCTCAGTTAGTTGTTGATCAGAAAATTTTGTCAGCGCTGCTCTTATTTTCTTCATAACTTTACGCCCATAGCTCTTCTGAGTCTTTAATTTCCTTTCATTAACAGGAGAGAATCCAAGAGAGGACAGCCAAGTATTTAATCCATCAATACTCTCCTGAAAAAACTCTTCTTGAGAAGCCTTTCCATCAGCAGGTACAGTGGGAGTTGTAATATCACTGGGGACCAAAGTTGACCCTACACTAGGTGACGAAAATATAGGAGGATTGGAAATTGAAGCCGGGTCAGGAGCGTTGCTTGAAGATTCTTGAGCAGCCTTTTCTGCGGCAGATTTTGCAGCAGCTTTGATTTTAGCGTTCAGGTCAATCTTGCACTTGACACACACTTTCTTGCCGGGCACCAAAGCAAGTCCAATAGTTTTGGCACTGTCCCGCATTTGGAGTGTAATAACATGCAATTGAGGAGTGCCAGTTTTTTTCTTTTTGGCTGGAGGGCCATCATGAACAGATGTTGACTGATGAAGACAGCAGTTTTTCTGGTGTGCTTCAAAGCGGTGAATGAACTTAGTGAAATGTCCATCACAAACATACTGCAAACTCTTCCTGCAGCCACTTCTGATCTTGAGCAAACGAATCCTTTCTGGAGATAGGCTGGCTCTTGCAGTGAAATCCCCAGAGCAGGCACCAACATCAGGAAGATGTTGTACCTTTCTCAGGAAGCACTTCTTGGTGTCTGCTCGGCCCATTGTGTAGGGGGAACCTGAACCACAAAGAAACCAAACCTCAAAATAAAACAAGAAGCGTCATCAAACCAAAGCACAATCCTATAATATCAGATTTTTTTAAAAAAAGAGAAAGAACTCGTAAACAAGAAAAACGGACCTTTTCAGGGCATAAAATCGACTCAAAGTCAATGCTCAAAAAATATTTACTCCAACAAGTAGTCGGTGCAGAAAGTAAACAAACCAAGACAAAGGAACAACAACAACTTCGTCTTGTCGCCGCAGCCCAAACACTGGCAGCACCGTCGGGGGGAATGCCGTTTTCGCATCAACTTCGGCTGCACTTCGGCTGCGCCACGAAGCAAGGCTCGGGGTGACTAGGAAGGGTTGCCTACCTGCTGGGCGGTGACCCTGGGAGCCCGGGGCGGCGTGCGGGGTGCGGCCTACCCTCCAGGCGCCCCTACTTCTGCTCTGGGAACTGCGGAAAGGGATGGGGGTGGGTGGCAGGACACCGCGGTGCCACAGCGCCGGGCCGTTGTGCACCGTTCAGGCAGAGGGTAGGCCCGGATCCAGTGCAGAGGTCCACGGAAATCGCTCGTTCTCCCAAACGAAAAAAAGTACTTTGTATGATTGACATTTTCGTTTAGGGGAAGGGTTAAGCTACTTTTTGAGCCATAGCATGTCAATTTTGATGAAGGGGAACAGTTTCAAACATAACTTTGAAAGTTTGAGTTTAGTAAAAGAGAAAATTTTTTTTCTCAAAAAAAAAAAATTGTTTTTTGATATTATTCAGTTTTTTCTCCTCTTTCCAACGGTGTACTCATTTTTGTCGTACGACGAATAGTTCCGGAGATATTCGCAAAAAACGGATACCCATTCACAAAAAGTGAAAAAAATTGAATCGTGCACTACTCAGACCCCTTTGACATTTCGACCAAAATATTTTGGCAACTTCAATGGGACCATAAGACCAACAATCGCTGCAAGTTTCATCAAAATCGGAGCACTGGTCGATTTGAACCTTGTCGATTTCACATGGAATGACCCAAATCCGAACATCATGTCTTTCCAGTCCCTGTTCAAATAATTAAGGAAATACAACTATTATGCATCCAAGTACCCACACCTCAAAACCTTGGCACCATAATTGGACTCTAAATGTAGAGTTCACATACGAGAAGATGTTTACAGATGTTCGAATACAAACAAAATTGTGTAAACAAACAAGCAGACAATGTCTACAAAATTGTGTACACAACCAAGCAGACGATGTTGACAAAATTGTGTAAACAAACAAGCAGACAATGTTTACAAAATTGTGTACACAAGCAAGCAGACGATGTTGACAAAATTGTGTAAACAAACAAGCAGACAATGTTTGCAACATCATGTAAACAAATAAGCAGAATGTGTTTTGTTGATTGTTTATATTTACTCCAGCAGACGAAAACACGATTCCACCAACTCACCTGCAAAGAGTCTTGATCAAAGTTAAAAAGTTCTAAATTAACGAGCGATGAGATTTTTTGTTTCAAATGCGCTTCCTATTATTTCTTACGCATTATTCTATCAAAAATTCGTCAAATGTCGGTAAATAGCACCGTTGCAGATTTGCCCCTAACACGGGAGGAATTTTTTATTTTGCCTGATTTACGTTGTCGCCCTGCTCCTCCAGTTCAGTCAAATAACAGAATCCTATAAGGCCGGAGTAGCCACGCACTGGCTGCGCCGGCAATTCAGTTCGACAGGGGCCGATACCAGCTTAACCTGCCGGCGGATTCTTCTCGGGCCCTGTTCGGCCCTGGCACCAGACCTGGCTTGGCCCAATCGGAGGCCGTCTCTCGGGCGTTTCGGTCCTCGCACCTCACACCCCGTGGAGGTAAAGCGCAAACTTATTGATGTAACATCAGAACTGAGGCCGGCCCGCTCGTGTGTTCCCACTGTGCCAAAGTTAATGTGCAAAACATGGCCGTTGCACCAATTTTCACAATACATGAAGGCGGGCTCACAGACCCCCCTTCCGACCCCTCTTTAAAAAGGCCTTGCCAAAACCTATCGAAATCTGCAATAAAAATTTTTTGCCGAGCGATTAGCGAAGCCAGTTACTACACTGGGGCTGGAAAGTTTTGTCTGTCTGTGTGTGTGCACTACTCCTCTTGAACGGCTCGGCCGATTTGTCTGAGATTTTGAAGGGTTGTTAGGTATGCCTTTGGCTCGCAACACTCCAAAATTCAGCTTTCTATCTCATTCCATTCAGTCGTACTATAGCAGAAAAATTGACCTTTTCAGTGATTTTATTGGCTGAACGATTAGCGAAGCCAGTTACTGTAGTGGGGTGGGGTTGAAAAGTTTTGTCTGTTTGTCCGTCTGTTTGTGTGTCCGCACTAATCCTCCAAACGGCTCGGCCGATCGGAGCGAGATTTTGCAGGGTTGTTAGGTATATCCTTGGCTCGCCACGTGCCGAAATTTAGCTCTCTATCTCAAATTATTCAGTCGTACCAACGAAAAAACACAAAAAAAACGGCAGAAAAAGTGCAACTATTTGGTGTCTTTACATTTTAGAGACATTTATACATGGTTTCGTATGTTTTTGAAGGTGCTGATGACGAAAATGAAATCAATTTGGACCCCTGATCAAATTTTTAACTGCGAATTGGCTACCTCGGCCCGAATTTACTAACATAATCAACTCCGACTCTTTATCTTGAAAAAAGGGGTTCGACCGACTATAAAATTTTATTGCAGATTTCGATAGGTCTTGGCAAGACCTTTTCAAAGAGTAGTCGGAAGGGGGGTTTGTCAGCCCGCCTTCATGTATTGTGAAAATTGGTGCAACGGCCATGTTTTGCACATTACCCTGGCACAGTGGGAACACAAGAGCGGGCCACAGTCCCAAGTTACATCAATGAGTTTGCGCTTACCTGCACGTGGTGTGAGGTGCGAGGACCGAAGGCCCGAGAGACGGCCTTCGATTGAGCTAAGCCAGGTCTGGTGCAAGGGCCGAAGAGGGCCCGAGAAGAATCCGCCGGCAGGCCAAGCTGGTATCGGCCGGGTGATTCCGCGCGTAGAGGGCGTGTTCGTGTCGACACCCTTCCCAGAGTAAACAAATGAGAGTGAAGTAAGTTTCTGCACTCTTCAATCTTGTTTGGCCTTAGACTAGCTTGACCCCATTGAATATGGAGTTTAAAAGTTATGACCTGACTCAGGAGGGAGGCTAAAAGGGCCGTTTTTGTAATATCCGTCATGTCCATTCACACCTTGCACGAACTTTGCAGCTCTGTAACTTTGTATTTCTATTATATTTTTGAATTCCACTTACACCCGTCGAAAGTCTAGAGGATGGTTACTAACTTGCTTAAGTTTCATAATTTTATGTCGACTGGAAGTATCCTTTGGGAACCTGCACAAAATGTAAACCGTACTCCGATTTTCACCTAAATGGTTTCACATTTCCCACCAAAGAAACTACTTGGAGTGATCCCCGCCCAAAACCACTGCCATTTCTGAAATCGGTATGGTCCCTCTTCCCTATGAACGAATCCTGGTGGCGGAAAAGCAAGGGAGGTGGGCGTGCGAGTGAAAGGTGTGTGCGTAAATAATGTGGGTTGTAACAATTGATGTAATTTCCGTATGTCGCTCTCGTGCCCATCCCATTCGTTTTTCAAAATTCATCCTTTGCGTGAAAAGACGTGTCATGACGTCGCAGTGTGCCAAACATATGACATATTTCTATGGCGATAGAGAGTCGCTGTGAGGGAATACATCTGTTTGTAACTTCCGTCGTGCGTAATTTCCGTCATGTTTTTTTAAAAATTTCTTCATTTTTCATAGGGGGTAAAAATGATTTTCAACTTGTAGCTCGCCCACGCTTGGAGGGTCATCTTGGGGTTCTACTGAAGCCGTCCAGGCTAAATTCAGGTCAAAAACAAAAGATTCGTAATGTAACGCCGTCCACGCACGGAATCACCCGGCCCCTGTCGAACTGAATTGCCGGCGCAGGGAAGCGGAGCTGCCTACTCGGTTTGACTGAAGGGCGCGCCCTAGCTTGTATACTTCGACCATTCATCACGTAGTGCACTACTCATTGCCTCAATCAACCCTTACAACAGCTTGCCGAAGGCAAGCAGGAAGCGCCGCAGGCCAAGGTAGGAGCTGCGTGAAGTTGGCATAGCCACTTGACGCACAAATAAAAAGCTTTATACCAATAATTTGAGCGTAATTTGAGCGTTCGAATGGCCATAGGTATATAATTTGTGCGTCAAAAATAAAGCCTGTATCTAGAATTGTTTATTGGTGATGCCAATTTCACGCCGGCATAGCCATTTGACGCACAAATAACAAGCTATACACCAATAATTTGAGCGTAATTTGAGCGTTCAAATGGCCATAGGTACATAATTTGTGCGTCAAATAATAAAGCCTGTATCTAGAATTGTTCATTGGTGATGCCAATTCACGCCGGCATAGCCACTTGACGCACAAATAAAAAGCTATACACCAATAATTTGAGCATAATATAAGCGTTCTAATGGCCATGGGGTACATAAATTGTGCGTCAAAAATAAAGCCGGTATCTGTGATGTCCATCAACATTTTTAGATACAGGCATTATTTTTGACGCACAAATTATGTACCCATGGCAATTCGAACGCTCAAATTACGCTCAAATTATTGGTGTATAGTTTTTTAATTGTGCGTCTAGTGGCTATGCCGGCGTGAAATTGGCATCACCAATAAACAATTCTAGATACAGGCTTTATTTTTGACGCACAAATTATGTACCCATGGCCATTCGAACGATCAAATTAGGCTCAAATTGTTGGTGTATAGCTTTTTAATTGTGCGTCAAGTGGCTATGCCGGCGTGAAATTGGCATCACCAATAAACAATTCTAGATACAGGCTTTATTTTTGACGCACAAATTATGTACCTATGGCCATTCGAACGCTCAAATTACGCTCAAATTATTGGTGTATAGCTTTTTATTTGTGCGTCAAGTGGCTATGCCGGCGTGAAATTGGCATCACCAATAAACATTTCTAGATACAGGCTTTATTTTTGACGCACAAATTATATACCTATGGCCATTCGAACGCTCAAATTATGCTCAAATTATTGGTGTATAGCTTTTTAATTGTGCGTCAAGTGGCTATGCCGGCGTGAATTGGCATCACCAATGAACAATTCTAGATACAGGCTTTATTTTTGACGCACAAATTATGTACCCATGGCCATTCGAACGCTCAAATTACGCTCAAATTATTGGTGTATAGCTTTTTATTTGTGCGTCAAATGGCTATGCCGGCGTGAAATTGGCATCACCAATAAACAATTCTAGATACAGGCTTTATTTTTGACGCACAAATTATATACCTATGGCCATTCGAACGCTCAAATTACGCTCAAATTATTGGTATATAGCTTTTTATTTGTGCGTCAAGTGGCTATGACAACTTCACGCAGCTCAAGGTAGCTGTAACGCCAGGCGTGGACTGTCGAAACTGGCGCAGCATCGCGAAGCCTGTTACGATAAGACACGGTCTGGCGTACCTTGTTCATTTTATTAGAGTTTTAAGAACTGATTCTTAAATTATTTCTACACTAGTGCAACAAAAAATGAAAAAGTCATTCGGTCAAACGGGGGGCGATTTTTGGCTGAGCGATTAGCGAAGCCAGGCACTCCACTGGGGTTTAAAACCTTTTTCTGTCTGTCTGTCTGTCTGCGTGCGTGTGTGTGTGTGTCCGCACTCCTTCTGAACGGCTCGGCCGATCTGGCTTAGATTTTGCAGGGTCGTTAGGTATGTCCTTGGCTCGCCACACGCCAAAATGCAGCTTTCTATGGCAATCCATTTAGTCGTACCAACGAAAGACACTGAAAAAACGACAGAAAAAGTGCAACCTTTTTGTGACTTTTTATTAGAGACATTTTTACATGGTTTCGCATGGTTTGGAAGGTGCTGATGACGAACATAAAAACCATTATGACCCCTAACCAAAGTTTCAACAATATAGGGGCCACCTCGACTAGAATATTCCAATATATAATATACTTCGACCATTCATCACGTAGTGCACAACTCATTGTCTCAATGAACCTTAGCAGGAAGCGCCGTAGGCCAAGGTAGGTGTAACGCTAGGCGTGGATTGTCGAAACTGGCGCTGCATTGCGAAGCCTCTTACAAGACACCGTCTGGCGTAAACCTACCTTGTAGTTCTTCAGCCCTCTTTGGTTGGTACATAGCAGTTCCCCGTTGAGGGCAGTGGGGGGGATGTGGGTCCCGAAATAAGAATTCTCTTAAAGCCGGGAGTTACAGGCCCCTGCCCCGACCCCCCCAACCCCCGCCTTGGGCGAACAGATAGAGTAGTAAACTGTGATCACTACGCCATTCTTTAGTAGGCAACATGTGCCGCCAGGCAGAGCAGCCAGCCCATCCCTCCGCTGCCGACGGTGGTGCAGCCGGGTGGATTTTTATTTCTTCCGCAGCGGGACAGGGAAGGACTAGGATGTGAGGGGGGGAGCACACTGTGGGCCAGAAGACCGGCACCGGCGCAAGGGATTTGGGGGGGGGGGGGGTATACTCACCGGCTATGATCTCCGCTTCCACTTGGCCCTTGCCCGTGACCGTACAAGTTTCCTTGAGGCCGCGAGCTCGCGCTCAGCTTGTCGTTTTTGACGTTTTGAGAGTGTTGATCCACCTTACTGCTGATAAGCTTATCCATCAATTTGCCCAATGAAGTTTTGAAGTTTTCAAGTTCCTGGTTAAATGCCGGGCCACCTCTTGATCGAGCTCTTTGAAGGCTTCTGTATGTGTGTACAGAACTTTTATCTTCTTGATAACATTGTCTTCGTGAAGGGTCGTGACAGGGCGTGGAAATGGCCAAGGAGATCGTGAAGCGATGCTCGCGCCTTCGGTGCAGGGATTACGCACTTCTTCGAGATTATGAAAACCAGGCCTTTGTTTTCAAAACGATTTGCACAGATGGAAATAGCATGAAATGAAGGATGCATTGGGCTTATTGTCTTCCTCGATACTTCCTGTTTTAGCCATAATAAATTGAGGGGTTTTCACCGAAAAACTCAAAAACTCGAAAATTGTGGACAAATCCTGGCCGCGCCATCCCAATGTGGGCTAAACTGAGGGGACTCAGGCAGGCCACTAGGCCTAATGCACCCTCCATTTCATGCTCTTTTGATATGTGCGAAGCGTTTTACAAAAACCGGCCTAGTTTTCATAATCTCGAACAAGTGCGTGACCGCTGCACCTGGCTCGAGCATAGCTTCACGCGGTTCCTTCGCCGTTGCCACCCCCTGGTCGTGAGGTTTGACTTGAGCCACTCACTAGACAGTAAGCGAGCCGTCGCCCGCGCGCTCTCGTGTTCAGTTTGCTTCAGTTCATTCATTTGGAAAAATAAAACACGCATGACACATAACTTTGAAGGCAGCTTTCCAGAACACAGAAAATCCGCCAAGCGGCAGCCACAAACTTTTCGAAAAAAGTCGTCTTCTGCTGACGTATCCAAACAACGGCCGTCAACAACTCTGCAAACTCAACAGTGTACTCAGTACACTCTGTTCAGCGTGTACTCACAAGCACACTCTTATCACAGTGTACTCATCTGAGCACACTCTCATCACAGTGTTCTCAGATGAGCACACTCCAACGAGAGTGTACTTAGATGAGTACACTCTCAGGAGAGTGTACTCAGATGAGTACACACCTACAGCTGCATAAAGTGCCGGGCGTGCTAAGGGGTGTACTCATCTGAGCACACTCTCATCAGAGTGTACTCATCTGAGTACACTCTCATTGGAGTGTGCTCATCTGAGTACACTGTGATGAGAGTGTGCTCAGATGAGTACACCCTGATTAGAGTGTGCTTGTAAGTACACGCTGAACAGAGTGTACTGAGTACACTGTTGAGTTTGCAGAGAAAACAAGTTTTCGCCGCGCGCACCTGTCACCGGCCAGCCGGCCACCCACCCGTCTGTCAGGCACAGCAGAAGACAGAAGACCCACCGCACGCACACAGCAGACGAGGAGCCGACCGTTCCGTGTCGAGCCGCGCCGGCCGGGCTGCTCCCCACTCCACTGTTGCGGCTGGTTCAAGGGGTTGACCACTCAGCTCAGGAGTGAACTAGAGACCCTCCCGTCAGAGATGCGCAGGCGAGCGCTTGGTAGTCCCGCGGAGGCAAGGGCACCCTGCTTCAGGCTAGCTGTACACCTGCTGTGCCGCACCAGACGCTGCCTGTGTAGCCTCGCGCGGGGCGGATTCGGGCTTCCCGCTCCGCATGGGACTACCAATCGTCTGTGATTGGCCGAGAGGTGCCCCCTCTGCGCATCTCTGACGGGAGGGTCTCTAGAGTGTACACAGGATTACTGATTACCAGTGATTACCTACAAACATACTAAAAAAACTCCATAATTTTGGCCAGCTAAGAGCATTTTGGCCTAATTTCATAAGAAAACCCCCCAAAATCCGATAAAAACGGCGAAACTAGCCAGTTTTGGTGTGTGATTACCAATGATTACTGGACGAAGTGTACACACGATTACCAGAGTGGGTAACCCCTTGGGCTGGTTAGGTTAGGTTCAAATGTCGGCCAGCAGCGGTGACTCGGAAAACGTGGGTTTCCGTGGAAACGCCTTGGGGGCGCATATTCCCTAGGGAATATGCGAAATTCGCAAATTCACTGGCGGCAACCAGGGAATTCGCGAATTCCGCATATTCACTGGCGGCAACCAGGGAATTCGCGAATTGGCTGGATCAGCTGGGGAATATGCAAATAAAAAAAAACGAACCGGGAAATTTGTGAATTTACTAGGGAATATGCGAAATAATGCAGTGTTAGAACCTTTTTTTAAAATTACGCGCCACTTTAGTTTTTTTGCCTTCCGTCACTTGTCAGCCCTGTCAATTACTTGTCAACTGATTGTCGCCAGTCTTCTGTCTTGGATGATTCACGCCTCAGTCTTAATAAACCATCGGAACAGTGAACAAGCGTACTCGAGTCTCGTCATTATCCACATACATCCACGAAATAGTCAATCAGATATCTCACGATCATCATGCAGGTCGGAGATTTTGTTTATTTTGCCGTTTTTTTCCTGCTCTTTCCTGCTGTTTTCCTGCTCTTTCCTGCTGTTTTTCCTGCTCCCCGCGTCTGCCGACGTGCCCTTGTTGGAACAGGACAGGCTGGCGTGGCATATCGAGTTGCACAGCACCCCGCCGGCCCTGCACTTGCACTTCGAGGGGAGGCCATTTTGGTTTTTCTTTTAGTTTTTAGAAAGTCACTTTAAATTCAGAAAAGGGGTGTGGACTGGACTGGAGCCCTTCCCTCGGTGCACTGATGTTCCTGGTTGCCAGCCTTCCCCCTGACAATGCAACTCGGCCGCGCGCGTGGCCAGTGCCGGCACAGTAGCAAGGCACTTGGCGCGGTTATTTCGCACATTCACTGGCCACAGTGACTGCCCAAAATATGTTTTTCGCATATTCCCTGTCCTGCCCGGTGAATATGCGAAGTGACATTTTGAGATTGGGGAATTCGCGATTTCCCTAGGGAATATGCGAAATAATGCTACTGATACGACGACTTCGCGAATTCCCTGGTGTCCGCTAGTGAATTTGCGAATTTCATTTGCGAATTTCGCATATTCCCTAGGGAATTCGCGAATTCCCTGACTTCGGGTATTGACTGTAACATATACACAGAATTTAAAAAAAAAAAAACAACTAAATATTGATTTTTGGCTTCTTTACGACATTTCTTTCTAATTTATTTTCAAATGAGAATTTTTTATGTGTGAAAATTTAGTTTCCAATAAACTAGTGGAGTTGTTAGAACCTTATAGTTGTGTACTTGGTTTGGTATTTTGATTGAGGCACAAAGGAGTAAGTACATTACATAAAGTAGTGGTGGTTTATTTGAAAAACTCAAAAATTCACAAGGGAAACCGGGTAGAGGCTGGAGGATGATTTTAAAAATAAAAAAAAATTAAAGGCGAAGTTTTTTCTTCTATTTGCCTGTAATTAAAATTATTGGAGAAAGGAAAAGTTCCAATTGAAAATCTTCAACAAGAATCTTTTAAACAACTTAAAAAACACTGACATCCTAAAAATTACATCACCTTAGCCTGTCTTCAAATTAATTCAACATGGAAACCATTTGAACAGAAATGTCTGAACAACAATAACAAACCAACCTTTTATCCAGATCAATAACTTTTACCTGCTTCAAGGTCTATGTTCATTCAATGAATGGAAGAGACTTTTTTTAAATTGATTTTCAAATGTGTTTTCGTAAGTATGAAAATTTAGAATGCAAAAATATTGTGAAGTTATTGTTTGTACATTTGGAATGGGGTGTTATGCATTAAGTGGATTACAAGAATCACATTAGTATATTTAAATATAAAGAGTTTAACAAGTAATATGCCTGTTAGTAAACACTTGTTGACAAAGTTACATTGTGCTGAACTGACAGTGACTTAGACTGTACCTTGATGATCTTTTAAGGACTTGTAATTACAATTGGGCACGGCCTGGACGTACCCCCGTCGGGACGTACCCCCCTGTTTTATGATAATTCTTACAATATATTTATTGAATAAATATAATGGACGGATATTTTTTTTAATTCACTCTGGAGTAAACAGAAATAATCTTCCGTCGTCCCAGAAATATTCAAGAATATTTTTTTAATAATCAATATATTTTCTTCTCTCCTTCTTGATGAGCTGCATGCGGGATTTCTTATGGCAAACTAGCTGTGTGAGGTTGCTTCGCTTTGGGTGCACAAAGTGGTATGGAGTAGATGTGCATGCGGACCGACTGGTGGCTTCCCTAAAACTCTGAAACTATAAGGGTCATGGGTCCAACCTGTCATAACCTAACCTAACGGGGTTGCGACAGATCTTACGTTGTGACTGATCCTTTTCCACTCGCGACAGATCTTAGTCTACTCGTGACAGATCTCTTCTCGCGACGGATTTGAGTCTACTCGAGACAGATCTTACGCTACTCGCATCAGATCTTAAGTCGTGACAGATCCTTCTCTACTCGCGACAGGTCTAAGTCTACTCGTGACAGATCTTACATTACTCGCGCCAGCTCTGAGTCTACTCGTAGATCTTACGAGAAATTCCGTATGCAGCTTATTTTGGAGAAGAGAGGAAAATATTTTGATTATTTTAAAAATATTGTAAAATATTTCTGGGACGATGTGCGATTATTTCTGTTTAATCCAGAGTGAATTAAAAAATATCGACCCATTATATTTATTCAATAAATATATTTTAAGAATAAATATAAAACAGGGGGGTACGTCCCGACGGGGGTACGTCCCGACGTTTCCCTTACAATTTTCCTCAAAGTATGAGATCAATTAAACCTACGGACACAATATTAAAACAATATTTACCCTGCAACTTAAGTTAAGTAAAAATAAAAAGCTCGTTGCTTCATGTCAATGGTTTTCTAAATGAGATCTCAAAAATTAAATAAAGAGTTACACAAGTATTATGCCTGTCAATCTAGATTGAGGTGCAGAAGTTTTTGACGGTGAGACTGCTGTATCATTTCTGCATACATAAGAAGAAACATCAACAGTGACACCCCAACATGAGAAAGAAGAAACAAAAAACGATATAGCATGAAAATTATCTGACCTCTGGAGCGGGATAGAGAACGAGATTTAGTCCTCCTGGATCTGGAAGAGCTTCTATAGTACCTTCTAGATCTGGAAGAGCTTCTATAAGACCTTCTAGATGCAGAAGAACTTCTATAAAATCTCGAAGAGCTTCTACGAGACCCTCTGGATCTGGAAGAGCTTCGGTCAGATTTCTCACAAATGCTTCTTGTCTCTGCATACATAAAAAAACATAAACAGTGAGACCCATACGTGAAAAAAAAAAAAAAAAAGAAATAGATAATGATACAGCATGAAAATTATCTGACCTCTGGAGTGGGGAAAAGAACGAGACCTAGTCCTCCTGGATCTGGAAGAGCTTCTATGGTACCTTCTGGTCCTGGAAGAGCTTCTACGAGATCGTGAAGAGCTGCTAAGAGACCTTCTGGACCTCGAAGAGCTTCGGTCAGATCTTCTCTCACCAGTCTCTGCACACATACAAAAAACATCAACTTCCAGACCCAAACATGAGAAAGAAACAAACATGTTGCGATATTCCATGATAATTATCTTACCTCCGCATTGTGAAGAGGTACTTCGGCGAGCATCCATTGAGTCCTTGACTGACACCCCTATGACTCATGACTCTCTTCTACCCTCCCATGGTATTAAGAACCCTATTTGCATAGGAGGTCATCAAATCTTAGGGTAGACCTCCCCCAGTACCCCCTTTGATGAATTGTGAATATCTTTGAGCCTTGCTCTTGACATGTTGTCTTTGATCGGTCCATACTGCACATAGTCAAAACAAATAAGTCAATCCCTTCCTTGCAAGGACACATTTAGAGAATTAAGATGTTGGGTGACATTAACAAGGAAAGCCAATTTGTTCATCCAATCGGGTTACTTAAGCTCAGGAAATTTGTCAATTTTTTTCCCCCGCAGAAACTCTACAAGAATGTTAAGCAAATCATAAAATCTTTTGAGAACTTTTGCCCTACTCAACCACCTTGTCTTGTTGTAGTAAGGCATGTCCTCATAATCACTTCCAATTTCCTCCAGGAAAGAGCGGAATTGTCTGTGGCTCAGTCTCACAGTGCGAATTTTGTTGACTACCTTGGTAACAACGTCCATTACGTCAGCTGCTTGCATTGTGCCAGCACAGAGGGCTTCTTGATGCACAATGCAGTGAATATGTCGAATGGTATCAGGGAGACCCAGTCCACGCAAGTGTTGCCGCACAAGTGCGACAAGTCCGTCTTTCCGGTCACCCTTCATGGATGGGGCGTCATCAGTAGCAAATCCAATAATCCTAAAAAATAAAAAAAAAATAAAAATAAAAAAGAACCTGTCAAAAAAACCATTTTGGCGGAAAGTGGGCCAGAAGACCGGCGGAGGCGGCCAAACCTCTAGACTCTAGACGCGTTTTGAGCTCGAGGGTCGCGAAGCGGGACTCGAACCGAGCGTGTGACCCCACCTATGGATTGCTCTCCAAACGAGGAATCCATTGGTGGGGTCACACGCTCGGTTCGAGTCCCTTTAAGCAACTTTAAAGCTCAAAACGCGTCCCGAGTGCCCGCCTCCACCGGTCTTCGGGCCCACTGTGCGCCGGGGGAGGGGAGGGGGAAGGGGTGCAGTGGGGCGACATTTCAAGTTCATCTTACCTCTGTCAGGACAGGTTGAAATGTTCAAAGGCTTTCAACAAAGCGGAAAAAATGTCTTTCCCCGTGGTGGTGCCCTTCAGTGGGACAAGGGTCAGGAGCTCCTCCGTAATCTCCAGGGCTTCATCGACACCACGAATGAAAATAGCCAGCTCAGCAGTGTCCACCACATCCGTAGTGGTGTAAATAGCCAGCTCAGCAGTGTCCACCACATCCGTAGTGGTGTGCGAAGTGGCATTTTTCAAAGTCGAATCGAATCGAATTTTTCTTTTTTTCCCCGAATCGAAGCGAATCGAATGTTAGTTTTTTCGCTCGAAACGAATCGAATGTCCCTACTTCGAATCCGATTCGAATCGAAGCAAAACATGAACTGGAATGAACTCAGTCGTGGACCAACTTAAACTTGGGCCAAGTAAATGTTCTTAAAATCACAGAATAATTGGATTAAGACTCATTTAGACGTGTTTTGCGTAAATTATCAGGGTAAAAGAAAAATATTGGCAAACATGCGCGGGCTCCACATTCGAATCCAAACGAAAGGTGACTGGTCTTCTCGTATCACCTAAATCCGAATCCTGTTCATTCGAAATCGATCCGAATCGAAGGTAGCGTGCTTCGATTCGATTCAATCCGGATTCGAACGCTTCGCACGTCACTACACATCCGTACTCTCATCCAGGGCCAGAGAGAAAGACATAAATTCAGAGCACTTGTGGCGGAGCTGCTCCTCGAGGTCCGCCGCAATGTCACCGCCCCGTTCGCTGATAGTGTTCAGAGACAAACTGATATTTTGGAAATTGAGGACCACGTCAGGAAGCTCGGGGCCCATAATTTCTGCGGCCTTGACGAGGCACTCCTTCAACAGAGGGCCGTCGGTAAAGGGCTTCCCCTTCAGCAATAGAATTTCACTGAGCACAAAGCTTGCATGCTGCGCTGCGTCTGCATCATTCATCTATTAAAAAAATAAATTTTTAAAAAAAATTAGGAGAGTAGAACCCGTGACCCTGTCGGGGCAAAACCAGCACGGAGCAGCCACTCCACCGCGCCTTCCCTGGCCGGGCCGGGCAGCGGAGACGCCGCTTGCACCAGACTCACCTTCACGGAAAAAAACTTATAGTTGGATCAACGAATTATTTCGTTGATTCCGTGACAACGCAAAAATTTCGCTGTCTCAACGAATCAGTTGAGTTTTCTCGACCACACGTTATTTCAGTAGCAAGAAAGTATCTTATTTTTTGAAGTAACGAAGCAAGTTACCTTAAACCTTAGAAGCTCTTTTTTAATGCAACAAAAACGCCTTGATGACTTTGGCAACGCTTAATCTGTAGTAGTATCACCAATTTCGAGTGCTCCAACGATTTTTCTCGCTACTCCAACCTAATTTTGTGTTTTGTTTCAACACTTTCATCCTTTGCACAAACTTGGTATTTTGATCAAAGAACCATGCCTTTATGCTGCCTAGTAGGGTCGCGGAACCACTATGTACAGTTTCATGGTTCAGCAATAAATGTGCAGCTTCAGTGTTTGTAATCAGTACTGGGAAAGTAATGCAAGTAATAAAGAGAGATAAGTTCGTATTAGACATGTTTTATTATCATTTGAAATAAAGGAAAAAAAATTATTTCCATAAGCTACAAATCATGTGAGAAAATTTTACATATCACAGCAAATACAAAAATGTATTGCAAACTAAAAAATAACAAAAATAACATCAGGAAAAAAATGAGAGCACTGTAAAGGATGCACTCATTAGATTGGCAGTCACAAAAAAACAAAAATCACAATTAACTATTCTAGTTGAAGAGTCAAACCCTACCATCATAGAGAATATCAAAAATATACCATAATCACAACCCATAACGGAGAGGAACATACATTTGACCCAACACATCACCATAAATAGAGAGGGGAAGTGGGTCATACAAGGTCTCTGGCTGCTTGCAGGCGAGAAACTCAGTAGACCTGACCGCAAATGCATGAACATGGTCATTAGGACCAATATTAACCAAATATTTCACAAGAAATGATACAGTTTCCTCTCTCACAAATATAGATACAAGCTCTCCAAAAACAGGACCGTTTAAATTAACACTCAATAACAAAACCTGTCCAGGCTTGTACACAGTGCCTTTGATTTCAACCCAAGACACACAGAGAACTGAAAGAGAGTCAAGAAAAGAATCTGGTAATGTTTTTTTAAACATTTGAAATCCAGTGATATCTGATAAATCTGTTATGTCCCCTGGGCCTATTTTCATTACAGGCAAAATAGATTCACCACTAAGAAAGCGAAAACATTGCTCAAGTTGATGTCGCACACTGAGAGTGTAAGTGATTTGTACACGAGAAGTAGTGGCATGAGCAGGTACAGTCAAGGCACGATGCTTACTCTCATACCTTTTAGTAGACATCGATTCAAAAGTTGCACTCATTTCAAAAGCTAATGCATAGTGCAAAAGGAAATGCATTTTGGCTTTTAGAGTATCACCAGTAATAGTCACATACATAGTACAAAATTCTTTGACTAAAACCCTTAAAATAGCACCTGTATTGGAAGGAAGAGACTTGGCGAGACAAATATCTAAAATCTGGTTCAACTTCAAATGCAATTTCCAAAAAGGGTCATCATCAGGAACCAGATCACCAACTATAAGGCCCAATAATCTTACAAACATTACAGTCTCACTTCCTGACATGTTAAGTTTCCTATTGGAGGCAAATGAACATGATACTGGAGGAATTTTGTTAGATTCATGACAACCATAATTAAAATCCCGAATTCTGTCATTTAAAGTATCAATTGAAAAATATTTTGGTATACAGTGCTTTAACAAATGTAGTGCAACATAATGGCAAATTCCTTCGGCCATATCATGAAAATGGTCCACTGAAAAATTTTTTGACACATGAAATGATGGAATTTTGTTGAAAACACATGGGCTTGTAATACCTGTAGAAGGAGGGTCACCAATAGCAACATCTTCATTATAAGAAGCTTCAGTTCTTAACAGAGAAGCATCTTCAACACATTGGGTTTCAGTAACAGACTTGTTGCATTTACAAAATCTACAGAAGAAACCACCACTAAAACAATCAATAATTCCACATAGGTCATTAAGTCCCTTGTTGTCTCCAAGGAGCAGACATGTCACAAAATAAACTTTTTTATCACCATCCTTGGTAGAAACTACAATGCCATCTTTTTCCAAAGAAATTAACATTGATATCAAAGGAGCAAAAAGCTTATCATAAGAAAACAACTTTTTATATGCAGTTTTAAATAGAAGAGCTAGAAAAATATTATCTAAAGATGATTGACACTCAGGAGGGAGGCTTGGTGATGATACATACACAGCTTCAAGGGGTGTTTTGTGTGACCCGAGAGCATTGTTGGATTCAACACTATCACAGTAAACATTTAAGGGAAATACAATATCTTCTGCCTGATACGTTGAACGTTTTTCCTTCCATAATTTGCATTGCATGAAATTCTCTTTTCTAGCATCACTGTCTAAACTTAATGAGTTCATGTAATTGAGCATAGTTTGAAAACAATCAGGCAACTCAAGAAATTTTTTTAAAACAATCTTCAAAGGAATACTATGAACATAATGAATCTTATTACACAATTTTTTACCACGTTTAGTTGATTTAGATGATCTCAAAACACCTACTTTGTGTCGAATGGGTGGCACATAAGAACCGAGCTTCATAAAATGCTGAATTCTACGGTGCTCAGAAGACAAGTGGGAGAATGCATTAACAGTCAAGTCGAAAGAGTTTGCAATATTATCAACTTTATCTGAAGGCGCTTGGCATTCTCGCAAAGTATCAATAACCAAATCCTTAAGTTTAGTTTGAAACATAGACACAAAAGACGTTACATCTTTAACAATACTTTGAACATAACTTCTGGGAAGTTTAGGCTTTGAATACAGTTGGGCTACAAACTTATCAGCACTGGTTTGTAGCACTTGTTTAAATGTTACAGTATTTACAGGATAGTCAGAATTAGTTACTACCACCTCTGGCTCAGGAGGGGTAATGTCACAAGAAATATTTTCATCTACATCAATAGAAGTAGCACAATCAACAGGTTTGCTGATTTTACCATAACATCCTGATACATGAGAACTAAAAGAATTATATTTAGAAAATATACGGCCACAGTTTGCAACTTTGCAAATAAACACATTATGAAGATTTGTTTTATGGTCATTTTGAACATGGTGCTTTAAAGTGGGCAATGTGTGCACCACTTTGGGACACACTGGACAAATTAAAGTCATATTTACAAAGTTGAGAAACGTTTGAAGTCTTTCAAATGACTTGCAAGAAATGATTTCAGCCCTCGACAATCTTTATAGTCATAAGAAGCTTCATATGAATAAACACAATGCTGAATAAACAGCCAGATGTGCCTCGATTCGACTGGATACCCAGCTCTCAGGACGAAGAAAAGCTTGAAACACACGTCCAGTGCTTTCAGTGGAGGTGATACTGGCCAGCGAAGATCATCAAGCATAACAAAACTCTGCCTGATGTTGTGAGGAGATCCAACAACGAGGACAAATGGCTGCAGTGTGTGACCATATTTAGAGAGGATGTTGCGTCTGCTGCTCACTATCTCTTTGATATTCTTAATGTCCTACAAAACAAAATAAAACATTTCAGTTAAGACTATTTACAAAAAGTGGAGTTCAGCTGGAGTATGAACAAAACTGATTGCAAAATGAGATTACACACTTGTCCCTATTTTACTTTTACGATTAAAACAACAACAAACACACTAAAACTAGGGAACCACTCACTCAAAAGACAATGTATTGCTTAAGAATGACTTAATTACCAAAGTCCTGACCCATTAAGTTGTTTTAACTTTAACTGAGAAAGATGTAAATTGGCTACAAAAAGCCAAAGATGTTAAAATCAGAAATTGATAAATAAAACTTTAAAATAGATGTGCTTCTACATGGGTTTCCCTCTAGCATTGCAAACAATTCTTACAAAAAAAATATAGTGCCTTAATTGGTGTAAAACCAAACAATAAATAACGATATTGCAAGTTAAATGTTAAGACAAAAAACTAAACTTACATCAACACGGAGAAAGAAACTGAACTGCACTTCTTTTCTTGATGGTTTCCAAATTCCCACAGACTTTGGAATCTCCACCTCGGGCTTTGGCATTACTCTAGTTTTAAATATAAATGCAAGATTTTCAAGAACTGTGACAGTTTTTTCATCTGAAATCCAATAAATTTATATTATAATTCACTCACAATAACAAAAATATTACATGTAAAACATATAAGCTTTACTATTTCAGACTAAGTGTCGCCATAGGTTTCAAAAGCAAAAGAAAATTCTTACCATTAGTTTGAAAATCTGAAGGGAACTCTATGTCCTTGACCTTATGAAGTTCAGACTCAATGAAGGATATAAATTTAGGCCAGTCAGTGTCACACTTCCTTTGGAAGTCTGGGTAGCGTATATTGGAGTCAAGCAGAAGCTGCAGAGGTAACACACATTTCCATTAATACAACTTGACATAAAACAAAGAATCGCATAAGTTTCAATACTAGTAGATACATACAAGCTCCCAACCATGTTCCAGCTCCAGGGCAGGAAACAGCTTTGTGTAAGCATAGAGCCCTCTCTTCATGTACTTCTGGCGTTCAACAATTGAAAGCTCCCACTTTGAAAGAACTTCAATCCATGGAGTATCATGGGTAAACAACCACAAGACGTTATCATCCTCTTCATCCTCCTCTTGAGGTAACTCTGGAAAAAGGAGCAGACAAAATAAATACAAAAGGGTTTTTTCACTCAATAAAATGAAGGAAGCTTACTAGGTTAACATACCTATTCCTTCATCTTCCAAAATCTCTTCTTCAAGAGTTGACTTGGAAATCAACCCAACTGAGGCATATGAACGACGAGTATTGTAAAATTTATGCCAAAGTCGTCCACTTACAGTTGTACGTCCCTTTTCCTTCTCAACAGAGTACCAGGTGAACTAAAACACACGAATATAATAATAGTTAGCAAAATTCCAGTAAAGGCCAATTTGATAAACAAATCTTTAAGAGAAGCAGAAAAGAAGTGAGGAGATAACTGCCATGAGACACTGCTTTCATGCAGAGAGCCTAAAATGTCTACATGGTTCTACTTTTGCAGTGGAAACAGGTTCAAATCAATTGGCGTAACAAACAAATCCTTAGGGTTCAAAGTGCACTTACAGGTGTCTCGGTGGGGAAAAGTTCCACTATCATATCAGCCAGCTCTGAGTACCGTTGTCCAGTAAGCCTGCAAAACAAAAAAAAAAAACAACAAAAAACAAACAAACAAATAAACCATAAGTTTTAGAGTTAAAATGATTTAATGTCTAGTAATATAACACTTACCTCTGATTAATGTCCTTCTGGAGTTCAGCCAAGATAACACGCTTTGACAACTCATCTCTACTTGAGTCAGACAGCTCTCCGTAGGAATTGTAATAAGCTAACACCCACCGCCCTTCTGGTCCAGCTTTCAAAACTCTATGAACGTACTGCAAACAAACATTTCAAATCAAATATCAAATCAAGATTTCAAAACTTAACTATGTTTATTATAGAAAACAAATAAATCCAACACAGTATTTGAAAGAAGTAAAGAGTAAACTCACATTTATAGAGGGGTCCTCCTCAGACAGACTTAAGAGCTGAGCTGGCGGATTGCGAGCAGGAACAGTGGGCTTTGCCTTTCCCTTTCCCTTTTCCTTTCGTGGCTTCTTTTGGGGCGGTTCACTGCTTGTGCTAGCCCCAGCCTAAAAAAATAATTTGAAAGTTAAGAAGAGAGGTAATAATTCCATGATGCAAATGCTTAACATATGATTTAAGTTTACTCACATTAACTGTAGTAAGTGAACGTGAACTCTTTGTCCCCGGATCCTGATAGCAAAGAAACAATGGATACTGTGAGCATAACCAATGACACTCTCCGCCCAACACATTGCAACAAAACCGATTAAAGAACTCACCCCTAACTTATTAAAGTGCTTCATGAACTGTGCCCTTTCAGCAGCATTAGGCAAAAGCAATTTTACTGCGAGTTCGCTGAGTAATCTGAACTGCTCAATGGAGACATCTTCATCTGCAAAAGACATGCAATGTTAATAAAACCTAACCTCCGAACAACCTAACAACTGACAACGCGAGCCTAATTTGGCTTGAAGGTTAGGGTTACACGCTGCAAGTATTGTAATCCATCTCATGATTCATTCAACAAGTAACCAGTGGGCGAGTAGAAGTGTACTCTAACCTCAAGAAGTATGACCGCGCCACTGAACGAGACAAACTGAATACATACAAGACTGACACAAAACGAAGCCAATGAGGAAAGTAAACCAACGCCGAAATAAATCAAAACGAAGCACACCACACTCTTCGTCATTTAGAAGTTGGAAACAGAACGAATTTACAAGAACAAAACAGGCACAAGCTGGTCCTGGCGTGAAACGCCCAAGTCCCGCCCCGCCGCCGACACTTCTCTTACCTATGAATCGCTGAATGACAGCCGGGCTCATACCCCAGCGAAGGAGCAGCGCCGGCACTGACTCTTCTGCCATCACGATAACAAGCTACTGGGATGTCACGCAACCCGAACAGAACTGATAAAACCATCGTCACTGATTCGGCTTTCATTACATTCCGGAAAAGCTGCAAGGACCGGCACGTAGATTTTTCATATTAGTGGACGGAAGTTTGCTGAATACGGCACAAGGCTGTGTTCGAATGGCGCGTAAATTCGTTGTACGAATCGATAGGCACCTGAATACTGAGACAAACTTTTCTTCGTTGACTCGTGGAAAAAAGAAGTTAGAAAAACAAAAAAATAGCTAATACTGCAAATTGCGGTGTCTGTTGACACGACGAGGTCCAGCCATTCACAATAAGCAAATAAACCCGTTCACACAACCGACCTGTTTAGTTGTCTGGACGAATTAGTTTGGTTTGCAAAAGCTCAGAAAACTTAATAGAATTAGCTATTTTTATCGGCTTCTCAAAACAATTTTTTCGTAGCTGTAACAAAATATTCGCTAAAACAACAAAAAAACTGCGTTGTCACGGAATCAACGAAAAATTTTGTTGTTTCAGCAAATTTATGGTTGTATCAACGAATTGTTTTTTTCCGTGTTGGCTCGGCCGGCGTCGTCTGCTTTCTTCGACGCGATGAACTTTGTTTTGAGCTCACACTGCAAATCGAAGTGTGGGAAAGGCATGCACTAGATTACGTGGGGCAAACTGTCCCACGTTTGTAAGCGTGGGTTTGTCCCACGCTTCCAAGCGTGGGACACGTATTTGTCCCACACGTCCAAGCGTGGGACAAGTTGTCCCACGTTATCTAGTGCCTGTCCCACACTTGGATTTGCAGTGGAAACAATTTAGCGATGCGCTGGGCTTGCGTCAGTGGTTTAATGTCTCTCTCATAACACCTGGTGTAGTGCCCTCGCAGATTAAATACCTTCTTGACACTATACGGTTGACTACATATCAAGCAAACTGGTTTGTCGGATTCCTCGTCGTATGAATGTAAAAACTCTTCCTCCCATCTCACTTGAAACGTTCTGTTCTCCCAATCAACTTTCCGAATTTTAGGGGGAGGTGAACCTTCCCTGGCAATAAGCTTGGACAGAGACATATCGCCGCACGAACCAAAAAACACAACAGTAAACAAACGTACACACGCCTGACCAGCGCCCGGCCCTGGCCGTCTGAGTCTCTGCGGCCGGCACAGTGTCATCGGCGCTGACAAGCAAAGGGCTGCGTCCGCGCCGCATCTCAGTGTCGGAAGTAGCTGGCGAGACTAGAGGAAACGTCGCGGCGCGTTTGTCGGTTTGAATTGCCCGCGCGGCGGTGACGTAGTGCTGGCCGGCCCGTCGGCAGCAGATCGGGTGCCGTTCGGCACCGCCTGGCTCACGGCCCACGGCGGGCCGGGCACCGAGCGGCCGGATCCGGCCTGCGGGCCGCCACTCTAAAACCCCTCCTCTAATCGCCCTGCTGAGCGGCTTCTCACCTGCTTCACACCTTGAACCGAGGGCGGGACTCCGCGACTGTGTCCCACGAGCGGCCAGGGGAGAGGGGACCCGCGACTCTGTCCCACCAGCCGACAGAGCCGCCCCAGGGAGGGCGAGACCCGCGACAAAGTACAACCATGGAAAGGGGGGGCCCGGGAGAGGGGCCCGTGTAAGTCTGACAAGCGCGCTACCGTCGTTTACGCGTCTCGCTTCCGTCGCCTAAGAACGACGGGATCGAGACGGTCGCAAGACAGGGAGCGCTACTAAAGGGCGACGAGAGACAGACGTCGGAACGACCATTTTGGACATCGTTGTAGCGTCTTGTGGCGGTCGTGGAATCGTCTTGCTTCGGTCTTGGTTTTGACAAAATATGCGACCCACCCGCGACCGCGGGAAGACGGGCCGAGAGCGCCACGGGAGGGGAAGGAACGAGCCGAGCAGCCGTCTCTCTCTCGTCGTTCTAGGACGACCATGCACCGACCAAAGAAAGACGCCCCCTTTCGCCAAAATCATAATTATCAGCCCGTCTCGCCCCGGTCGTTCTGCCGTCTTGTCGGCACGACGGCAGCAAGCTCAGTATGACCATGACAGGATCATTACTACGGGTGCGGAGCAGAAGCTCCGGGATTTGACTCCCGGTTGGGGGGATCCCGTGATTTAAGCGGAAAAATTTCGCTCTCATGACCGTGGCGGCGGGCCAGCTGGCGGAGGACGGGGTAGGGGAAGAGGGACGGCCCGAGGGAGTGGGGGGGGGGGGAAGAGGCCGGTGGAATGGGCCGACTGCTCGGCCATTGATTGAAAACATGGGAAACGATGCAAATCTTGGTTTCTGCCATCTTTTAAGTGATTTTAGGTTGGTATGACTGAATGGGTCGGGAAAGAATGTTGAATTTTGGTGTGTTGCGTGCTAAGGACATACCCAATGACCCTGCAAAACTTCAGCTAGATCGGCCGAGCCGTTCGGGAGGAGTAGTCCTCACACACACACGCACTCACGCAGATAGACAGACATAAAAAGTTTTTCAACCCCACCTGAGTAACTGGCTTCACTATCGTTTCGTCAAAAAATTTGCATTGTTTGAATTTTGGCGTGTGGACTTTATTGGCTTGACCATCCTTTCCGTGATTCAATACTTGACATACCGTGCGCCCGACCTTGTCTTGTCGGAACAGGGTGCAGAAATGCTTTGGCAGTTCTGACATTTCTATGTTCTATGCTTTTATGCTAAAGGTTCGGATATAAGGATTGCACTTACTTTATTTTTAAAAAGGCATTAGACTGCTTTGCTTGATTTTTTTGGTGCTCCTCGATACATCGAAGGTCCACTGTGGCAAAAGGTCACAGAGAACTCTGTAAACAAGTTGTGCTAATTCTCTGTAACCCAAAACCCAGTATTTCCTGTAGCCTCTTTACAGTATTCACTGTGCGACTCACAGTGTTCTCTGTAGGACTTACAGCCGTCTCTGTGCACCTCAAGGGTCTGCGACGGGTATGCGGAGAATACTGTGCGTCGCACAGTGATTACTGTAAGGAGGCTACAGGAAATACTGGGTTTAGGGTTACAGAGAATCCTGGCAAAAAAATTAACTGACTTTTCCGTAGGTTTTTGCCACAGTGTCGGGTCGGATTGGGTCAGCCCATCAAAAGGGTTGGCCAATCTATAGGGTCAAGCTTAACCTTCGTCAAGAGGCAGCTGCGCCATTCATTGGCTGATGCGACCCGACTTCTTCAGATGAATTTTTTGATCAGGAAAGATGCATTTTGGCCAACAACGTACGTGCCAAATAAGAGGTAGATCGGCTGAGTCGTTGAGGAATAGTCGTCCACACAGACAGTTTCTGTCTAAAATAAATTAATCTGAAACGCAAGCAAATTTCATTAAGTTTAGTCATTTATTACGGAGACGACATTGAGTGAAGCACATTTCGACAAGGTTAGGTTTACGTCAGACCGTGCCTTGTCGTAACAAGCTTCGCGATGCTGCGCCAGTTTCGGCAGTCCACTGCAAGCACAGTCAAAACAGCATTGAGTTTTTTGCCTTGTACGAAGGGCACTCTTTTTCGTCATCAGCACCTTCCAAAACATGGGAAACGATGTAAAATTGTTCCATAAAATGGAAAATTATCAAAGGGTTGTCAATTTTGTGCCGTTTTATTGGCTTGGATAAGGAATAGTCTTGGCATACAGGAAATAACTTCCAACTCCACTGCAAGTAACTAGCTTCGCCAATCGCTGAGGCGAAATGCTGTGGTTTGCCGAGACAGCAAGTGCGTCTTCTCTCTTGTTACATTTGGGTTCTTTTTAGAGAGAATGAGGAAGGCTGAAAGAGAAAGGCGGGACGTTTGCATTTATTTCGACAGATTTAAAAACTTAGGGGCATCGGGGTGATGTGTTTGGTTGGGTGAGAACATATAGACAAGGTAGGTGTACGCCAGACCATGTCTTGTCGTAACAGGTTTTGAGATGCTTCGCCAGTTCGGACAATCCACGCCCGCTGTTGACACCTACCTCGGCCTGCGGTGCTAGCCTGCCCTCGGCATACCTAATGACCCTGCAAAATCTCAGCCAGATCGGCCGAGCCGTTCGTAAGGAGCAGTTCGGACACACATACGCACACACGCAGACAGTAAAATTTTTTTAGCCCACCTGAGTAACGGGCTTCGCTATTGCTCAGCCAATTACACTATCGTCATCAGCATTATTCTAAGAATTACGTGGGCAACTAAACTCATAGGGTATTTTAACGAATCCTTGGACCGGAGATCCAAGAACATAAGTAAGAACGAAAACTGCTTCTGCCTATGCGCTGACGCAGACTCAGAGTAGAGGGGGGACGTCTGTGCATGAGCAGAAGCCGTTTTCGTCCTTACTTTTGTTTCTTGACTTCCGGTTCAGAAATTCGTTTTCTGCCGCGATTGTTGGTTTGTTTGAGTGATTGGGTTGAGGTACTATGACGGACTTCTGAGTGCGGGGGACTAAAGACATCTCTTATCACTGTGCAAAGTTTTTGCCATCGCGGCAAAGCTGTTTATCGTCAGGAGTCTGTACACACGCGCATGCAGACTGATTTATTTTCACCTGAGTGACTGTTTTCGCTTTCGCCTAGCCATCTACATACATCGTCATGTTGTTGCATCTCATCGGAGATAGTGCGTTCAAAAGACTTAAGGCATTTCGCTCTGATAAATGTCATTCATATTCTCATACAACTTGTGTCAGCGGTATAACGATAGGAGATCGGAAATCTGTCGTTAAGTAGGAAACTTTATGCACTCATGTTTGTCAAATGGTTGGTGTAAATGATCTTCTTGCAGGTCACACGTTAGAGGCCTTGGTTCAAAGTTATAAATCATTGGTCGGTGTTCTAAGACGGCGGTCAGCTTTTATTGTGTTGTGTGAAATTTTGCCTATCACTCATTCAACCAAACTGGGATTAAATGAAAAAGTCAACGCTGTCAATAGGTTTATGAATTCGTTATCAGGCGTGACACGCATTCACATTGTTAGGTGGAATCAGGCCTTTACTCTCGCAGTTCCGAATCACCCTTATTTCTGTCACCGATTAAAAGATCGAGAAGATGGAACTCATCCCAATCAATCGGGACTAGACATTATGTTTGGGTTCCTCGTTGCATTTACAGAACAGTCTGAAAAGTGAGGTGAGGTGAAGTTGGTTTAGGACCGGAAGTCAACGATTCCTTACTTTCCCGCCACGGTTCGCTATTCACTTTTCATCGTTTTTTCTTCACCTTTCTCGTTTCGTGAACATACATTCTTTCATTCTGCAGTCATTTGGTCGTCAGGTACTAACTTGGACGTGTCAACTATTGTCATTCTAATTATTTCATAGAGTATCATTAATTCATTTTGAGTCGCTTACGTGAATAAGTTGAGGGGTCGTTAGCCAAACGCACTTTTGCTGGTTCATATATTTATGAAGGTGGGTTTCTTCTTAAAAAATGGCTTCATCTTCATCGTCAAATAGTGACAAATACAGGAATGCGGCGCTTCGTACGGACTTGAACATGGATCTGCAAGGAGAGTCAGAATCGTTTTCAGGCACAAGTGAACCAAACCACATGGAGGGCGACATTTCTCGCGAGACCGGCGAATGTGCTCGGCAGGCGACCCCACAGGAAGTTGATCTCTTTCCAGAATTACACGTTGATGAAGTTGGGGATGCACTTTAAGCTATGAATTCTTCTTCAAATCGTGAAGAAAACTTTAACGCACTGCTTGTTACTGAGTCTTATGTGGATCTACAATCAGAAAGAGAAGGGTTATCAGTCATGTGGGAAGAAAACAACAGTTAATATTGATGGCGACAGTGGTGAAGTTGCACTGGAGGCGGCCCCACAGGAACGTGATCTCGTTCCAAAAGTTCATGTTGCACTTCTTGGGCCTGGGGCTGAAATTCTTCTTGTGGACTGCGACGTTGCTCTCAAACTAAAATCGAAAGGTTCATTAGCCGGAAGCGAGGAAAGCGATGTCAAAGTCGAACTATCCGGTGAGAGGAGCGGAGAAGGTTCTTCGGGGCTCAGACAGGATGTTGATCTCTTTGCAGAGGTTAAGTTTGAGGAAGATTTATTGATTCAAACAGTTGACTCTTGTAAGTCGATGTTGAGCAATGTTCCAACTCCCTCCGGTTCTAACGCTACATTTCGTTCTGCTTGTGCTGAATTTTGTGAGAATCTAAAAGAACAGATCTCGGCTTTAAACAGTCGGCACAAATCTCGTTGGCCGTCTCTGCCCCACGCTCCACCGGTGCCAACTGCCTAAAATCACCAGCCAATAAGACCGGTTTACCTTCAAACAGCTTCGTTTGATAACACGGATCACGGAAGCCTCGATCCAGCATTTAAACAAGGTAGGTTTACGCCAGACCGTGTCTTGTCGTAACAGGCTTCGCGATGCTGCGCCAGTTTCGACAATCCACGCCTGGCGTTACACCTACCTTGGCCTGCGGCGCTTCCTGCTTGCCTTCGGCAAGCTGTTTTAAGGTTCATTGAGGCAATGAGTAGTGCACTACGTGATGAATGGTCGAAGTATATTATTTTAGAATATCCTAGACGGGGTAGCCCCTACGTGGTTGACACTTTGGTCAGGGGTCATAATGGATTTCATTTCCGTCATCAGCACCTTCCAAACCATGCGAAACCATGTCAAAATGTCTCTAAAATGAGAACTCACATAAAAGTTGCACTTTTTCTGCCGTTTTTTCATTGTTTTTTCGTTGGTACGACTGAATGCATTGCGATAGAAAGCTGCATTTTGACGTGTGGCGAGCCAAGGACATACCTAATAACCCTGCAAAATCTCAGCCAGATAGGCCGAGCCGTTCAGGAGGAGTAGTGCGGACAAACACACAGACAGACAGGAAAAGTTTTTCAACCCCAGTGAAGTAACTGGCTTCGCTAATCACTCAGCCAATCAGGAACCGGTGTGCCATACTGACTTCATTATAAATAATGAGATCTGCAGCCCTTACAAGCTCCGCCCTTTGTGATCCGTTGGTGATGCCCCAAACACAACGGTCATCTTCGAGACCGAGGGGGAACCTGAACATGGAATGCGCAGTAATCCCACACACATACACACTAGCGGCAATACCGGATGAAGCGACACAGAGGGCAATGAGCCCTTATGCTGCCAAAACGGATCCCAGCAACGATTTCCCCATTCCGCCGGGTGCATCAAGAAACATGCCGTTTTCGGGGGCATCTTGAGACCCTTCCACCAAGGCACACACGTAGTCCAAGACGCTGCGCTGTGCAGCAGACAAACGTGGCAGCCATCCGGCTGCATAATTTGCCGAGGCGGTCCGATCGTAGGCTTCTTGCTCCCTGCCCAGCTTTGTCATGAGATCTTCTACCTTCAGGGAGCCCGTGATCGACCACGCTACTTCCCTGCCGCCTAAGCCCTCTATCGATCTGAATAAGAGCGACCTGGTGGGCACGCTCTCGATTTTCTTCTCCTTCTAACAAATCTTCAGACGGAAGGTCATTGTGCTGCTCCCACAGGCTGAATGCTGGAGCACCGATGTAGCACAACATGACGAAAAGTGACCTCAACCTGTACCCGGTCATGAATGTATGGGCCTCAACCAAGCTGTCGGAATACTCTCGCTCGTCATCAAGCAAACCTTGCATGCGAGCAGCCTCTTGGAACGTTGTGCACTCTGGTCCACCCAACACATACAGATCATCGTAGCCACGACAGGGAAACAGCGTCAACAGCATTCTCAAATTAAAAAGTTCACCGCGGTTTGGTGCCTGCCAAAACAAACGGCAGATCTTCTCTTTCACCTGCCGCCTCGTGACGTAGTGCGTCACTGGAACCGGCACACGCTTTGTCGTCGGCCGCCTGGAATGAACGATATATCGTTCATGGAAGTCAATATATGTGACGTGATCCAGTTCCGCGATGAGAGGCCGTTTGAAATAAAATTTTAAATTTCCATCGAGGTGAGAGCTTCCCTCTCCTGACCTTGCCAGAAACGAACAGTTTGCCTATTCTGCAAGTGGACTGGAAGGGCAGTGACACTTGGACTCCTGTCAAACATGTCAAATTCTAGCGCTCCCCAGGCGCAGTCCGTTGCTCTTAATATTCTGTGCGTTCGGTACTCTTCGCACTCATTTATAGTGCCATCTTCAGCCTCAGCGTCCCCCACCAACCTTACCTGAGTTAAAGGATTGCCCTTGCACAGATATTTGAATAGGTATTTCAAACTTCTCCTCCCTGAAGCAATTTCAAGATTTGCAAGACAATCGAGGTCTAACGTAACAGCAGCACAAAACGAAACGACAACACAGTCTGATATCGTGACATCTCTGCCATTGATCTGTATGATCGCCGTGTTTTCAGGATCCCGTTAGTAATGATAAAAACCCCGTTCATCACAATATGTCACAAGGGTGCCCTCTTTGGGAAAGTATCTTTTGCATTAATTCTTTTCAGTATCTCAACATGGCAAATTGGTCCTGTTCGGAGGCCCACAGGGGCCAAGTGCCGTAACTTATTTGAATTAGAAGGTTTCAGGGTTTGTATCGCCTAAACGGGCTGAGTTACAAAAATTATAAAGAGAATAACCTTTTTTTTTTTTTTTGAATTCAATTTTAAAAATAAGTTATTCTCCTCATAACTTTTAGAACGCAGCCCGTTTACGAGATACAAACCCTGAAACCTTCTAATTCAAATAGGTTACGGCACCCTGCACAGGGGCCGTGTATATTATGTCTTAAAATGATATCCCGGAGTCTGCCGTCGGCCTCATCGGCAGACGGAATTTCCGCCCTTACAAACTTGTCCTTATCTGCAGCTTGTGTTGGTGCATTTTCGTCGGCAATTCTTAACACAATGTGAGCATGGGCCAGTCCGCGGGTCTGAAACTCTATAACCCATATTATGTAACAGAGTTTTCAAAAATAGCGGCCAGACCTAATATTTTTAATAAGCCTTGCCAACTTTAGCTTAAACACTCTGTTTGACAAATGCGCCTCTGTGCTACGTCCCCGACGCGACTGGCGGTACTCTGGCCAGGAGCCATTAGCAGATACTGTGAGAAAGAAGTGTGGTATATCCTTTCGCTGCACCACCTCCATGCCGTCCATTGCCACTCATAATAACGTTTGGACCCCGCAAACGTATTCGGCAAATAGACGCGGCCAGCTTGCCTTCCGTCACCTTCGACGGTCTCATCATTTACACTCCCGACAAAAATTAGCGGAGCACTCTTTGTCCCTGCGATATTTTCTGAGTCTTTTGAGCTAGGAAGCTGAAATTTGGTACACACGTGCCCCCATTACTCTTCTCGAGGCCTGCGAAGCGCGCGGGCCGTGCGCCGACTCTAACGGACAGCACCCACTCCTAAGTGCGCAAGGGTGTAAAAAACGATGAAAACGCGGCGTAAAAACCACTTCAAATTTTTCGGAAAGTCAAAATTTTTGGTGGACCGACTCAAATGAGTCTCCCCTTTCTAACGGTGCAAGCGGAATTCAATTTGGACCAACCCACCCCCTCCTGCAGCCACCCCCACCCCTTCGAGGGGGTGGATTTTGAACACATCCGAATTTTGCGCCAAAAGGCTTGGGGGCGTCCCCCGTACCAGGCAAACATGTTTTTTCGCGGTTCCGACCACCCCCGGTGGAACCAACCCCCGCTGAACCCCACCCCCTTTCGAACGACGGCTGACCGGGGCCCTTTGGTTTGTGAAAAATGCGAAAAAACTTTAGGGGGCATTCCTCCAGTGTCCAAGAAGACGCCTCAACCGAGAAATCGAACGCCGGACCATTGCAACCCCTGCGGTAAGGGTGTTCACCCCCTAGCGCCCCTGCACGCCCCTGGAGGGGTTGAAAGTCCTCCGATGAGTGGTCAGGGTGAAAAGAACACGGCGGAAACGATTCTGAAGTTTTCAAGATGAACCAACAAACCGTTCGCCTTCCAGAGCGAAAAAAGCGCCATTTCCAGTGAAACCACCCCCTGACTTCCGCCCTTTGCAGCGACTTACTGAGTTAGGGTAGCAGCCCCTACCAACGCCGCTTCGCTCGGCCCAGGCATCATTTCAAAGGCCAGCAAGTTTTAAACCGAGGCGACAACGAACGCGACCGTGGGAGCGACGCAATGAAGGCCCTGAACTTGGGCGGCGCGCGGCGCCGCCAGATCAGTGGCACCATGCGCCGGTGATGTAGGCAGCGGAGCGATCCGGAAGCCCGATGGCCTGCCTACCGTGAAACGGGGTAATTTCGGGCACCCGGGGTAATTTCGGGCATCTCTGCCCGAAAGCATTGCGATGATGCTGCCGTCTAGCGGCGACCTCGAAGGCTTGTACCGTTGCGCGCATCGCATTCGCCACACTTAAAACCGTCGGATCATTCCTCTGGAGACCAAAGCAGATCCAATCTTTTCGAGATACAGTGATTTTCGTATTTTACACTTTTTACCTTAATTCAGTGTATGCGTGAAAACTTCAACTGGCAAGCCAAACCTGTTCACAAACGGTGCATAAGGTATTTTTTTTTCGATTTGGACATGTTTTGAGCATGCTGTGTCAAATTTTCAATTACCTGCGGCAAATAGTATGGTAAATAGGGGCTCAAAACTAAAAAATTGTTACTTTTACGGGTAATTTCGGGCACTGAAATGGCATGCAAGGGCAAGCAGGGTTGTTCTGAACACTTTAAATTTCGCAGGGCTGGAGTGGTGTTAGCTTCTTCCAGCTCTTCAGAGCTCTTCTGAAAGATGGAGATTATCCATTAACACAGATAATACTCAACTGCCGCAGCAGTCGCTTTGTGGAACTTTGACTATTATAAAAATGGGCCAAGGCTACATCTGTACTTCTTATGTGTAGTATGTACACATCCTATCTTAGTGTCAATTATTGGTTCGTGACTAAAATTTTATCATGTTTACCGGGACTTTGACTTTGAGAACGGCCGCATGGCTTGCCGGGTTGCTACGGAATGCAGAGTTTTCCAGAAAGCCCCTGTATCTTCCCAATTGTGCATAAGACTTGCCTCCCATGTACGTCAGTTTCAAGAGGAAGATCCACGACTCATCTTTGCGTGATATAGTGTGGCTTGAGTTGTACCATTATCAAAAACAACAAGCTAGGGCCCGCCCTTCCGTCGAACCGAGTTGCCAGCTCCGCTTCGCTGCGCCGGCAACTCGGTTCGACAGGGGGCCGGCCCAGCTTGGCCTGCCGGCGGCCTTTCCTCGGGCCTTCGGCCCTCGCATCAGACCCAACTTGGCCAGTCGAAGGCCCGGGCCTTCGGCCCGCTCTCATCAAACACCCCGTGAGCGGGTAAGGCAAAGTTATCGATGTACCATCGTGACTTAGGCCCGCCAATTCACAATATGCAAAAGTCCTTACACTTTTTACTCCAACTGTCCTTAGAATATGCCCATTTCATTTGTCTCTTAGCCCTCATTCCGAAAATACTCATATTTGCCATGCTACTGCAACTCCTTGCAATGGAGGCACAGCAGGAGCGCAAAACGAGCCCGTCGCACTTTTTCACATAACTCATGAAGGCGGGCTCCTGGACCCCCCTTCCGACCCCTCGTTGAAGAGGTCTTGCCAAGACCTATCGAAAACTTAAGTAAAAATTTTCAGTCGGTCGACCCCCTTTTTTCAAGATCCTGATGTGACTAATAGACGAAGTCGGGCTCCTGGACCCCCTTTCCGACCCCTCGTTGAAAAGGTCTTGCTGAGACCAATCGAAATCTGCAATAAATTTTTTTAGTCGGTCGACCCCCTTTTTTGAAGATCCTGATCTGGCCAACTTGTAAAAGCGGCCGATGGGGTCGGGACCAGGTCCATTCATCTTGTCTCGTCGCCCTGATTCCAAAAATACCCCTATGTGCCCTGCTAGCACCAATAATGGCGGAAATCCCCCTCCCGCCCATGCAAACCATGATGCAGCTGCTGCAGGCCTTGCGCGGGTCGGACGGGATTTGCACCACCGGATTGTTTGTTCGGACGGCCCTCCTGAAGTACCCTCCAAATCTGGTCACTCCAGCTCAACTCCTTCCTTGTACACAGACGACGACAACAACGACGACGACGACGACACACAGACACAAAGGCAAATGCATATGCCCTCCCCCTATTTTTTGAATAGAAGGGCGGGCCAAAAAAGGATAAAGGTTCAAGGTTAGACGTTCAACAAGAAGCGTCCTAAATAGCTCCACCCCACTCTCCCAAACATCAAACTATTTGTTCAAATCATGACTCCAAATTATGTATAAATGACCACCCCTACCATCCCTCCACATCTACATCCTTAAGAATTTCACATTTTATCACATAAGCTCAAAAGAAAGAGACAATTATTCATTTTGAGACCAAAATCAGAACGACAAGTCGTTTTTCCCTGGGGTGCCCGAAATTACCCCAAAACACGGGGTAATTTCGGGCACTCCTTTGGGCCCCCCACTGTAAAATCGGTAAAGCGTAAATATCTGGAATTGGCGTCAAATTGAAGCTAAAGGTTGGTAGATGATAAATTTTAACCCTCAGGTCCATGGCAACACCACAACTTTCACAATTTTAAAAATACCTCTCAAAAGTGCCCGAAATTACCCCGTTTCACGGTACTGCACCCCTCCAAACAGGGTGATGAGCAGGATTCTGCAAGAACATACACAGCAAAAATTTAATACACAGGTACAAAAGGACAAAAAAATGACAAGGACTTGCAAAGAAAATACTTACGAGACGAAGCCTCGTAATGAAAAATACCGGAAAAATTGGAAAAGTTGGTTTTAAGGCTCTACAGTGGAATATGGGCATGAAACCCACTACGTTTGTGTTTCGTTGGACTTTTACTTCCACTGGAAACTCTTTATTCACGAGTTCACCCACAAAAAACGCACAAAAAGGAAACATAAAAAGGTATAAATAGTATAAGTGCATTTAGAATCGTCCTCACACAAATGAAAATATGCTTTTGGCCTACTTACAGGCGAAAAGTCGGGCTTTTTGGCTACTTTTCAGGATGTATATTTCCAATTTTTCCGACAGAAAAAAAACACTGTTTTTTCAATGTTTCCGCAAACTTTCCGAGAATTTTTATCTCTACTCGGCATTGCGGGGTTGAGGCTGCTCTAGCCAGGGCGGAAACGACCTAGAGAGCGCGTGAAGCTATGCTCCCCGCTTCTGCAGAGGTTAAGGGAAACTTTGAGATTATGAAAACACGGGCGTTGCTTGGCACATGCTTTGCACAGATGGAAAGAGGATGAAATTTAGAGTGCATTAGACTTATTAGCCTTCCCGAAACTTCCCAATTTAACTTCAACTACAGAGGATATGTAGACACATTGACAGCGTCACCGAGGTTTTCAGCGGTTTTCAGGCTTTATTGCAGTTTTTGGCATTTTTACTTACATATAATGTGGGTAAAATTCAGTGTTTCAAGAGGGCTAATAAGCCTAATGCACCCCAAATTTCATGCTCTTTCGATCTGTGCAAAGCATGTTTCAAACAACGGCCTAGTTTCCATGATCTCGAAGTTCTCCTGAACCCCTTTGCTGAAGCGGGGAGCATGGTTTCACCCGCTCCCTGGGTTGTTTCCGCCCCCTGCTCTAGCGATGCCGCTTGGTATGCTGCCGCCCCCGCTACCCCTGCCGCCACATTACCGCCGACTTGTTTGGGACTACCAAGTCCACATGGTAACCCTAACCCACACAGTGTAACCGAGTCACTTGGTAATGGTAAGCGGAAACTTGGTAACCCGAAAATTAACAATTCGACTTGGTTACAACAACAAAGTTTCAAGTTGCAGCAACCGATCGTTTTTTTCAGTGTATCCTTTTAACATGATTTTAACGTCCGTCCCGGCCCCCGACTAAGACAAGAAGGGAGCAAGCAATGTCAAAACCTTCGCCAAGCCAAGCCGAAGCGCGACGTCGACCCACCCCCTGGAGCCGCGCCTGCATGGAATCATCCCCTTGCTGGTGCTGGTTCAGAACCTCCCTGAGGTCAGGACTCGGGTCTGGGCCCATGTCCAGACCCAGTGGGTTAGTTGGATCCTTTCCCACAAATTCGGGGACATCCGACGCATCATGTGTTGGCTCAGGGACGAACGGCCGACAACATTGAAACACTTTCATTATCACTCTAAAACTGAAGGCAAGAAAGGCTTCGGGAACGGCCACGACGTCGTACTATGGGACAAGGGGCACAGGGACGACAGGGCGCGTGAGGAAGACACGTCGAGGACTTGGACAGCACCAGACCAGGCCGTCAACGGAGGCATGCATGAAGGACGAAATGAAAGAGAACTCACCTCCTTGATTTCCCCCTCGTCCGCGCAGCTGCTGCTGCTGCTGCTACCGCCGATGCAACTGCTGCTGCCTCCGCTGCTGCTGCTCCTAGAATCCTGTGAACATATGAACACTTTGATCAGAGCACTGGAATCGGGGGCGTGCATGGGGTGTGGGTGGGGCGTGGCGGCGACAAAGTGAACACGGTGCAGTGCGAGAGAGAGAGCAGAAGGATAACTCACATCACAAGCAGATGATGGCGGTGGGGGCGCCTCGCCCATAGGCACCAGGACGGCGTACCCTGGGGGCCATGGGTGCCTCCACCATTAGAGGCACGGCCCCTGGTGGCACCGGGACCTTGGCTGGGTCGGCCACGCCGACGACTTCCATGGGCTCACCCCGGGGCTGACCGGGCGGCGGCGGCGGCACCGGCCACTGGACCGCCATCTCCTCCTCATCATCGCTGGACTGAAACCATTAAGGGTAGAACCCCGGACTGAAGTAGAACTGAAGTTGGAATTGCCCTCGAAAAGTGCATTTTTACTATTTTTTAGACTGTACGCCGAACATTGTTCATTTATAAATAAACTTTAGTTTATCTGTTTTAAACAAGTGCAGCTTGTTTGAAGTCAAACGGCAGTCAAACTGCAGACGGGCCAATGCAGTTTGTCTGTAGTTAAACTGCAGTTAAACTGAACAAACTGCAGTTCAACTATAGTTAACTGTAGTTAAACTATAGTCTGCCTGCAAGAAAACTACCAGTTTTTTCGGACATGGCAGTCAGATCTGCAGTTACAACCATCATTGTCACTGTTTTTTTTTTTTGGAGTTCTCTCTTGTGTAGAGGACTACACAAGTGCATGGACACAGAAATATATTTCAACGACATCTCTTTCATGCTATCAGTTCTTCACCTTAAGTGTTGTAGAAGTTGGTAACACTGTAGTATGAAGAGTTGGTAAGACTGAAATATGAGAATGTGTAAGAGCCTGAAATAAAACCTCAATCCGTATCCAGCAGTCGGAGAGTTAAGTCATTATCCAGTCATCCAGTCTCAGTCGTAATTAATCTCAATCAATCCAGAAATTATCCTGATAGCCAGTGAACCAAATCAGAACAGTCTACCCCACCAGTGCATCGGGGTAATAATACAACATGGCGACGAGGTGATTGACGAATGAATCGTGGTCGTGCACGTGGTGTGAGTTAAGTGAGGGAAGACACGAGTGAAGTGAAACGCCATTTTAATCAAGAAAATTTTAATCATTTTAACCAACAATCATGCTGGACCAAATGTTGAACAAACCGAAACCCTTTTCACCAGACGATGGGCCAGATGCCTTCAAGATATTCAAGAGAGACGTGGAAAACCTCATCGGCGCGGCAGGAGCAACAAATGTTAACAGTGAGAGAAAAACTAGCATTCTCATGAACCTAATGGCTCCGGCCGGAAGGGACAGATTTGAAACTCTTACATTCACCGCAGCAGCTGACAAGAAAGACTTTGATAAAGTCTGCAAAGCATTTGAAGACAGCCTACAACCTGTAAAGAAGAACAAGAGGTACGCAAGACACATCTTCCAAACAGGAGACAAGAAAGAAGCAGAATCATTCGAGAATTGTGTTCAAGCACTGAGAAAATTGTTACCTGATTGTGAGTACCATGAAAATGATCAGCAAGATCACATAGTTGACAAACTCATCATAGCCGTTGAGGATATACCGTTGAAATGTCAACTTCTAGATGTAGATAATCTCACAGTAGACGAAGTCCTGCAGAGGACCAATTTGAGAGAAATCAGACAGGATCAGGCAGAGAAAATGAATGGAAATGGAAAGCGAGAACTCTTTCACCACATAAGTTTCTTTTTTCCCTTTCCCGTGCATGAGCTGCAACACCCACGTCGCGTACTTCATGGCTGAGAGCTGAACGAAAACTGAGCTCTCGAACTTTGACTGCGTGCATTTATACCGACCGGGCCGGGCGGCGCGGGGGGCGGCGTGGGGCCGGCGCGGGGCAGCACGGGCGGGGCGGGCCGGGCCGGGC
The DNA here is from genome assembly GCA_030522485.1 of Stenchaetothrips biformis. NCBI lineage: Eukaryota > Metazoa > Arthropoda > Insecta > Thysanoptera > Thripidae > Stenchaetothrips > Stenchaetothrips biformis. The sequence goes on along the minus strand of CM060095.1, from coordinate 4,200,126 downwards.
GCGTTTTGTCACGGCGCGACGAGAGCGCCGGCGGGGCGGGGGCAACCCGGCGTTCACGCGTGCTTGGCGGGTCATGAGTGGCCTACCTCCCAGGCGTTCATTAGCTGATTGATCATTAAACGGGCCGTATTCGTGTTTTTTCACCAGGGTTTTTTTCCATCTTCGCAGGGTCAATGATGACGCCGTCACGTCGTTCCACCTCTGCCACGAATGCGGCCTAGAGTTTTTGCACTCACTAAGAATGGTTCGAAAACTATTCGCCTTGGTTTGGACGCAGCCAATGATTTTGCCCCCTTCGTCCTAATTTTGAGTGAAACCAATAAAAATCGACTCTATCACAGAATGAGTCCAGCTGAGCTCAATATTATGATGTCTCGAGAAGTGCAAATGCATGTATTGAATGCACTGGAAAACAGATCTGAGCTGGAGCCCCTCTTATTTGGTGAAATCACCTTATCCATAAATAAAGAGAATACTAAGTTTACCACAGTGTGCTTGGAGGAAAAGGATTCCCCCATTAAAATTTTCCTTGCGCTGACTAGTTGGAAAATGATTTTCAACTTAAAAGAAAATATGGAGTACCATCTTATGAATTTGACTGAGATGTCTATCCTTGCCAAGTCTAATTTTAATCATTTAATTTCACACTGCAAAGATTATTGTGTGAAAAGTGGATACAAAAATCCACAATCTATTGTTCAGTTGTCTCGTGATCATGCAGACAATCTGATTTCAAGTGCTGTGAGGTGCTACTTAGCTTCTTTCCCTGTCTCGATCAAACTGGATCTGGTCAGTTACCATAAAGATTTCATTAAAGAAGCTATCTATGAGTCTATGAGACAGGCGGAGTGAGTTCTCATTACTCAATTGGTAAATATAAAAAATAAAAAAATTAAAAAAATTAAAAAAGATGAAAACATAAAAAAAAGTATAAAAAAGAAAACCCTAAAATTAATTATGAAATGAGTCTGATTTTGAAAGCGCAGGGAGAAGCAAGCTGGCCCGTTCATCAACATAAATTTAAGATAGAGCTATGATGCATATGAAAACTCTTTTTTTTTCTTCTAACTGAGCTCTTTTCTCTTTTAAAAGAAAAAGATAGGAATGTGACAGTGATTCTCACATTCTCACATAAAAACAGAAGTACTTAGCTAAAAATATCCTTGAGAAAATATCTGACTCCATGTACTCCTAAAAACTGAACTTTTTTCCCTAAATTCTCTACTCCCTAAATCAAAAAGATAGTCTGGCCTCTGAATACTTAACGGGCTTCATCCCCAATACCCAAAACAGAAAGAGACATGGTCAAAACAAAGAGTACAAACATTTCTGTCACTTTCCCCGTTGGATTTAGAGCCGAGAAAGTAACAATCTCTAACACCCATAATAAAACCCAATATTTTTAAAAATCCATTAAAATGACACGTTGGCAAGCTTCACTAATACCTTAACTCTATTGAAAATCAATGCCAGCTTCAACAATCCCATATTCGAGCGCGGCGCTACTGGTCAAGCTAACTCAGCACACGTCTCACCGATACAGCCATTTGGAGGTTAAACTGCCCATACATAACATACTCCAGAAATAAGTATTTTAGGAGTGTCACTCCTCTAAATCATAATGAGAGGCACATTCACTTCATATTCTTGCTATGAGACTAACACTCTCAACCCAAAGATGTTCCATAACATTAAAAAGTTAACTGCGCTGTTTTGACTCTAGAAAGCTTCAAGTTTGTACCCCAGTAAATAAAATGGAAAATTATTGAATGTCAGCGAAAATCTAAATCAGACAGGCTTCTCCACTATCTTAACTCTATTGAATATCAATTCCAGCTTCAGAAAACCCATTACAAGCGCACTGCAGTCAGACACACACTCGTCTCACACAAAGGTGTTTTGGGACCGATACAGCCAATTAAGGGTTAGGGTCTCCAGTGTAGTTATTAGTTTAAAACATTTTTCCATGAGTTTCACTCAACAAAAACAAAACGAGGGGCACATCCACTGCATATTTATCATGCGAGTCTAACACTCACACCCAAAAGAAGTTTCAAAACATTAAAAAAGTAAAATGTGCTGGTTTGACTCGATGATGCTTCCAAATACGACTACAAAGACCACCAGGTTGATGAACAAAGCAAACATGAATCAAAATCAACAAAAGGGGTTTATTTTAAAAACTTGTAAGAAGCTAAAGACAGATTCATGATCCTTGACTAAAAAACAAAGAACCTAAGAGGGGTACCTCTAAACACGATTCAATCAAAATATTATAAAAATTCAAGTTAACAGAGAGAAAACAAAAAAAAAACTCTTGAGGGCTAACTCTTAACATGATTCAATCAAAAATATTATTAAAATTCAAATTCTCAGAGAGGAAGAAATTTACAAATTTACTTGTCCTCCCGTTTCTTCATCTTCTTCTTTTCTTCTTCTTCTTCTTTTTTCTTCGCTTCCAACTGCTCTTTGACACTTCTGATGGCTTCACTAAGCCTCTCTGCCTCTTGCTTCTCCTCCGCTTTGCGTTTTTGGGCAGCAACTTTCTTCTTTTCTCGCACTCTGGCGAGGGCTTCTGCAAGATCTTTCTGAGTCTAAAAAATATAGAGAAGTGTTACATTTTTATTCTATTAATAACTATTTTTTTAAAAAAATAAATGTAGAATTTTGTTGTACTTACCACACAAGTGCTCCTGGATAGAATGAAACTCCCCCTGGGTTCTGCCTTGTTTAAAGACTTAGAAGTGATCACTTTAGGACCCAAGCGCAGCCGTACATCCTAAAAGAAAAAACGTTTAGAAAACGTTACTCACAAATAAAATAAACAAAACAAAATTCAAGATATTTTTTTAAAAAACTTACTTTCTTAGGAACAATTGGAACATCATCAACGACCTCCCCTTCCTCTTCTGACTCCTCAACAACGGAGGGGGAGACGTGATAGAAACAACCCTAGGGTTTTGAGAAATTTCCTTCAGAATTCTGTTTTCTTTAGCCTGAAATGTAAACAATACAATTCTGTATTTATCTGACATAACAACGTATGTCATATGGAAAACCCATAGTAGATACGCTGTTATGTCGGATGACTACAGAATTAGTTTACAATGAAAAAGTGTCTTTTTTTCTACCTTTTTGTAAAGAAAATGAATCAGTCTTACAGGGTAGACCACACTAGCAGGTGCCGGCATCGTACGCCGGCGCACAGTAGGATCCTCACTAGGGTCCTCACCATGGTCAGCACCATGATTACCAGAAGCAGTGGTCTCGGACTCAACAGGTACACGAAAGGCTTCCTCCTCTTCTTCAGGAGTCAATATTGGGGAAATGCCCCTTGGCTCATGAGGATCAGGGGCGCCCGGCCTCGGCGTCGCGGTCTGAAACATAAAGCAAAAAAAAATACGATTTCAAGAAATCCTAGTAGTCACGAAGTTAATTTCATATTTATGTTCTGGTTTAACAAATAAAGCCGAGCTAGGACTGCGTTGAGTGGTTCTATTTATGTTTGGTAGACCATTATTAATAAAACCAAAACTTAACGTACAAGACCAGATGCGTGTCAATTTGTGTCAAAAAATAGACATTTATGACAGTTTCATAATACATGAAGGCCAAGTTATTCGCAGAAACGTGCAGTAAAATAATTAATTTCACCAATTTTTAAATACTTTGAGGTTAGAAAAGTGCATCACCGCCGTGTCCAGATAGTTTCATCTGAATTCAGAAGTACCATCCAACCTCTCTACAAGGAGCAGCTACACGCCAATTGTTCTCGAAAAGGGACCTACAGTCACACTCAAACTTCATTAGGAAATGTTTTTTCTCAAATGAATGTGCACTGGCACGCAGTTTAATGCCCTATTTCACTCCGATTCAAAGAGTAACGAACATTTGAGGTTGGCACTTTTGAAAACAACAGCGCCCTATTGTTGCCTCCTCTGCATTGCACTCACTATCTAAGAAATTATACATGAATTTTCTAATAATTCATTGAAATTAGGACACATATCCTTAGTTTAAGTGATATTTCTACTAAACAAAATTTATAAATAGAAAATTTACTTTCGTTTCTTATAGATGCTTTTATAACTTTGAGTATAACTAATATGCATTTCACGTTGGTATTTCTGAACACTACTGGGCATGCGCAATGGACAGTCCACCCAACAATTATACTTTGGTGCGACCATCTAGACGACCACATCCGAAAACATCATTATTCCTATTATTGCATGCATTCTAACACCAGTGAAGAACAGTTCTGTTTCGAACGCGCTTTTTCACGGGATCTAGTATTTTTGGCATGACATGTACATACGAGTGGCTCGGCTCCCCCCTCTCTCAAATTTTTCACTGACGAGTCGAGCCTTGCCATGGCAACAATAATTTCAATTCCAAATTTCTCAAAATTGATCAGAAGATTCTCTACCAGACTTTATCAGTGAAATGACTGTGCTTTGTTCTCGCGTTTTGCAAAACATCATCAAAATCGTATAGAAAATCTCAGAGCTGCCAAAAAGGGCCATACTTTCGTTTTCGAGACAAAACCATAAGGCTACTTCGTGCCTAAAAAATGAGAAAATCATAGCTAGAAAATACTCCGCGCGACAGCAGCGACGCGGCCCAGACTCCCCGCCTCCACAACACACGCACACATTTGCCCCGCATGGACAGGTAAAACAAATAAGACGCCACGCTGGGAGGCGAACGCCGTGGTCAGCCACACTTGAAATTAACAATGCACACCCAAGCTGACACAAACGCCGGCGAGGATTCATGAGAGGTATGGATGGCATTGACAGCGAAATTGACTACGAAAAGGACAGACAGCATGACAGACCGACGCCGTGCCAACGCGTCGTACAGACATCAGCAAAAAACACACGACACGCGACCGCGATAACAAACTCACAGACATGAATCCACTCGCAAAAATCAGACCAGTGACTCACAACATGTCATGATACTCATTTTTAGCAAAAAAAAAAAAAAAAACAGGCAAGGTATGCCCACGCCCCCCGACTCTATGTGACAAGACACGCCACGCCACGCCAAGCGGCCGTTCGTACACTCACACACACTTTCACAGATTTTCACTCACCTCAATAAAAATGCTCATCGATGCATCACCCTCGATGGAAGGCGTCTCGTCTTCTGATGAAGAAATGTTAAAATCATTGAGGAACGACATTTTCAACGCGTAGCAGCACGACACGTACGATGGCTTGGCAGCAACTGACAAGTTTGGACAAGGGCGGAAGGAAGCAGGGGTGTCTTCCTGTTTCGGCCGGCAGAGGGCGCAGCGGTCTTTCTAACGGCCGGCTAAAATTCTAACCGTTTTCGATTTTGCGAGGAATCAGAACGAAACTGGCATGTGAAAATCTCTCAAATATTATTTCTTGTCACTTGACATTAACTTCAAGTGATGACAACAGATGTTTCGCTCATTCCGATACAACACGGCGAGGCGGGGCGGAGGGGCGGGAAGGGAGGGGGATCTGGACCAATACATTTTCGCTCTGACAGTTGAGTCAGCGAAAGGGTTGACCGAGGGGAGCATTCTCAGTAATTCTAGAAAAATATTTCGGCCGGAGAAATGATATCAGACACACGCCAGCCAGGCGCGTAATTAGGGGGGGGGGGGCGAGGGGGCGACCCCCCCCCCCCCTTAGGCCCCCGAAGTGGGCCTTAAGGATAGGGATTGCAGGGGCGGATTTGCCCGGCCGGCTTACTGGAAATCAGAAATCGTCACTCAGAAATGCCCTAAAAAATCACATTTTGGGCCCAATTGGGCATTGGCTTCTAGCTCGCTTCGCTCGCTTCAAACAACCTACTGAGGCTCTTTTCACAAGCAAATAAGCGAGATAAAAGTTGAACTTTTGACTTATGAAGTGCCTTTCTAAGTCCTTAAAATCTATTCCAGGCTCAGAAGAAATTCGTTGTATGGGTTTGCAACGCTATGTTTTGAAACCATTTGTTTTGATTAGCCAACACAAAAAAAATGCACCTTATATTTGATCAAAATACTCTCTCTGTGGTGGTCTTCGTGGAACCGTTCGAACCCCAGCAAAAGAGATTTTAAGCTGAATAAGGCTATGGTTTATAGCTCGCTTCGCTCGCATTAAGTAGTCCGCTTTAGGTCTCCAAATTTCGATTCTGTGGAAATTGGAAAAAAACAAAAAACCAGAGTGTGCTTGCTTGCCCTTCAGCATCTGCCTTCCCTTGAACCCGACAGCGTCCTTCCCATTGACCGATAGACCACGAAACATAACGTTTGCGGCACAGTTACCTAATTCAAATTACTTGTTTTAATTGCAGTCCAAACAAATATAGAACAACTTTGGGTTGCGTGAAGCCCTCTCTTTTTTACAATATGTGTCTACTTGACCCGCAGTAAGTTATACTTGTCACTTTTCGGCGTTTCATGTAAACGATGAAGTACCTCGTCGAAAGCTTCAAGCTTGCTACGCTCGCATTTCATCAAACGCACCACATGTTACGCGACACCATTTTTCGAGTTTGGATCAAGCCGACCCCTCCCCCCCCCCTTCCAATTCACATGGGAAACTACGTCTGTCTCTAAATACAGGGCAACCAGACACACGCTCCCTAAAAGTAGGCAACGTTTCATACATCGCCCCCCCCCTTCGACCCGCCTAATTACGCCCCTGACGCCAGCAAGCGGGAAATAAAAAGGGACAACGAGTGTTGAGGCAGGTCGGGCGGCCGGCACACCGGGCGCGGGAGGAGGAGAGGGGCGGCCCACCCAGCTCGGCTGCGCTCGGCGCCTGGGTCGGGACGGCGTGGCCTGGCGTTGTGCAGGGAAGGGTTCCGCTCCAGTCGGAACTTGCGCGGCGGCGGGTGAATTCAAATTGACCGTTAGGCGTACGGCTCTTGGCGCGCGGTGCGCGGCGCTCACCGATGAAAACCCGGTCCGCGCGCACCCTCCGCAAGCTCGGCTCAGTAGCTTAGAGTCCTGTAGGACTCTACAGTAGCTCAGTGCTCTCGGCTTGGACATCCCCGTCGTCGACAAGAAGTGTCTGGCTTTGTTTACGGGCCGTTGGCAGGGCGTGCTCGTGGACACGCCGCACAGTGATGCAAGACCGGAAATAGTCGCGCAAAAAGCACTTTTCTTCGATTTGGTCCGTCCGTGAGGGGGCTGACATTTTTGAGCGCAGTAAAGGTCGAACTATATGGAGGCGAAACTGTTTTGAACCCAAAAGTTGGTAATCCTATCTTTTTATGGCGCTAAAGTGGAGCAATTTGAGGCGAAAACCGAATGAAGCTACATGCGGTGTGAAAACTGCTCATTTTGGCCGCATCTGCGCACCAAAATGTATAATATTGGGTGTTTTTGGAAAGCTGAAGGTCTAAGGAATCCGATACATGTGTTACAATCAACGTCAAAGCTCTCGGTCACCAAATATTCGCTATAAAATGTTAGCTAAATTCATCACTTTTGTTGATTTTGACGTGAAATAAGTCGAGTTGCGAACACTTGCGAACCAATCTGTCACAGCCACATGGTAGTATCCGAGGCCTACTTCAAGGTGTATATGGTGTGAGGCCGCGAAACGTTGCGCTTTTCGTGAAAATCGACTCCAAAGTCGCAACATCGTGTCGTTTGCAGCTTTCCTAAAGCTCTACATGGAATGTATTTTCTTTTTTATTAAGTTTTCAAATTTTAACATGACATAGTATATGTTGATATACTTTGCAGATTATATACTGTCCACAAATGACTTGCCTACCTCCATTTCTCGAACAAAAACAAACTCCCCCCTCCTTAGACGCTCTTGTTCCGCCCCTGTGGTGGTTGTACACGTTCAATCTCTTCAGAAATGAGGTCAGCGACCCCTAAAACCCCCGCACACGAAATTTGCCTGTGATCAAGCACAGCGTTAGCGTGTTACCCCCCTTAACTGCCCTAGTTCCGCCCCTGTGGTGGTTGTTCACGTTCAATCTCTTCAGAAATGAGGTCAGCGACCCCCAAAACCCACGTAAACGAAATTTGGTAGTGATCGGGGCACTCTATAATTCTGCACGACTTTTTTCGGTTTTGCATCACTGTGCGCCGGACAGCTTCGCCGGCGAGTGGCTCCAGGTGCTGCTTGGGGCGTTTCCGCTCGGAGAGCTGCAGCGGCGAGACTGGCCGGCAGCGTCCCACTTCACGGCCTTCCACAGCTGCAGGACGACGGCGGCCGCGGCGGAGCCCGAGGTGGACGCGCACACCGCCATCCGGGCCATCTACGCCGAGCTGGTGAGCGCGGTGCCCGCCCCGGTGCCCAGGGTCGCCACCAAGGCCCCGGACGTGCAGTGGCAGCGCGTCTGGGCGACGGCACCGCCTCCACCGCATCGGCCGCTCGGAGTCCAGGATCTGCCCGAAGTGCGCCGCGCCGGACACGCTCGCGCACCGCCTGGCCAGGTGCAGCGCGCCGGGCCACCCTCACCAGGCTGCTGGGCAGCACGGCCACGCCCAGGACGCTGTTGCAGCCCGCCTTCGCTCCGGACGACCCCGACCGGCACGCTACGGCGGTGTGGGTCACCGGGCACCACGTCCACCTGGTGGTCACCGCGGCGAGGACGGACGCCGCCTCCTTCGTGCGGTACATCGTGAGGGCCAAGGCCAAGGCCCTGGCACGCGCAGCCTGCCCGCCGGCGCTGCAGCGGGGGCTGGCCATGTTCGTGACGTGAGGTGACGTCACGCGCCGAGCGGGCGCGTCGTCTGCTGGGCCACCGAGCAGCGCGCGGAGCATCGACGCGGCGCGTCGTCTGCTGCGAGCGCCAGGCAGCGCGGAGTATCGCCAGAGCAGCGCAGCGGCGGAGTAGCGACGAGCAACGGGTTACACGGCTGCACGGAGTAGCAAGTTACGTGTTTTGTTTTTGTTTAAACCATGAGTACAGTTTCTTTCTTTTATCCTTAAATACTGTGATAATATTGCCTTTTACTAAAGATCCAGCCCTTTATTTCTGTGTTGCTTTTAAATTGTCTTTTAAGCATTGGCCTTTTATTATCTGTTTTACCTGTTCTTAAATTCTTGACGCTCACATGATGTTTTCTCTGTTTCAGGCCGGCGCAGGGCACGGGAGGCCGAACCCACTTCGGTGGTAATAAGCCCTCCGCCGCCGCCGCTGCCCTGGAGCAGAGAAGCATCATGTGACGTCCAGCCTCCAAGCCTGCAAAAATTTTAACCGTTTTTACAATTGTCAATCAACATCAAGAACTAATGGAATGTAACTGAAGTACCTGATCCTAACATAACTTATTTATTTATTATTTATTATTTTTATAATCTTTGTTAAACTCTGTTAGTTATGAAATATATGATGTTTTCAAAAAAAAAAAAAAGAAAAAAAAAAAGGGGGTTGGTGTGTGGTCTGTTGCGCTTCTCAGCGCGGAGACACGGGTTCGATACCCGCTGGGTGAAGTCGCCTTTTTCACCGGCAACTTCGTGTTCCTGCCGTGAGGTGGCGCACGCGGCGCTGGCGGCAGGGTATAAATCTAGGGAGCGCGCCCTTCAGGGCATCATTCTTCATTCAGACGCTGACCAGTCCACATCAGCTCAGCACGATGACTTGCGCTATCTGCAACATTCAGATGCTCAGGGGCAAGTACGGGGAGTATGTTCTGAAGGAAATTTCCTTCTATGAACAAAATGAGGCGGCCCAGGTCCACAAGTCGGCCACCTTCCTCCCTCCTTACCCCGGGGATGCAATCCCAGTGAAGCAAAAGAGGCAAACAACTATATTGTCAATCGCCTCCATTCCCTGCCCTGGGAGACAGGCTTCTCGCCTATGACAGACTCCCTCAAACACTGAGCGAGATGGCGGCGTCATATGATTTTCTCTATGTCAAGGGTGTTAAAAAAAATGAGAATTCACGAGTTCTTCTTACCCACGAAACGTGTGTTTGACGTCGAGAAATTCGGAAGCCCCAGCCTCCGAAAACTGCCGAAGGTGTGGGCGCCATGTCAAAATGATATTGAAGGGTCACATAGCTCCAAAAATTGCGCAGTACGCAATGCTAAGCGTGTGGGTATGTGGATGCAGGTGTACCTCAACTCACCTAAATGAGTGTACACTGTAAAAAAGCAACTGAAAAACATAAAAAAATCGTAAAATGACAAAACTCCTTGAAAATATTCTCAATGACATCCGTCTGATTAGGCGCACGGGAGACAGCAAGCAGGCCCGAGGGGTTGCCTACCCACCAGGCGCGCTGAACAGAGCGCGGCGGGCTGCCTACCCAACAGGCGCATAACCGCACAGTGGGCCGCCCTTCGTACCAGTTGACCTAGGCGGGTCGAAGGGTAGGTCAGGACAGGTGACCTGGGGGTGCCAGGATGGGTGACCTGGGGACAGAGCGCGGCGGGATGCCTACCACACAGGCGCCCCGCCCGAGCCACACCCGTCAACTGACCACTCACAGTCCTAGCCTGACAGAGGTGACCTGGGGGGGGGGGGCGAAGGGTAGGTGAGACCCACCCCTTGGGTTAGGTTGGGTTAGAGCTCGCATCGTGACCTCGCCCAGAAAAAAATTGACAAAAAAATCCCCCCTGAAATTTTTTTTTTTTTTTTTTTCAAAAATCAAAATGACCCCGCCATTGACCTCCCCGAAGGATAGGTGAGACCCATGTTACCTGGGGGGGTACAAAATGGCGGCGGTGACCAGGGGGGTCTTTACTACTGCCGAAGGCCCGAGGGAAGGCCGCCGGCAGGCCAAGCTGGGCCCGCCCCCTGTCGAACCGAGTTGCCGGCGCAGCGAAGCGGAGCTGGCAACTGGGTTCGACGGAGGGGCGGGCCCTAGCTTGCTAGAAATGGCAAGAGATAGGAGGGTACGAGAGGTTAAGATCCACACATGTCTTCACTACTCCAACGATCGACAGGCTTAGAAAACGATTTCACATCCGTGATTTTCTCTCCGTCACAATCGACAGTCGATTTCTTAATCGTAATAAATGCAATTAACGCGGACCTTTGCTTGTTCATTCACAAAGACAACCTTCATATTCATGTCGGCTGCTGCCGCTAGGGCCACGGCACGGCGGTCGTTATTCGCAGCAACCTGACAGCCGGCGCCTTCATCAGCCACCGCCTTGCAGTAAATGACGCGACGGCGCGACTAGGTTGTAACGGTATGTAACGGTCAAACGATAACCACCCTCTTCCCCCCCGCACCCGTCGCGGCGGGCGATCCCTCGCCCCAGTCCAGGAAGGACGAATACGCGGCCCTCCGCGCCGGGTTGTGGCAGGACGCCCACGTCCTAGGCACGAACGGCTTCAGGGGCGCCCCCTCTGTCGGCGCCGCGTTCTACGACGCAGTGAGTCTACAGACATTCATCATAGGGATGGGAGGTTCGTGACCGGTTTACGAACGGAACCGGTCTATGGGCAAAAATGACCGGTTTTTTCGGACCGGTCCAATATTGTGGTTAAAACCGTAAAACCGGCCAATTTTGCCTGAAAACCGGTTATTTACGCGAAAACTAAAATAAAGATGAAATGGGTTAAAAACGACGCTCGTCACAGTGCAGATGCGCTCTAGTCTGAAGTCTCTGCCCGACTGCAGCGCTGGTGCGGAGTAGGGGCGCGGCGGCTGTCGGCTGCTTGGCATCCCTCTGACGTGTGAGCCGCTTTTTTTTCATTCAGATAGACACGCCTTCCATGAATTCAGAAAAAATTGCGCTTTTGTCCATCAAATTTTAAAAAAAATGCCGAAAACCGGTTCCTTACGGTCAACCGGTAGTTGGTAACGGTTTTTTAACCTAGACCGGACAAGCGGGAAATTTTGACCGGTTTGGAAAAAACCGGTCTTTTTTTATTGGTTAACATCCCTAATTCATCATGAAACTGCAGCCAGAAGCCTCTGTATACCTCGCCGAACTCCAAGCCATCACCGTCGCCCGCGCCTACGCCAGGGACTCGGACCTGAAGAACCCCCTCATCCTCTCGGATAGCCAGTCAGCTCTACACGCACTTGCCTCTGCCACCCCTTCAGCTTCCACCCCCGCGCAGCTCTGCGAGGCGCGCACCATAGCAGCAGAGCTCTGCCGCCGGGGCGTGGGCCTGTGGCTGGCCTGGGTCCCGTCGCACCGAGGTATCCCGCCCAATGAGGCCGCCGACGCCGCCGCCAACTTGGCCAGGGCGGAGGGAGACGAAGTCCTGGCCCTCCTGCCCCCCTCGACCTTCTACGGGATCCAACGCGCCCGCCAAAACGTTGCGTGGTGCGCCCAATGGGCTGCACACAACAAAGGCCACCACCTCTTCTGCTCCCCCCGTTCCGCCCCTGCGGCCCTGGTTCTCCAAGGCCCGTGCCCCAAGGAACACCATTACCTCCATTTCCCGAATTCGAATCGGCCACAATAAAACCCCTGCACACCTCACCCGGTTCACGACGGAAGAGCCCTCTCCGTGCCTCCACTGCGGGGCCCCCTCCGCCTCCGACGCTCACCACATCAACATCTGCCCCATGACCGACCGTGCCTTCTTCGTGGACGAAATGACCAAAGAAGACATGGATCCCACTCTGCACAGCATCATCAATAATCCTCTACTTGCCCTGCCTGCAGTGACAGCACTTCTGGCGTCCAACCCTCTTTTAAATTCTAAACCTCCTGCCTATTCCCCCTCCCCTCCTCCCTTAAAACCCTGTCTAAACATGAGCCAAACGGCTCGGAGGCAAAAAAACAAGGAAGTCTCTCTCTCCCTTTAACGGTCAAACGAGTAACGAGTAACGGCCGTGTCTAGGAAGACGCTTTTTAACTCCAAGTTAACGCGAGATGTCTGAATATTTGTTATTTGTTTGTTGATTTACAATCATTAAGTTGCTTAAGCTATAATTTTTCGCTGATATCTCGGCTCTAAAAGGCTAGGTCGGTTGACTGTCACCTGTGGCATGCTTCCGATACCGGCTACACTAGGCTTGCCTGCTACTCCTTGCCTCTTTAACGCAGCCAAAAACAACTTTGTTTATGTGAAGTGGACATTTATCAAGAACGAAGTATTTTCTATCGTTTCTTATTTCCGAATTGAACCGTGCTGTAACTGGTCGGACGGTATCACGTCCTGAGTTTCTGTTACACTGTAAAAAAAATTCTGAAAATTCAGACCAATTTTGTTAGACTATGCTGTCTGAATCTCAATTCAGACTTTTTTCGGAAAAATCGGAATGCTTGTCTGTGTTTTCGGACCCTCTGTATGAAAGCTCGGTTCAGACTTGGAGTGTCTGAATATTCGCACTTTATTCTCAAAATTCAGATGAACTACGTCAGACTTGGAATCTGAATTTCCGTTTCAGACGGCTTTCTGAAAAACTGACAAAACAGAAGAGAGCAGTATACAACTTTAGAGTGGTTCGTTTTTCCTTCATGTTCAAATTTTGGAGTTGGGTAACTTTCATTCGGTTCCGCTTTCCATATGATGAATTTTGGCACCTCAGCCGGCAAAATCGGCCCAGCGGAAAAGGTCGCGCAAGGGGCTTAAGTGCGCCTTTACAGCCCTTAATGACTCAACGTCTAAGTATCGATGGAGGACCTTCGCCATATTGTAAATGTAGTGATTTCGACGCCCAAGGGGTCAAAATTTTGCCCGTTTTGCCGTATCTTTACTCCTTCAGGACGAAAAAAGCGAAAACGTGGTCTAAAATAGTGTTTTCAGCTAAATAGGATGTTTTTGCAACGTTTTCGCTTTTTTCGCCCTGAAGGAGTAAAGATACGGCAAAACGGGCAAAATTTTGATCCTGGTGGGGCGTCGAAATCACTACATTTACAATATGGCGAAGGTCCTACATCGATACTTAGACGTTGAGTCATTAAGGGCTGTTAAGGCGCACTTAAGCCCCTTTCGCGACCTTTTCCGCTGGGCTGATTTTGCCGGCTGCGGTGCCAAAATTCATCATATGGAAAGCGGAACCGAATGAAAGGTACCCAACTCCAAAATTTGAACATAAAGGAAAAACGAACCACTCTAATACAACTTCCGTCCCACCTTATGCTGGGTTAACTGATTATCAGTCCTTGCAGTCAAAATAATGTGACTTCATCTCTAGGACTTTAGAGGAAACGAAAGTATTTGTTTGTCCGCCAGATGGTGCAGGTGGCACACAGTGGGCGGAATGACCGCTTTCGACAAGAAAAAGTCCGAATTCCAAATATTTTTTCTTACGGGTCCAAACACATTTTCCTGACTGAAAAATGTCTGCTGAATCTAAATCTGCCTTTTACTTCCCCATACGAGTGTGCGCCACGTCAAAGTCTGTGGTCGTGCATGGCACGTTTTTTCACTATAACAACACCCATGTTTGCAGACGTTTTTCTCCTGCACCAAAGTAGTTACAAGCAAATCCAAGTATATCGTTCGAAAAGGCATGCCTTCGCAAATCTAAAACTGTTTTCGGAAACGCATTTGGTTGAGAAATGGCAAAACTGCGTGTTTAAGCAAACTTTGTAAAAAAAAAAAAAAAAAAAAAAAAACATTTTAAAAAAATTCGCGTTGGGCGTAGAAAAAAGCCTGAGGTTGCCTGGCGCCCGCTCTGCGCGCATTTGATAGGTTTTAGTGTTCACTTGAAGAGGAAAAAAAATTAGCTGCGCATGGCTGCGCAAACGGAAGTTCTTGGCCGATTTGTGTGAGCGCGCAGCAGCTAAATCGCGTTTCGTTCACTACAGACACCGCCACGAGGACATGCTCCATATGCTTCTGCAGTCTTCGGACCTTTTGATAAACAGTTTGCGCGCAGGGCGGCGCCCAAAACGGTCGGGGCCACTGTCTCCGGGGAAGCTCCAGCTGCTCAGAAGCCCCCACCTGCAGTCTTGTTTGGAAGTCCCGGAAGATTTGTGGTATATGTATCGATTCCAACGTTTTTTGAGTTTTTCGACATTTTCACTCATTTTTCTTTAAATTTCAGGTCAGAGGACGAATCATAGGCAAGAAAGTTGCCATCCGCAGAAGAATAAAATGTGTTTGTTTGTTCTACATTAATGTTCAAAAAAAAAAAAGAAGTTTTTCATGTAAATTACTAAGAAGGTTGTACTTAGGTCATAAAGTAAACTGTGTCAAATTGCTGTCCAATAGTTTTTTCAACTTCAGAACCGTGGTTAGACGACCCTAAAACCCCTAGATACGAATTTTTATGCACCTGTCGCAACATTTCGACTTTTTCTTGCCGACAGCGGTCATTCCGCCCACTGTGTGGCAGTCAAAAAGCTTGCTGCTGTTAAAAATGATTCTCCTGAAGAATATTCAATAATTTGAACTCAAAATATATAACACTTCACCAGCTATGATGAAAGACATGCTCCCTTGCCAGATTTATCTCTGTACTATGAGTGCGAGTTGAACAATTGACATTTGTATTTACCTCTCGCGGTAGGCTCCGTGTCGCCATTCCCTTGGGTGCATCAGGCCAGCTCCTGTCAGTCAGGTCAGCTCCTGAGAAATGATATATCATTTTATGGCTTTAAGCCAGTTACTCCAGTGGGGTTGAAAAGTTTTGTCTGTCTGTTTGTCTGTTTGAGTGTCCGCCCTACTCCTCCCAAACGGCTCGGCCGATCGGGACGAGATTTTGCAGGGTTCATAGGTATATCCTTGGCTCGCACCACGCCAAAATTCAGCTCTCTATCTCAAATTATTCAGTCGTGCCAACGAAAAAACACTAAAACAACGGCAGAAAAAGTGCAAATTATTTGTGACTATACATTTGAGAGACATTTTTACATGGTTTCGTATGTTTTTGAAGGTGCTAATGACTAAAATGAAATCAATTTCTACCCCTGACATTAGTTTTAACTGCGAATTGGCTACCTCGGCCCGAATTTACTAACATAATCAACTTCGACCCTCTTCATCTTGAAACAAGGGGTCGACCGACTAAAAATTTTTATTGCAGATTTCGATAGGTCTCGGCAAGACCTTTTCAAAGAGGGGTCGGAAGGGGGGTCTAGGAGCCCGACTCCACTAGTTGGCCGAATCAGGATCTTGGGAAAAGGGAGTCGACCAACTAAAAATTTTTATTGCAGATTTCGATAGGTCTCGGCAAGACCTTTCCAAAGAGGGGTCGGAAGGGGGTTCTGTGAGTCCGCCTTCATGTATTGTAAAAATTAGTGCAACGGCCATGTTTTACACATTAACTTTGGCACAGTGGGAACACAAGAGCAGGCCTCAGACCTGATGTTCCATCAATAAGTTTGCGCTTTACCTCCACGGGGTGTGAGGTGCGATAGAGTGGTTCGTTTTTCCTTCATGTTCAAAATTTGGAGTTGGGTAACTTTCATTCGGTTCCGCTTTCTATATGACGAATTTTGGCACCTCAGCCGGCAAAATCGGCCCAGCGGAAAAGGTCGCGAAAGGGGCTTAAGTGCGCCTTAACAGCCCTTAATGACTCAACGTCTAAGTATCGATGTAGGACCTTCGCCATATTGTAAACCCAAGGATCAAAATTTTGACCGTTTTGCCGTACCTTTACTCCTTCAGGGCAAAAAAAGCGAAAACGTGGTCTAAAATAGTGTTTTGAGCTAAATAGTATGTTTTTGCAACGTTTTCGCTTTTTTCGCCCTGAAGGAGTAAAGATACGGCAAAACGGTCAAAATTTTGACCCTAGGGCGTCAAAATCACTATATTTACAAAATGGCGAACGTCCTACATCGATACTTAGACGTTGAGTCACTAAGGGCTGTTAAGGCGCACTTAAGCCCTTTTCGCGACCTTTTCCGCTGGGCCGATTTTGCCGGCTGAGGTGCCAAAATTCATCATATGGAAAGCGGAACCGAATGAAAGTTACCCAACTCCAAAATTTGAACATGAAGGAAAAACGAACCACTCTAGAGGTGCGAGGACCGAAGGCCCGAGAGACGGCCTCCGATTGGGCCAAGCCAGGTCTGGTGCAAAGGCCGAAGAAGGCCCGAGAATAAGAATCCGCCGGCAGGCCAAGCTGGTATCGGCCCCTGTCGAACTGAATTGCCGGCGCAGCGAGGCGGAGCTGCCTACTCGGTTCGACGGAAGGGCGCGCCCCAGCTTGTATACTTCGACCATTTGTCGCGTAGTGCACAACTCATTGCCTCAATGAACCCTTAAAACAGCTTGCCGAAGGCAAGCAGGAAGCGCCGCAGGCAAAGGTAGGTGCAACGCCAGGCGTGGATTGTCGAAACTGGCGCAGCATCGCGAAGCCTGTTACGACAAGACACGGTCTGGCGTAAACCTACCTTGTTTAAGTGATCACCAACTGATATTCTGTTCATTGCTGCAGGAAGAATTCCTTTGCCATCGCCGTGGAATGCACTTTCGGAGAAAGTGGGAGACTTGTGGGCGTTTGTTCAGACTCGCGTCTTACAAGGTTAGTTTCTAGTAAAATGCTCTGCATGGTCATCAGTAAACATTACCAAGAGTTTTTGTTAAAGGTCTCCTTTAATGGACGCTAATGCAAATGCAACTGCAAGGCAGCATGCATTGCAAGTCACAACACTCACCTGCGCGGCCGTCCCCAGAGCCAAGGCTCTGTCTTAATGAAAGGCAGGCCTTCCCTCCAAGGGACTCAAACCACGCTTGACGAATGGTTATGATCAAATTTCCGCGAATTCACCATAAACGACACCGCGATAAAGCACCAATGAACAGTGACTCACCCATGCTCTGGCCGAGCCGGAGACAAGTGACATGCAACGCACACACGCTCTTCATGAGGGCTGTCTGTACAGCGTGTGCTGGAACTCGGAGCGAGGTCACCAGAAGAAAGAGTACTCAACATCAACCGTACCGAGATCAACTGACACCAAAAGTACTTCGGAGCCATAAATGGCGCACATCATTTGCCCCTATACACTTGTTTGGCTTAATATTCTCCCTGTCGTCATAGAGATCAGGCGCAACAACACGCCAGGCCCGCGCCTGGAAAGCGCCTGCGAAACACAGAGAAGGCAACCCCGCGCATCAGACACAGACACAGGTGTCTCTTTCATCTCTCTTTCTCTCTCTCTCTCTCTCTCTCTCTCCCTCTCACAGTGCGGCGAAATCGAAAAAAGGTGGCCAAAATTCATTATTTGAAAGTTTTTTTTTAGCATTTATGACCTTTGGTGGTCAAAGTACAGTGTCTGGGCTACATATTACTGTGCAACTCAGCCCCGGACTGCGTGCGGATTCCGAGATACAAAGCCTCAAACTACCGGTTCCGGCGCGACTCGTCATGGCGCTGTAACAGCGCGTATGCGATGGCTGTCTTTAAACGCGCCCCAATCCGTTGTGCGAGTGATATTAATTTAACCCCGACCATGAAACGATAGCTCTAGCCTTCCTCTTTCGAATGGTACCCGTGGATTTATCCTGAACGTGAAAATTTGTGAATATTACCGATTGTTCCTCAGGTCATAACCTCGTGAGACGATTTAACATTTTAGCAGTTTTAAAATTGACCTACAAAACGATTCATAAACATTCAGGTGCCGTGCTGCATTGGGAATGAAAGTTTGGACTTTACTCTATGCAATTGCGAAGGGTTTTCTTTCCCGTTTTGTCCCGTTTATCGGCAAAACGCAATAATGTATACCTTTGCAAACGCAATTGACATCTTTGTGGACGGATTGGAGAGGCTGGTACCGACACAACAATCATAGCGGGGACAGTCAAATTGACCCTCCGTACGTAAGGAAAGTCAATGTATCCAATCGTGACTGTAATTTTGACAAAACAGGGGTGGAACCAGAAACAAAAACGGGGGTAAATTTTGAAAATTGGTCAAAATTATTGAAATTTTGTATTTTTAGGTTTAAGGGGTACCTGAATCTGTTTCTGGCATTTATTTTTACATATCATGTAAAATTGAACTTCCCCCCCTTTGAACTCCCTGATCCGCCCCTGTTATTTCAAAATTAAGGTCAGAAATGGATTAAGGAACCCCGTAAAACCCCCTATGCAAAATTGCAATCGGTTTGAAATATTTGTAAAATTTACCCCCTTTTATATTCCTGGTTCCGACCCTGCTGTATCAAAATTAAGTAAATAAATTGACTCAGAGACCCCGAAAACATAATACAACGTCAGCTCGTCGTCCTGGGTTTGATAGTTACAGTTTTTTGAATTATGTCCACCTTTTCTTGATTTGGCCGCACTGTGCCTCTGTCTCTCTTTCTCACTCACACACACACACACAGAGAGAGAGAGAGAGAGAAAGAGAGAGAGAGAGGACTGGTACTGCCTCCTCTCCCCTCTGTCCGCTACCCTCCCATCCCCTCTGTCCCCTACCTCCTCTTTGGAGGTAAAATACCTTTGGACATGTCTTGGGAGGTAAACTGTTTGGAGGTAAAACACACGGTTTTGGAGGTAAATCATTAGAGGTACAGAGAGTTGCGCCTGGAGGTCTTGGAGGTAAAATGCTTGGAGGTAACGATATCATCTCAACCCAACAACATGATCCGCACACTCAGCATAGGCAGGAACAGGGGGAATACAAGGGACAATGACTCGAGTGTACCTGTGAGCTAGAGTTTTGCCCAGTTGGCGAACAGTTGTCCTCAATGTAAGGCGGATGTCCCTCCTGAAATTCCCACCATACTTGAAGAGCTGCAGAACATCATTTGTGCCAGTAAGAACAATCACGGAGCCATGAAGTTGGGCTGACTGGACGATGAACTGCAAACTCTTCATGCGTTGACCAGAAAAGCACAAACCAAGTCGCCTGGGAAAATGCTCACGAGGCTGCTGCTGATAAGAACCAAATGTTTGAGCAAAACGGAGCATTGGGCTGTCACCCAGGAGCTGAAAACCTCTGTACGATGGTTCGCCAACGTGAACATCAGGAATCCTGTGGGTGGGAAGCACTAGAAGGGTGAACACAAAGACACTGACAGGGTAAAATTGGAATGTCCCGTAGAGTTCTGCCTCCACGTCACACCACTGGAGGTGGTCGTTGTAGCAAGCGATGCGAGGCATGGCCACATACTTGATGCCCATCTATTCACACAGTTGACGGAGCTGCACCAAACAAGAAACAAAAT
The DNA here is from genome assembly GCA_030522485.1 of Stenchaetothrips biformis. Classification (NCBI taxonomy): domain Eukaryota; kingdom Metazoa; phylum Arthropoda; class Insecta; order Thysanoptera; family Thripidae; genus Stenchaetothrips; species Stenchaetothrips biformis. The sequence goes on along the minus strand of CM060095.1, from coordinate 4,180,147 downwards.
CCTGCCAACGGGGACCATAGGAATAGCTAAGAGTCTTGGACACAAGGTAGAAAATGGGAGTTTCACGATTGCACATGTTGGCTGGAAGGACAGCTACTTGGCCTGCAACTTTGCCCTGGTCCAGGAGATACTGCTGGTGACCAAACCTGTGTTTGGATTCAACAGCAGTGCCTTTTCCCATTTTCAAGTCAGCACCCACACAATGAGCCAACGCATAATTGCTTCGAGCATACACAAACAAATCACCCTTGATTTCTTGAACCTTCTCACCTTGACGCTGAGCCATAGTATGAACTTATTCAGACAGAGAAAAAAAAAAGTTAGTTACGCTACGCTGAGGCAACAGGTGCAATGACAAGATAAGCACAAAAAGTCAATCATGAAACGTATTGAGCGCATTTTCGAAAGACTAATTTAGTCCGTTATTTCAATGAGCAATAAGAAAACACACGAAAATAAGTTGCGCGTGTTCTTCAAGGCAAACCCGCAATTTCGTCACTGAGGCTAACATAACCTATGCCCTGTGCAAGGAGTTTAAAAGTCCACATACAACTTACGTAGATGCTTGAAAAAGCAAAACACAAACAAAAAATAAATTGGGAATTAATAAAAGAAAAGATAAATTGCAGTGATATACAGTAAGATTCTTAACTCCCATTCACTCGAATATAAAGACTTTACTAACAAATTAAAAGATGTAATGATAGTTATCCTAATAAAGTCTAAATAAATGATAATACTAAGTAGAGTTTATGAATAATCCCTTTTGAATTTGACACCATTCAATAATGTCGGCGGTCAGCGGTTGGAAGAGCATTCAAACTCAGAGGATGGAAAACATCCATCAGGGTGCGTTACCCGGGCGTCATCCTCGAGGTTTCACATCCGGTCGCATCCCTGCAAAATCGGACATTATCTACTACTAACAAATGTTCTTCCTTCAGTTCTCTGTGTGTAGCGAGGTGTGTGTGTTTGCGTGTGTGCGCGCGCGCGCCCTGTAGAGGGCGCCTGCATGTTTCCCCCCTCGTCCTAAGCCGATTCCTCCTTTTGTTGCAGCCCCGCCCTCACAGGCGCGTAATAAGGGGGGGGAGGGGCGAACAACCCCCCCCCCCTAAGCCACTGAAAGGGGGCCAAAAGCATAGGGATTGCAGAGGCGGATTGGCCCGGCCGGCTTCCCGGAAATACACTGCAAGAAAAAACCACAACGAAAGTACACAAATTACTGGCAAATTTTTTATCAGGAATTTATTGTACTTTCAAAGTACAACAATTGTTGTACAATTGTTGTACAAAGTACAATGGAACCGGCATGACGAGTGCTGTGCAGTCCAGGCCTCGTTGTGGTTCGAACAATCCTCGTTGTACTTTCTACAATCCCTGTTGTACTTCTAATGGTACAGTTTTAGTTGTACTTTTGTTGTACTATCCACACTTTTTCTTGCAGTGTAAGAAATCGTCACCCAGAAATGCCTAAACAAATCACATTTGGGGCCCAATGGGGCATTGGCTTCTAGCCCGCTCACTGTTAAAAATCCAGCCGTTTGAGAATGGAAAATTAACGCAAAGTAAATTGATATTCACCACCGTTCACAAACAGCCTATCACTGTTTTCGAACGGAAAAAAAAAAACTGGGAACAAAAATATACCGTTTGTAAACGGAAAATGCGTGTTTCACAACGAAACGCTAGAAAAATCCGTTTGGAAACACGAAATTTGTGTTCACAAACGGAAAAACATTATAGGCATGACGCTTTTCCTGTTATTTACTTTCACAGAGGGCAATGTTTCTAAAATTTGTGTAAATTTTTCCATTTGAAAATGGTCGGAACACTTTCCAACTTTATTCACGGATTTCACTGCAGAAATTGATGGTATGACAATTTAAAATGGTCGTCCGGCATCTTGTTGATCTTAACACACTCTCAAAACATATCACATATTCCTCGTTTGGCGGCAAAAAGCAACAGCGTTTTGACTGCTTTGGGCTGAACCGCTCCGTTTGAGAACGGAAATTTCTAACAGTCCTTCGCTCGCTTCTAACCACCTGCTGAGGCTCTTTTCGCTAGCAAATAAGTAAGATAAAAGTACATACAACTTTTGACTGATGAAGTGCCTTTTTAAGTCCTAAAAATCTATTCCAGGCTCAGAAGAAATTCGTAGTATTGGTTTGCAAAGCTATGTTTTGGAACCATTTGTTTTGATTGGCCAACACCAAAAAAGCACCTTATATTTGCTCAAAATACTCTCTGAAGTTTTTTATGTGGTCTTCCTGGAACCGTTCGAACCCCAGCAGAAGGGATTTTAAGCTCAACAAGGCTATGGTTTATAGCTCGCTTCGCTCGCATTAAGTAGTCGGCTTTATGTCTCCAAATTTCTTTTCTATGGAAATTAAAAAAAAAAAAAACATTTAAAAAAAAATAACAAAACGAGAGTGTGCTTGCCTGCTCTTTAGCTTTTCCCTTCCCCTAAACCCGACAGTGTCCTTACCATTGACCAATAGACCACGAACCGTAACGTTTGCGGCACATGTGCTCTGTAAACTGAAGTGTGTACATAGTACACTCTTAGTAGAGCATACTTCCAAGCACACTCTTATTTACAGCATGCCTGCTAGGCACACGCTATAGAGTGTACCTGGCAAGTACACGCTTAATAAGAGTGTACTTGGAAGTACACTTCAACTGGTCCATGCTTTTAGATAGGACTAATCGAGTATATTATAGCGTGTACTCGCAGGCACACTCTTATTTAGCGTGTATTTGCCAGGCACACTATTTTAGCGTGTGCCTAGCAAGTATACTGTAAATAAGTGTGTGCTTGGAAGCATGCTCTAATAAGAGTGTACCATGTACACACTTCAGTTTGCAGAGCAGTTACCTGGTTCAAATTACTTGTTTTAATTGCAGTCCAAACATTTGTAGAACAACTTATGGTTGCGTGAAGCCCTCTCTTTTTTAAGATTATGTGTCTCCTTGACCCACAGTAAGTTATACTTGTCACTTTTCAGCGTTCTCATGTAAACGATGAAGTACCTCGTCAAAAGCTTGAAGCTCGCTACGCTCGCATTTCATCAAACGCACCACATGTTATGCGACATCCTTTTTCGAGTTGTGATCAAGTCTGCCGCCCCCCCGTCCCCCCGCCCAATTCACATGGGAAACCACGTCTGTCTCTATATACAAGGTAGATTTACGCCAGACCGTGTCTTGTCGTAACAGGCTTCGCGATGCTGCGCCAGTTACGACAATCCACGCCTGGCGTTACACCTACCTTGGCCTGCGGCGCTTCCCTGCTTGCCTCCGGCAAGCTGTCTCAAGGATTTTTTAGGCATTGAGTAATGCACCACGTGAAATCTGCAATAAAATTTTTTAGTCGGTCGATCCCCTTTTTTGAAGATCCTGATTCGGCAAACTGAGAAAGTCGGGCTCTTAGACCCCCCTTCCGACCACTTTTTGAAAAGGTCTTGCCGAGACCTGTCGAAATCCGCAATAAATTTTTTTAGTCGGTCGATCTCCGTTTTTCAAGATCCTGATTCGGCCAACTAATGAAGTCGGGCTCCTAGACCCCCTTCCGACCCCTCTTTGAAAAGGTCTTGCCGAGACCTAACGAAATCTGCAATAAAATTTTTTAGTCGGTCGATCCCCATTTTTCAAGATCCTGATTCGGCCAACTAATGAAGTCGGGCTCCGAGACCCCCCTTCCGACCCCTCTTTGAAAAAGTCTTGCCGAGACCAATCGAAATCTGCAATAAAATTTTTTATTCGGTCGACCCCCTTTTTTCAAGATGAAGGGTCGAAGTTGATTATGTTAGTAAATTCGGGCCGAGGTAGCCAATTCGCAGTTAAAAGTTTGGTCAGGGGTCGAAATTGATTTCATTTTCGTCATCAGGAACTTCAAAAACATAAGAAACCATGTAAAAATGTCTCTAAAATATAAAGTAACTGAAAAGTTGCACTTTTTCTGCCGTTTTTTAGTGTTTTTTTGTTAGTACGACTAAATGGAATGAGATAGAAAGTTGAATTTTTGCGTGTGGCGAGCCAAGGACATACCTAATAACGGTGCAAAATCTCAGCCAGATCGGCCGAGCCGTTCAGGAAGAGTAGTGCGGACACACACACACACACACACAGACAGACAGAGAAAACTTTTCAACCCCAGTGAAGTAACTGGCTTCGCTAATCGCTCAGCCAACAAGGCAACAAGACACGCTTCCTTAAAGAAGGCAACTTTTCATACATCGCCTTCCCCCCTTTTGACCCGCCTAATCACGCCCCTGCGCCCTCACAACGTGCTTTTCACGCGTTTGCAATGTGCTTTCGAGGTAAACAGATGTTGTGAAATGATGACTGTAATCGTCACAAATAGCTTTGTAAATTGCCAAAACTTTCTTGTGAATTTACAGGTAAAAGCGTAATTTTACAAGTTTTTTTCATTATGTAGCAAAAACGAAAGGTGTCTTCACCTGTATTTTTGTGAATTTACGAAGATAGTCGTAAATTTACAACGCTACTTGTAATTTTACAACAATACTCGTAAATTGATGACTATACTCGTAAATTTACGAACAAAGTGCAGTTAATTTTGCAACACAAGGCGATCGTTAACAAGGATTAACACAGATTCATTCGTTATTTAACAAGAAAAAATCTGAAATTTACAACAAAACTCGTAAAAATTGTAACTTTTCAAAATATGTGTTTTTTTTTCCTCTTTCGAATGAGACAAGCTGAACAAGTAGAGAAATTCAATAAAAAATCTCAAAATTTTTACAAAAGTCTTTGTTCTTTTACAACCACGTTGTGTTACAAAATTAACAGGACTTTTTTCGTAAAATTACAGCTTTATCAGGAACAGTGAATGCAGCCACAACGCGGCTTAAACGAGGAATCATCGTGCTTAACCGCGTGGTCGGAAATGTAATAGTCTCATACTGTGTACTCTCAACGCAGAATACTGCGTTGAAAGTTTATTGGGAAATGCGCTTCTTTCGCCTGGGGACTCCCAATTTGAGCCAATAAGTTGCGCATTTCGTCTACTTTTACGCGAATTACACTTCGAATTATTTAGCCAAGGCTCTCATTACGAACGTGTCGCGCCGATCTCTTTCGCGGGCACGGGCGTTCATTCTGTCCATCTGCATGCAGCGAATACTTTTCGCCGCCTTTCCCTTCGTTACCGTGCCATGAGGAGGCGATGCTGGTGTGCGGCCAATGACGGGAAAATGACCGGAATCGAAGCGAATTCACTGCCTTGTGGCAGAAATATGCGATGATCATTGCAAAATTTTGTAATTCAAAAGTCATCGCATCTGGGGGGCAATGATTCGTAGGAATTACATTTTGGATATCATCGCACGTTTTTGTGTGAAAAGTGTCGCAACTTGGATAACAGTGGCCACCCCTGCCAGACCGGCGGGCAGGTAGGCAGCCATAGGCTTGGGCGATTAATCGACTAATCGAAAATAAGCGCGATTAATTTGATAATCGGACGATTTTTGCGGACCTCCGATTAGCGGTTCGGTAATCGTGTGTATGAACGATTAATTAACGACGTTCCCGCCCATTTTTCCCAAAAAAAAAATACCAAAAGAAAGCTTCCCAAAATACATTTTCCCAAAGCAACCCTTCCCAAAATTAAATTCCCAATCCTAAATTTTCCAATCCATTATTCCCAATTTTCAATATTTCCAAAGTTATTCCCAAAAGTTTTCCCAATATTTTTGCACGGCAGGGGGCATTGTTGCGCGACCCTCGCGTTGCGCGGCAGTGGTAGTGGAGGCGTGGGGTGCAGCACAAGGGCCATGGACTCCGAAATCATTACATCTAGGCGTGGGGGGGCTAAATTATTGTATGATGGGCATATGTATTACCGGCGGGACACCAAAAAGGGAACAACATATTGGAATTGCGTGAAAAAAGGGGAATGCAAAGCAACGGCCATAACTAAAGTCCTAGATCAAAAATTAGAAGTGCTGAAGACAAAGCCGCACACCCACGCCCCCAATCAAGAAGAAGTTCAGGCAGAAAAAACTGTTCAAAATTTAAAACGAATTGCCAGTGACCACCCAGAGCTGCCACCGGCTCAAATCCTGCGCACAGAGCTGCCGCGCGTTTCTTCGGGTGTCCTGAGCCAGCTGCCAGAGAGAGAGAATCTGAAGAAGGCTATGCGGCGAGCGAGAAACAAGGACCAGCCGAAAAATCCTCTGTCATTGGAGGAGCTGGGTGAACTGCCGGACAGGTGGGTGACAGGTTGGTGACAGGGTGGGTGACACTGTACTGGGATCGTTGCTGACTCGGGTCGCTGTTCAGGTATCGCATCACCTTGGGAGGCGAGGAAGTGGCGTGACATGCAGCGGCAGGTGCGCAACATCGTGCGGCAGTACGAGGAGTACAAGGCTGACGGGAATGTGGCTGAGTACCTGCGCACCTTGGGCCACCACTTCACACTCTAACTGGTATTTTGGGAAAATAGATTTTTGGGAAAATTGATGGTTTGGGAAGAACGACTTTGGGAAACTCACATTGGGAATAAAAAATTTGGGAATATTCTCTATTGGGAAAATGGTTTTGGGAAAAATGACCGGTAACCAATTAACGATGACCGATTATCAGTTAATCGTCGCTTTATCGATTATTAGTAAATTGGTTATCGTGATCCCTCCGTCCGGTCGTTCGAACAAGCAGAGCCAGGATCGATTGCGCGATCGCTGTCCAGGGCAGGGCTGAAGGGGCAAGGAAAGCAAGCTTGCTACAGCGAGGCGTTGGTCGTGTTTCGCTCTTGGGTAATTCTTTTATAAGTGTGACACTTTTCGGATTCAACCTCACCGATTTCGCTCATTCTTGGTGGATCGTCACCAATTAGGGTCTAGTTGATGTATATAAAATTTTAGCCGTTTTTGTTAAGCCGTTTCGGAGATCTGGGCATGGGTCATTTTCGTTCTTTTGGTGGAAATTAGAGACAAGTTTCAGAAAAGTCCCATTATCTCGGCCAATATTGACGCCACAGAAAAAGCGCGTATACCATTCGAAAGAGCATAAAAAATGAAATCGATTGCGATGTAGAACACGTTTCTGGTGTGCATAGTTTGTACGGTGTAGGCACTCAAAGTTTTCAATTTTCACTCTTTCGCCCCCAAAATACCTCATCTTCGATTTTCTTAAAAATTGGTGAAAATGTTCCTTATTTCTTATTCTAAAAGGGGTCGAAGAGTTTTTCCCGGATTTTTGTCTCAGACGTCCTCCAGGGGGTCAAACGTGTGTTTGGGTGCTTAAAAACACCTCAGAAACGTCTCAAACGGGCATCGTCGATAGCCCGCCGCGTTTGTATCGCGCGCCAGCGGTGCTGCCTTGGTGAATTTTTCATACTCCACCGTTCCACTGTGCTGTGAAGCTTTAGGTTATGTGGCTTCGTAGTGGGTGTGACAGGACTTCGAATGAGAGACTGAATTTGATGTTGTCATGCAGAAATGCAGCCTGAAGGATGCCCGCACCACTATTTGTGGTGCGGAGCTCATCCCCCGGGCCCAAATAACCGAAGAACATGCCGACTTGATCCGGCGGAGAAGTGGGATTGGACAACCCTAGTAACACCGACTTGTCGCTCGACAGTCGAAATAGTATCGGCACGTCGATAGCCGATAACTAAATTTCGTTTGTTGAGCGACTGTCGACGCATCGTCGCGCGGTCGACATTTGGCGGCCGATGATTTCTCGTTGTCGCCATTCTATCGGTTGGCCGATAACGCGCTTCCGACAACGCTGCGATAGTCAGTCGATGATGACCGGCCGTTGTCGAGGAGTTATCGGGACCGATGTTGGTGCGATGCGGGAATTTCGAAAGTCGCGCTCCCGACAACGCAGCGATAACGACTCGATGGCGACTGACCGATGTCGAGAAGCTGTCGAACTCGATGTTGGCTCGACGGGGAAACTTTGAGGAAACTCCGATGGTCGTGCTCCCGGCAACGCTACGATAATGACTCGATGACGATCGGCCGTTGTCCGGGCGGTCAGTTCCTGAGCGCATTTGTGGCACGCCCGACGATGCGCTAGGAAGGCGACGCGGCCGCCCCCGAGCAGTGAGGGAGTTGATTATCCTCTCTGCTCTAAGAGACGGAGGTACTAGGACGCTTCTCGGGGCCTTTGTGAGTGGTCCGCGGCGCGTCGGGCAAATGCAAGTGGGCTGCAGACTATCTCTGGTGAAGCCGGCCAGCTGAGCGCAAACCAGGAAAGTGAAGGAAACCTCACTAGCCGGCGCCAATAGGGTTCACACGCTCTCAAGACGCACAAAAATTCTAAGTCCCGATGTTGGCGTGGGTTGCCTTGGCGGGCCGCTCCGCTCCGCACCCCCCTCCACCACTTCCCGCAGCCGCGCGCTTCCCGCCTACCCCCACCCCCGCACGCAGCAGCTCGCTGCGGCCCGCCCGGGCCATCTGCTCGGAGCCGCGCGGCCTGCTCCAACAAGTCCGGTAGTCTCGGGGTAAGCGTCCGCGCTACGAAGCTACAGGACCGGGATTCAACTCCTTCCGGCCGCGGGCGCACAAGGGTCGTTCGGCGGGGAGGCGAGATTGGTCAGCATGTTAGAGAGGACAGGTAGAAGGAACCTAACAAAAATCGAAAAGGGTTAACAATTTTTGTCCCACGATCAGCCGAAAATTTATCGACCACCGGATAGCGAGGTGATATCGCATTCTGATGTCGAGAAATCATCCGCGCCGATTGTCGTACGATCTCGGAAAGTGTGCCATTCCGATGATTTAAAAACGTCGGGACCGACGGTCGACCGACAATTTTAAGCCGAGGTGCCGACAATCGATCGACAATTTTTCGACTGATCTGTGCTACTAGGGAACTGGAAAGCATTTGCTAAAGTTACCTAAAAGAGGTGCTGGTGTTTTTTCCTTTGCGTAATAGAAAATGTTGTGACCCTTTCATGAAGCATGCAAAACCTGTGCTGAAAAATCGAATTGAAGTTACGCTACCCCTTGCTGATTTATCATCATGTCTGCTTATGTCCCCTCTTGTTCCTGGCACGAAACTGCAATAATTGTGTTATTTTCCTGCGGGCTGCTGTGGGTTCCTAAGTGCTAAAATGCCTAGAAAGAAGCAGATATCTTTTGGTAAAATTTTATACTTATTTTTAAAACTGCAGCTCTAATTATGGTAAGCTTGCATCTTCTGTCTCAAAGTATACATTTGCAAAAATAATATTGCAGTTTTGGAAATAACAAAAGTAAAATACAAAATACATCAATCATTTGGTATTTATATTGATTCGAGACACATGACACATCAATCAGTTCCTCCGTCTTTTGGAATTTTGGTTTGACCGTGCATTTGTAGGTTGCTTCGTTGGATGTCTGAAAATAATAAAGATATTAGCTCCAGGAATAGAGGAATAAGGAAATAAGGAAAAGAAAAAAAGAAAAGTGAACAATACCTTGTTTCTTGTTGGCGGTTTGCATATGTTATTGTTGGTCGAGTCAATTTGTAGATGTTGTAGTCGATTGGTACTACATTGACAACAGAAATGACATCATCTAAACATTTTATGACACTGCTCTTATTTGGAGACAAAATAAATTGTTGAGCAGTTGAATACTTTTCCAATAGAATTGCTTCAAATGTTTTTTGTACTTCATCCCGATCATTTACAAATGCCAGGTACCATGCCTCGGGCTGACTTACTATTACAAATCCATGCAAGTCTTCATACAGAGGAGCTGAATTCTTACCTTAATAGGTATAATGGCAGGAAGGAGCAGCTGAATATAATTTCATCAGGACCATATGCTGTGAAAGGGGGACAATGCAGTGGCACGATTTTATGCCTTCCAAAGGGGGGGTGTTCTCAAACCTATGAGCGTACTCGACCTGTACAATCTCAATGTCATCAATAGAAACAAAAGTCACGGTGATAGACCCCACAAACTTGCTGGCTGCCTATTCATATAGTTGGTAGGCCGACTGGATACCATCCCTGCGAACTCTGCGCAGGCTTTCTGCAGCTGCTTCTCTCTTGATGGTACCACCTATTCCGTCACATGGACCTTTACCATGGCAAGAGGCAAAGAAATGCCACTCTGCATAGATTCCAAAGTCCTGGAAATGCATTCTTAAGTTTAGTGAATTTTGCTTATTCTTGTACTGTGAACTACAGCCATCACTGAAGTAATAAATTTTTTTGAGATTAGGCACAATACTTTTCAAAGACTCTATGAGTCTGCGCTGGAATGTGTACACAGCCAGGCTGTCATGGGACAAGTAATTAGATATCACAGAAAAATTATGCGTTTTTAGCTTTGAACCTTCCTTATAGTAACAAACAAATGGATGAATAGTAATTTGATTTTTCTTCCAATGTTCAGATTGTATTGCATCTTGAGTCACAGGGGTATAATTTTCTGAAAAATCACCAGACACTATACATTCTCCAGGCTTCAGTTTTTCTTTCAAATCAGAAAGAAATTTAGGTTGAGATTTGGCAATAAAGTGATGCTTTAACACACTGGGAACCATTCCCAAAAACTTCCCAATAAATTGTTCAGTTTTGCAAATACATGTTTCAACTGAGGCTCTATCAACAGAGATCCACTGTTTGTACTCTATCTGGGAGACCATTGCTGAATCAATTTTTTTTTCCAATTTCTCCCTTAGTGGAAGTGTTCCGGGACACTGAGCACACTCGCCTTGATAACACTCAGGCTTTGGTTCATTACAAATGGTCAGGCGTAAGACTTCACTAAAGGTCATTAACTTCCCATCTTCTTTTCTAAGATCAGCAGCATGAATTAACAAAGAAAAGTTTTCATGATGGATACACACGCAGACACTATGTGTACCACTTGCTCCTGCAAGGACCCACTCTGGAGGACGTAGTGAGGCAAACATAGAAAATGATAAAAGATTGGCTCCAACTGATGTATTAAAGTGGGAATAGAGCTCCTTTAAAGTCATAAGTAACAATTCTTTTTGCACAAGTTTTCTCTCACCATCAATTTTTACACTTATGCGGTCTTTCTTGCCTGGCATCATTCTGCTGTTATCATGATAGAACTTCACTACTTTATCCACCAGCTCTTGGTCCAAACCAGACCGTGTCTTTTTCACGGGGGACGGAATAATACCATTCTTATCAACAAGTCCTTTTACTTTCAGGGCAACTGAAATGGCTGTGTCAAATTCTTCACATATTTTCCTGGCACTCCATTAGGCTGGCAGAACGGACAAAAGTTGAAGCCTCAGATGGCGATCTGTGGTAGAGTCAAATCTGTTTTTCAGCTGTTGCAACATTTCATTAAAATAGTCCTTGTCAAGAACTATATTTTGTGGACTAGTACACCCAGCACGCAACAGTTTTGAAACTATTCTATTTCTAGCTTCATCCACTTTGTCCTTGACGTAGCGCTTGACAATCAACTTCTTTCTATCGATGGGATCCATTCCAAGAGCACTAAAGCATTTATTTAAATCAGCCTCAGCTGCGTCCGGTGGTGTGGGGAAAATTTCATCGTACTCTGCAAACACATCATCATCTATGACTTTCATACTCCCAGAGCTTGAGTGTCGGATACCAGTAGAATTAGGTGGAACCTGAGGAAAATATAGAGAAGTGACACACTTTCCCAAATACAGTGACATTAAAACTAGGTGATTCTGTGATCATACCAGGTCTACAGATACAGAAGTGGTAGAAGTTGGTGGCTTTGGGTCAGATTCATTTACTCCATCCTAGTAACCAAAAGCGATAATCAAAAACGTGTGCGCAATAGTAGGTATTTCAAGTAATAACGAAATAAAGTACCTGAGGGGAAGTTGGTTTTGAAAGTGACTCACTGTATTCTTTGCACCGTTTCTGAAGGGAACTTTTACAGGGTTTACATAGCTTTCTTCCTGGTATGAGAGGGGCGGAAAGAACATCCAGATCCACACAGTGTTTGACGAGAGCCAAGTCTATTTCAGTCAATGAAGAGCGACAGGATTTGTTGTGTTTGGCAAACGGGTCACAACACTTTGTTTGCCGCAACGGAAAGAAATCTAATAGTTCCTTCTTGTGCTGCAAGCATATGTAGTCTATGCGTCCGATGCCACTTCTCCGCCGGATCAATTCAGCATGTTCTTCGGTTATTTGGGCCCGGGGGATGAGCTCCGCACCACAAATAGTGGTGCGGGCATCCTTCAGGCTGCATTTCTGCATGACAACCTCAAATTCAGTCTCTCAGTCGAAGTCCTGTCACACCCACTACGAAGCCACATAACCTAAAGCTTCACAGCACGGTGGGACGGTGGAGTATGAAAAATTCACCAAGGCAGCACCGCTGGCGCGCGATACAAACGCGGCGGGCTATCGACGATGCCCGTTTGAGACGTTTCTGAGGTGTTTTTAAGCACCCAAACACACGTTTGACCCCCTGGAGGACGTCTGAGACAAAAATCCGGGAAAAACTCTTCGACCCCTTTTAGAATAAGAAATAAGGAACATTTTCACCAATTTTTAAGAAAATCGAAGATGAGGTATTTTGGGGGCGAAAGAGTGAAAATTGAAAACTTTGAGTGCCTACACCGTACAAACTATGCACACCAGAAACGTGTTCTACATTGCAATCGATTTCATTTTTTATGCTCTTTCGAATGGTATACGCGCTTTTTCTGTGGCGTCAATATTGGCCGAGATAATGGGACTTTTCTGAAACTTGTCTCTAATTTCCACCAAAAGAACGAAAATGACCCATGCCCAGATCTCCGAAACGGCTTGACAAAAATGGCTAAAATTTTATATACATCAACTAGACCCTAATTGGTGACGATCCACCAAAAATGAGCGAAATCGGTGAGGTTGAATCCGAAAAGTGTCACACTTATAAAAGAATTACCCTCTTCCGCCGCCTTGAGCCTTTATTGGCTGAGCTATCAGCGAAGCCAGTTACTCCAGTGGGGTTGAAAAGTTTTGTCTGCCTGTCTGTTTGTCTGTGTGTCCGCACTACTCCTAAACGGCTCGACCGATCGAGACGAGATTTTGCAGGGTTGTTAGGTGTATGCTTGGCTCGCCACACGCAAAAATTCAGCTTTCTATCTCATTCCATTCAGTCGTACTAACGAAAAAACACTAAAAAACGGCAGAAAAAGTGCAACTTTTTAGTGACTTTATATTTTAGAGACATTTTTACATGGTTTCTTATGTTTTTGAAGTTCGTGATGACGAAAATGAAATCAATTTCGACCCCTGACCAAACTTTTAACTGCGAATTGGCTACCTCGGCCCGAATTTACTAACATAATCAACTTCGACCCTTCATCTTGAAGAAAGGGGGTCGACCGACTAAAAAGTTTTATTGCAGATTTCGTTAGGTCTTGGCAAGACCTTTTCAAAGAGGGGTCGGAAGGGGGGTCTAGGAGCTCGACTTCTTTAGTTGGCCGAATCAGGATCTTGAAAAACGGGGATCGACCGACTTAACAATCTTATTGCGGATTTCGATAGGTCTCGGCAAGACCTTTTCAAAGAGGGGTCGGAAGGGGGGTCTAGGAGCCCGACTTCATCAGTTTGCCGAATCAGGATCTTGAAAAAAAGGGATAGACCGACTAAAAAAATTTATTGCAGATTTCACGTGGTGCATTACTCAATGCCTCAAAAATCCTTGAGACAGCTTGCCGAAGGCTAGCAGGGAAGCGCCGCAGGCCAAGGTAAGTGCAACGCCAGGCGTGGATTGTCGTAACTGGCGCAGCATCGCAAAGCCTGTTACAAGACACGGTCTGGTGTAAACCTACCTTGTTTATAATTTCTAATTAATCGGCTCATTTCGATTAATCATCATGTTTCGATTAATTTAAAGTCGATTAATCGAGATTTCTCGATGAATAGTTAGTGTTTTCGATTACCGGTTACCGAACCGCTAATGGACACCAATCGCGATTATTTTATTCATCGGCCGATTACGATTAATGCCAATAATCGCCCAGGCCTGTCAGAGCGCGAGCAAGGCGGTGAAGCGAGCCGCAGTCTGAAAATATGACGCACACTCTTGTTTTGCAGTCTTCTAAGGACGCTCACGAAACATATTTCCCTTTTTTTTCCTTAGTGTTCAGCCAAAAAGGCTTGCAAAATATCCAAAAGTTAAATGATGGCGCCGCCCGCCGGCCTGATGTAACGCCGCCCAGGCCAACTGGGTAGGCTCGGCCCGACACACTGTTATCCAAGTTGCGATTCTTTCAACACTAGAACGTGCGATGATATCGAAAATATGTAATTCCTACAAATCATTGCTCCCTAGATGGCTCTTGTATCATAAAATTTTGCAAAGATCATCGCACATTTCTGCAATCAAAATAGGAAATATTCCATATAAATGCGATGATAGCAAAAAAAATCTGCAATCATTACAGTTTTTTCCGATGATCATAGCAAAATTTTGCGATACAGCAGCTTATCACTCCATTTTGCAATGATCATCACAAAAAAGAGCGATGAAATTTGTATTGCGCTGAAAGTGCGGTCTGCATCGCAAGTGGAATAACAGCGCAGGTTCGAGATAATTCGGAAATAACGGCAAGCTGCAAATAACTGCGCCAACGCGACGACCCAAACTTTGATCAAGATCTGTGGATGAGGAGCGTAAGACCCATTAGGTGCGGCCCTAAGTGATGCCTGAAAGCGCGGCGCAACCTCACCTGCAACGAATTCTCACCCGATATTTCATTGCCAAGTGCCGCTTATTCAACATAGGCCAGAGATAGTAACGGCTGGCTCGCGCTCTCGAAGTTTGAGCGAAGAGCCGTCTTCGCCGCGCACGCAGGTACGGGTGCTCGCGTCAATTTTCATTTGAAATCGGCGTTAGCATGGCGAAGCTCGACTCGTCAGCGAAAACAGACGGAGAGGGGGGAGCCGAGCCACTATAATTTTAATCGGACTAATATCAGCGCTTTGTTTTTTGCCTCTGTACAGCTTACACCACAAACGCTTGCACCCCTGAAAAAGCGTGTTTGAATCAAAATCATCTGTCACTGCAGCTTCAAGAGATCCAACAATTGCATAGACGTTGTTTTTGAACGTGGCCATTTGGATCAGCCGGTCGGCCGGTGATTGTTAGTCAGAGTGTCATGGGCCGCTGCGCGAAGGCGTTGTTTTCAGAAATGACAGCCTCAAATTTTTGTTAGTCTTCGAATTGAAGTGAGATAGTCCATTTAGGTGCGTGCCTAGAATCATGCGTTTGTGAGTGAACATTCCCTAGTGTAAATTGATTGTGACTATTAGTCTCTTTTCGGAATCAATGGGCGTATAGCTGCTCCTTGCAGTTAGGTTTGATGATACTTCTGAATCTGAGACGAAACGATGTAGACACGGCGGCTGCTCATTTTTCTAACCTCAATGCATTTTAAACTGGATAAAATAAACTATTTTAAGACACGTTTCTGTGAATAACTTGACCTTCAGGTTTTATGAGATTGTTATTATGTCGGTTTTTGACACAAATTGATACGCAGCTGGTCTTTTAAGTAAGTTTTAGTATCATTGATAATAGTCTACTAAACAAAAATACAAGTCCACTCAACGCAGTCGTAGCCTGTTTGAGCTTCTGAACTCAGTGACAGAACTTGTTTGTCTTCAGTCGAATCAGAGTATACTTGCAAGGAAGAAAGAAGCAAATGAGATCATAAACGTCGAGGGTATTGTGATTTATTTAACTTTCATCTAGGCGCAGGTCTCGAAGAGTTCCTGGAACTTGGGCATGTTTTTTTTGATCACGGTGCCCATCTTGGAGAACTCGGCGACGATGTCTTTAACCTCCTTGTCGTTGGCGGCCTTCATGCAGGCGTCGAAGTCGCCGGCCTTATGGCAGGCATCCTTGGCGGCGATGGTGTTGTCCAAGATGTTCTGGAAGTCCTGCAAAACATCGGCCACCGCATTGAATGCGGGGTAGGCCTGCAGGGAGACACAAGTTAACGTCACGTCACAGGAACAAACCATTTGACACCACCAAAATGACTTTTGAATCCCAAAAAAAAGACATAACTTGGCTTCTTAAAGAAAAATATTTTCGATCGAAACAAACATGTTTTTGTTCTATTTAAAGCAACCAAACGGCTTAAGGGTGCTCATACGTTTTAACAGCACTTTCCGACACCATATAATTTGTGTAGAAAAATCAATTTTATATTTTTTGTGTAATCTTAACCTCTTAGATGAGTAAGAAACCTAGATTTTGATTAAAAGAAAAGTGATTTTGGTTCATTTTTGGCAATTTGAGAGAAATATTAAAATTTTGGTTCTCGTAAGATTCTGTTCGCATTCCTGCCCAGATCTGTGGAAAAAAAATCAGGCAGACTCTTCTCAAGTAGTGTCATAGAATTGACTACAATGAACCATTGATTCAATGTACCTTTTGAGAATTTTTTTTTCATAAAATTTACACAAATTTGGACAAAAAAAAACATTTTTATTTTTTTCTTAAAAAGGACATTGAATAAATGGCTCATTGAAGTCAATTCTATGACACTACTAGAGACGAGTCTGCCTGATTGGTTTCCCACAGATCTGAGCAGGAATGCGAACAGAATCTTACGAGAATCAAAATTTTAAACATTTCTCTCAAATTACCAAAAATGAACCAAAATCACTTCCTTTTAAATCAAAATGTAGCTCACTTAGTCATCTAAGAGGTTTAGAACAAAGAAAAAATATAAAATTGATCATTCTACACAAATTATACGTTGACGGAAAGTGCTGTTGAAACGTATGAGCCCCCTTAAGGACACTGTGAAGTGAAACTGGCATGTCCTAGAAATAGCGTAAGCCGGGGTAAAATGAGACAATTTCGGGCTAATATGAGACACGATTTAAATCATTTGAACTGGAATTCTAGTTGCATTTGATCAGGGGGCGGAAACGACCTAGAGAGCGCGTGAAGCTATGCTCCCCGCTTTTGCAGAAAGGGTAACTTTGAGATTATGGAAACACGGGCGTTGCTTGGCACACGCTTTGCACAGATGGAAAGAGGATAAAATTTAGAGTGCATTAGACTTTTTAGCCTTCCTGAAACTTCCCAATTTAACTTCAACTATAGAGGATATGTAGACACATTGACGGCGTCACCGAGGTTTTCAGCGGTTTTCAGGCTTTATTGCAGTTTTCGGCATTTTTACTTGCACATAATGTGGGTAAAATTGAGTGTTTCAAAAAGGCTAATAAGCCTCATGCACCCCAAATGTCATGCTCTTTCGATCTGTGCAAAGCATGTTTCAAACAACGGCCTAGTTTCCATGATCTCGAAGTTCTCCTGAACCCCTTTGCTGAAGCGGGGAGCATGGTTTCACCCGCTCCCTGGGTTGTTTCCGCACCCTGATTTGATGACTCTCCCCTGTCAAACTTTCTCTAGAACAAGCTAGGGCCGGGCCCAGCTTGGCCCGCAGGCGGCTTCTCCTCGGACCTTCGGCCCTCGCATCAGACCTCGCTTGGCCCGGTCAAAGGTCATATCTCGGGCCCTCGGACCACATACCCCGTGGAGAGAAAACGCAAAGTTACCGATGGAACATCTTGATTGAGGCCCGCCCTGCTGTTCCCACTGTGCTACAGTTAAAGCGCAAACATGTCTGTTGCACTGATTCTGACAATACATGAAGGCGGGCTCACAGTAATGTAATCATCTGACGATGTTGTCCCCTTGTTTTTCGACCCTTCAGTAACAGAATTTTGCCGAGACCCATCGAAAACCGCAAATTTATTTTTAGTCGGTCGACCCTCTTTTTCGAAGATCCTGATTCGTCCAACTGCCGAAGCCTGGCTCGTAGACCCCCCTTCCGACCCCTCGCTGAAAAGGTCTCGCGGAGATCTCTTGAAAACTGCAATAAAATTTTTCAGTCGGTCGACCCCCATTTTCGAAGATCCTGATTCGTCCAACCGCCGAAGCCCCCCCCCCCCCCCCCACCTTTGCGATCCCTCACTAGAAAGGTTTGCCACTAATGGCGGATATTCCCCTCACGGGCATGTTATTTGTGATGCGTGCTACAGCTCTTGCGCGGTTCGGACGGAATTTACACCACCGGATTGTTTGTTCGGACGGCACTCCTGAAGTACTCTGGTACAAATCTGGGTGCTCTAGCTGCACTCCTTCTGTGTACACAGACGACAACGACACACAGACACAAGGGCAAATCCATAATGCATATTTTCTGAATAGAAGGGCGGGCCAAAAATGATGTCATCAAGACTAGTGAATGTGTTGTAGTGGTAGTAGCCTTCTAAGCGACGAAATTGGGGGTTGGGAGTGAATCTTGCGATAACCCGACACTATAAATCCAAAGGTCAGACTTCTCGCCACTCCAGAAGCGAAAAAAAATGTCTTGCCCAGGTTTGATCAGACACTGAAGTCTCACCAAAATTTGGTCAGACAAAAATGTCTCGCAACAAAATGGCGAGACTTTTGTGTCTGACCACAATGTGGTCAGACTTTTGAACCCAGTCAATACGGTCCATGCGGCCTGTAGCGCGGTCAGACAAAAAGTCTTACCATTTTGTGGCGAGACAATTGTGTCTGACCGAGTCTTGGCGAGACTTTCAGGTCTGACCAAAACTTGGCAAGACATTTTGTCTCGCCACATTTTGGCGCAAAGTCTTTCCATTACATTTTCAGTGGACGTTGTCTCGTATTACTCCGAAATCTTCTCATATTACCCTAGCCTTCGGTATTCCTCAGAGGAAGTTAATTTTGTAGGTAAAACTGAACCACTTTCTGATGAATTTTACTCTCAAAATTGGGAGCCCCATCTCCTACAAGTTTCTGAGTTATTGATGTTTACGAAAATTTTTAGTCGTTTCTACCAAAGTCTCCTCACGACAAAGGAAAAATAACAAAAAAAACCCAGACTCTGGAAATTGAATCTTGAAAGACTTCAGAAAAGATAGCGTGTGCACATTTGAAAAAGCAGTCAAGAAGAGGCTGTAAAAACTATTTTACTACGCCTATTTTTTTTATTATTCAAATTTGACAGATTTTGCCTCATTTTGCACTTGCTTTTCCTTATTCAGGAAAACTAAGATAATATTTAAAAAAAGGGCAATGGTACCTTTTTCGTCTGTGAAAATACTTATAATTGCCAGAATCTGAAGGCTGGGTAGCTTTTCCTTTGTCGTGAGGAGAATTTCCGAGGAACGACGAAAAGTTTACGTAAACATCCATAACTCAAAAACTAAAGTGAGGTGGGGCCCTACTATTTGCGTATGAGTTAATAAAATAACAATAAAACTTTTACCCATAAATAAAGACATCTGACACAAGTATTTAATAAAAAAGATAGTCACGTTTTCACTTAACAATAACCTAAAATCAAGATTTATTCGCAAAAAAAAAATGTCAAGCAAATAAAAAATTTAGAAAGAGTTTTTTCTGAGCGAAGCACAACAATATTTACTTACGCTGACAAATTCTGTGATGCACTGAAAGTCGAATTTGCCGTGGAAGGTCTCCTTCTGGCGGGGGAACGCGAAGGCCTGGAAGCAAGGCAGGGTCGCTCTCAATAGACGGTCCATCATGTCACTCCTTCTTTCCTCCACACTTAGTCGTGGTGTTGTGGGCCCTGCTCGGTTTGACGCTTACCTGGGCGCAGAGCAGAGCCACGCAGGCGACGAGAAGAGTCTTGCTGACCATAGTGGCTGATTTGCTTGGAGATACTCGAGCAAGTGAATCGCCAGTGGTCCTCGACAAATTTATATGCCGGTCGCCACTGCTCGGTTGCCCTGCTGATTCCGATAAGCCTATCAAAACCCTTCAACTGATTGACCTGCTAGGTGCGCTTCGCAACGATTACTATCATTGGAAGAAAAGAAACCCTCAACAAAAACTACGTTCACTGCGAGCGGTGCACTTTGGCCTAGGGCGACCGCCCTGTGGACTTTCCACTTCGTATCGAAAACTTACTCTGCCTAAAGAGAGGAGAATAGCTGGACGGGTGGCCGACGGAAGGAAAGAGGGAGGAAAAAGTTTGATTTACAGCCTCGGACAACAAGAAGCGATGCCTGGTCATGGCTGGCGCCTGGAGAGAGATGGGGATTGATTTATTGATTTGCTTGATTTATTGGTTCTTAAGGGTTTACATGAAAGCGCTAAAAAGCACCACTGGGCATGTAGACCCGCCCTCTTAGGAAAATATAATCAGGTAACAAAATAACACATACATTTATGGCACTAAATAACTAACTGTTGATATAAAATTAAGATGGGGCACGAGACACAGAATGTAAGTTTACATTGTTGCACGAATGATCTTATCAATGGTGTTTTTAATGGCATAAGGATTTTTTAGAACAAGTAATACAGTAGCAAATCGTTCCAGATTTTGCTGGTTTCGCCGGACTAAATAAGGAAAGACAAGTGAAATTTATCTGTTCTATGCATGGGGATACTTAGTTGCAATTTACAGGACCTGGTGAGACATAAGTTGTTAGAGGATGTTAATTTAAATTTATCAAACAAATATGATGGAGTTTTTGGGACAATTATTTTAAATACCACTATCGCAATTGCTAAGATTCGTCTATCATGATGTTTCAAAATGCCTAGGTCATTATAGAAGGGCGTAATACATATATCCATATCGTGATACACCAGTGATAAATCGAACACATGCATTTGACAGCTTTTGTAATTTTAGATTATTACCATCAGAAATATCAGTTAAAAGAACGGGACAATAGTCTAGATGAGGCATTATAAGCGATATCACTAAGGTTTTCCTGATATTTGGTGGAATAAAAAAGACTGAGCGCCTTAACTGAGCTTATGACCTAAAAACCTTTTGCACTGACAGAATACATTGTTCATTCCAGCTTTCAAGGTTTTGTCTATTATTACTCCTAGACTTTTCACAGAATCACTGAAAGGTATTTCACACCCCTTTATGGTAAGGGAAGGAAGCGACAGGCTGTCCAACGAGGTGAGAAAGCTTTGCGTCCCCAAGACAAGGTAGGTTTACGCCAGACCGTGTCTTGTCGTAACAGGCTTCGCGATGCTGCGCCAGTTTCGACAAGCCACGCCTGGCGTTACACCTACCTTGGCCTGCGGCGCTTCCTGCTTGCCTTCGGCAAGCTGATTTAAGAGTTCATTGAGGCAATGAGTAGTGCACTACGTGATGAATGGTCAAAGTATACAAGCTACACTGTCCGTAACAATTGTTCGAAAACAACAAAACTGTCAACAACATGGTCGTTTTCCTAGAACATCTTTGTTTAAAACTGAAACGACGGAAAAGATTTCTTCCAACAAGTAATTTGTTTCAGAATGACCCAACTGTCATTTATCAACAACATTCTCTGTTCGTAAACGACTGCTGTCGTTTAAAAACAACTGTTGTCAGAAAAAAAATTAGCAAGAGATTTGTTGTTAATTTACAACAAAATTTCTGACAGTGTAGGGCGCGCCCTTCCGTCGAACCGAGTAGGCAGCTCCGCTTCGCTACTCTGGCAATTCAGTTCGATAGGGGCCGATATCAGCTTGGCCTGCCGGCGGATTCTTCTCGGGCCTTCTTCGGCCCTCGCACCAGTCCTGGCTTGGCCCAATCGGAGGCCGTCTCTCGGGCCTTCGGTCCTCGCACCTCACACCCCGTGGAGGTAAAGCGCAAACTTATTGATGTTACATCAGGACTGAGGCCCACTCTTGTGTTCCCACTATGCTAAAGTTAGTGTGCAAAACATGGCCGTTGCACCAATTTTACACAATACATGAAGGCGGGCTCACAGACCCCCTTCCGACCCCTCTTTGAAAAGGTCTTGCCGAGACCTATCGAAATCTGCAATAAAATTTTTTAGTCGGTTTTTCAAGATCCCGATTCGGCCAACTGATAAAGTCGGCCCTCTAGACGCCCCTTCTGACCCCTCTTTGAAAAGGCCTTGCCGAGACCTGCGATAATTTTTTTAGTCGGTCGACCCCCTTTTTCAAAGTTGATTATAGTAGTAAATTCGGGCCGAGGGAGCCAATTCGCTGTTAAAACTTTGGTCAGGGGTCGAAATGGATTTCATTTTCGTCATCAGCACCTTCAAAAACATACGAAACCATGTAAAAATGTCCCTAAAATATAAAGTCACTAAAAGGTTGCACTTTTTCTGCCGTTGTTTTAGTGTTTTTCGTTGGTACGACTGAATAATTTGAGATAGAGAGCCTAATTTCGGCGTGTTGCGAGCCAAGGATATACCTATAACAACCCTGCAAAATCTCGTCCCGATCGGCCGAGCCGTTTGGGAGGAGTAGTGCGGACACACACACAAACAAACAAACAAACAAACAGACAGA
The DNA here is from genome assembly GCA_030522485.1 of Stenchaetothrips biformis. Classification (NCBI taxonomy): domain Eukaryota; kingdom Metazoa; phylum Arthropoda; class Insecta; order Thysanoptera; family Thripidae; genus Stenchaetothrips; species Stenchaetothrips biformis. The sequence goes on along the minus strand of CM060095.1, from coordinate 4,157,873 downwards.
CAAAACTTTTCAACCCCACTGAAGTAACTGGCTTCGCTGATCGCTCAGTAAGGGGGATTGAAAAGACGACTTTTTTGAAAAGTATACCGGCCCACGCGGATAATGGGGGCCCGATCGAAAAATGCTTATGGGTCGCCCTACCTCTTTTAAGGTTGAATATAGGTGTGATTTTTCAGAAGTCTGAGTTTTGTCGCACCAGGGGCTCTAAAGGACACGAGGTGCGTCTCAGCCGCTGCGTTTCGACTGGCACTTCTTTTACTAAGGTTCCTGAAGAAAATGAGACCTACCGGGGTTGATTTGGTCGCACGTACAAAAATCAATACTACTTTTTTTGCTTTAAAAACGCGATTTTTGTGCATTTGTTTACATGTTGCGCGCTGTTAAAGCTTCTGGTATGGTTAAGAAAAATCCAAAGTCAGTGTGTCTTGTACAGAACAGTCTGGCCTTTCCAACGAGCCTAGGCGGAAGGTTGTGCAATTTTTAGTTTGGGCGCTACAACAATTCAAAGTGTGTAAACGATTTAAGTTTTTCTATAAAAACCGTGCAATTGCATTTGTAAGACGAAGAAAATAGTCAAAATGCAGGTAGAAAGTGAAAAGTAAATTGATAGCAGTGTATTTTCTTCTCACACTTTTTCTTCTCTTGCAGAGCTCTTCACTGTTTTGGGGCCAAATTGCGACTTTTCTTGGCGTGGGGCTCAAGTCGGGCTCGACCGTGGCTCAAACGTGGCTCAAACGGGATGGGGCTCATGTCCACCCCGCCCCCGATGACATCCGTTATGCTTTAATCGTAGGTTTCCAAAGCACTGACTCAGCGACATAACCATGATTTAAACCATGCTCCAATTGCTGCCTTTGATTTGAATATGTTGTAAGTGTAGAGACTTGAATGCATGAAGCGCGAAGTTCGAGCTTCTCTACTGATTGGACAGAACTTGTATGTCTTCCGTTACATCAGAATATACTTCCAAGAAAGAATGAAGCCAATGACATCATAAATGTTGAGGGTATAGTGATTTATTCAACATTTATCTAAAAGCAACCGTCCAAGAGCTCTTGGACCACGGGCAGGTTCTTTTCGACAAAGTGGCCCACTTTGGCGACCTCGGCGACGAAGTCATCCACCTCCTTGTTGTCGGCGGCCTTCTTGCAGGCGTCATCCGAGCAGGCAGCCTTGGCGGCCGCCGTGTTGGTCACGATGGTCACAAAGTCGTCGAGGATGGGGCCAAAGTCCTTGATCATGAAGACGCTCTGCAGGAAGACTCAAGTTAGCGTCACGTCACAAGAAGGAACCATTTCATACCGAGAAAAATGACTTTTGAATGACTTCTAAAAAAAACCCATAGCTTAGTTATTTAGGAAAAATATTTTCGATCGAAACAAACATATTTTTGTTCTTGTTTAAGGCAACTTAACATCTTAAGTCAAGGCTTATTCACCAGAAAAAAAGTCAAGCAAATGAAACATTTACAAAGAGTTTCTCTTGGCGAAGTACAACAGTATAGTATACTTACTTTGGCAATGTCCTCAAGGCACTTGAGACCGAGACTGCCGTGGAAAGTGTTCTTCTCGCGGGGGTACGCGAAGGCCTGGAAGCAAGGCAGGGTCGCTCTCAATAGACGGTCCATCATGTCACTCCTCCTAGTCGTGGTGTTGTGGGCCCTGTTTGGTTTGACGCTTACCTGGGCGCAGAGCAGGGCCACGCAGGCGACGAGAAGAGTCTTGCTGACCATAGTGGCTGATTTGCTTGGAGATACTAAAGCAAGTGAATCGCCAGTGGTCCTCGACAAATTTATATGCCGGTCGCCACTGCTCGGTTGCTCTGCTGATTCCGATAAGCCTATCAAAACACTTCAACTGATTGACCTGCGTATCTGAAACTTACTCTGCCTAAAGAGAGACGAATAGCTGGACGGGTGGCCGACGGAAGGAAAGAGGGAGGAAAAAGTTTGATTTACAGCCTCGGACAACAAGAATCGATGCCTGGTCATGGCTGGCGCCTGCAGAGAGAGAGAGAGAGAGGGATTGACTTATTGATTTGCTTGATTTATTGGTTCTTAAGGGTTTACATGAAAGCGCTAAAAAGCACCACTGGGCATGTAGACCCGCCCTCTTAGGAAAATATAATCAGTTAACAAAATAACACATAAATCTATGGCACTAAATAAATGACTATTGATATAAAATTAAGATGGGGCACGAGACACAGAATGTAAGTTTATATTGTTGGACGAATGATCTTATCAATGGTGTTTTTAATGGCATAAGGATTTTTTGAACAAAGTTATACAGTTGCAAATCGTTCCAGATTTTGCTGGACTAAACAAGGAAAGACAAGTGAAATTTTTCAGTTCTATGAATGGGGATAACTAGTTGCAATTTACGGGACCTGGTGAGACATAAGTTGTTTGAGGATGTAAATTTAAATTAATCAAACAAATATGATGGAGTTTTTGGGACAATTATTTTAAATACCATTATCGCAATTGCTAAGATTCGTCCATCATGATGTTACAAAATGCCTAGGTCATTATAGTAGGGCGTAATACATTTATCCATATCGTGATGCACCAGTGATAAATCGAACACATGCATTTTGCAGCTTCTCTGCTGATTCCGATAAGCCTATCAAAACACTTCAACTAAAAAAGCTCTGAAACAAAAACGACGTTCACGGCGAGCGGTGCACTTTGGCCTCGGCCAACCGCCCTGTGGACTCTCCACTTCATATCGGAAACTCTCTCTTCCTAAAGAGAGACGTACAGCTTAACGGGTGGCCGACGGAAGATAAGAGGGAGACACAACAGTGATCTGGGGCGTTTTCCGCGTCTTTTGGTCCCCTTAAGTACATGATTACCGACAAACGTTTGATTTACAGCCTGGGACAACAAGAAGCGATGTCTAGTCATGGCGCCTGGATAGAGAGAGAGAGAGAGAGAGAGAGAGAGAGAGAGAGAGAGAGAGAGAGAGAGAGAGAGAGAGAGAGAGCGTGGACCGGGCAGGGTGCACAGGATCACGCAGGACGGAAGGTGTCATTACTACCCGGGATTAAATCTTTGGGAGACGGCGCGGCTCTATACTGTTACACACACATTATCCCTTGCACTCACACATACATACACACACGCAGCCTTTCTGGCTAGGCGGTGTGTCTCGCATCCCTCGCTTCGCCGCGCGAGGCAGCGCCACGCGGCAATAATTAGAATTGTTATAATAACAATAATTAAGAAGCATGGTTTTCTATTACGACGGTGTCGGTGCGATCCGTCTCGCCTTGGAATCAAATGAAATGCGCGTTAGCCACCCGGCCCTCCGGCCGGCGCAGATCTATAAATTTTACGCGCTTACCTTAGGATCCTTTATATCACAAATACGGGACTGTATTGGTGCCAAACGCGATAACCCCCTTCCCGCGGCTAACGGACCTTGGCACCTCGCAACGGCAGCCGAGGGTGACTGTCGTTTTGCGGCTGTGGCGACATGCACGGTAGGACTCGGTCCTAGTTTTCTCAGGTCCGTCCTGGTTACTCCTGTACTAAATGCATAGGAAAACCAGGACCGACTCTTACCGTGTGCAAAGGCGACCTGAGATAATCTCTCCCTCTCTCTGATGCACTGTTATTCCACTTGCGACACAGACCGCACTTTCAGCGCAATACAAATTTCACCGCACTTTTCTGCGATGATCATGGCTAAAACGTGTGATGAGCCGCTGTATCGGAGAAGTTTGCAATGATCATTGCATCAAACTGTAATGATTGCAGATTTTGTGTTGTCATCATCGCAGTTTTTTTTTCAATAATTCAGATCTTCATTGCAGAAATGTGCGATGATCAGTTCAGAATTTTGTGATACAAAAGTCATTGCATCTGAGGAGCCATAATACGTGGGAATCACATTTTGGATATCATCACACGTTTTTGTGTTGAAAGTATCGCAACTTGGATAACAGTGTGGAGGAGCGACCGGTGCAGGGGTGGGCTAGGTACTGTCGGTTCTATACGTAGGTACTGTACCTGTACAATTCAAAAGACAGTTCCTAGCTATTGTATTTTGTACTGGATCAAGTTCAATACCTAGGTGCTTTACCGGTACTGTCGAAAATACCTAGGTACTTTTTAGGTATTTTTCGGAATAGGTAGTTATATTTGAGCACAACTCGACAAAAATATATCATACATGGATTTCGTTCCTTTAACTTTCTTGCGTTATGCACCCTAGTCGGTGCGAACATTTTTTCTTTACAATTCCACGTCAATTCGTCGCACCAAATCATCCTGCAGCATCAGGAAACAGGGACCATCCCTTCACCGACCTGACCTCGAGGCTATTGTGCTGCAGCCGATGGTTCCGGCAGAACGCAACGTAGGCACGAACCGTACCGCTCGACTGAGAGGGATCTTTTGTCTCATCTCGGGGCAGGTCGTTTGCCTTGACCCTGTGCGGTGACCAGACCTGCCATATTGAGGCCGGCAGTAGGGCCGATGTCTTTTTCTTCCCGAAATATCCTTTTTGTCCTGTTCTTTCTCTTCCTACGCAATTGTTAGACGCATCTTATTAACCGTCGCTCCGTCAACATCCAACGCGAAGTACCGAAAAATACTGGAACAATTCGGTACCCGTACTCTGAAACAGATACCTAGGTCCAGTACTCGGTAAAATTGTTACTTCAGTATCTAGGTACTGTAAGGTACTTAAAAATGTACCAAGGTACAATACCTAGGTACTTTTACCTAGGTACTGCCCATCCGTTGACCGGTGTGTGTGTTGTGAATCAGAAAGTGGATAAGCAGGTGCATTTAACATAGTGTGTTCTTTCTGGTGACACTTAGTGGACTAATTGAGGCCTGGACTTGCCGTGTCACTGTTAGTGAGTGCTCCTGACTCTCCTGAGTGACCGAATTACCTGAAATTTGGCTAGTGAGGTTAGTTGGCCGGCGATATCTTTCGGCCGCAAGGGTGACAACCTACGGCAGTTTTCCCTACACTGTAAGAAAAATGTACGGTTTTCGCCGTTAAAGTGAGGTGTAGGTGAAAATATGGCCAAAAAAGGTTAAAATGCCCAAATTTGATTTCTTCTGGTTTTTTTGTTCCAAAATCTCTCAAATAAATTGTGCTTTGCTTTTGTTTAGGTTTTGTTGCATTACTTGAAGTCGCATCCCTACTTAAAAGTGTTTTAATGGATGTCTGTATCCTGGTCATAGAACTGCATTCGCTTTATTTGCTTGAACATTTTTTTGGCTACTCCAAAAGAAGCTTGCGCATTCATTTTTTATTTATCTTTCCCATACTTTTTGTCGAAGCACTTTGATGTATAGAGAACAAAGCTATAGAGAGATATTTCAATTAAGAGGTCTTGTTCTCATGTTAAAAATCAAACATCCTAAAAAAAATGTCAAAAATGTCAAAAATAGAACTTTTTTTGGAAAATGGAACTACTAATTTTATGCTGGAGGATCAAATAATAAATCATACAAAATATCTCGGCCAGCGGCCGCGGTCAGCTGTCATTGTTAAGCGCGTCAATAACAAGGCCTGCGCGGGCCCGGGAATCAGAATTATTTTTTTTAAATGAAGCAATCACGTCTGCAATTTGGGGCTGTGCGGCGGGGAAATGTGGTAAGCCTTATGGTTCCTAAACCATCTCCTGGATGTTTGAATTCTCGAAATTATCACGGTGGTCTGGTTGATTTAGGCCAATAATCCCCCCGAGATACGTGTCACCCCGGTCCGCCCCCCTGCCCTGTTCATCCATTTCAATATGCCCACCATGGAGGATTGGGATCCCCGGCCGGCAGTCCTTCTCTTGTTGAAGGATAAAGAGAGGAGGAGCAAGGACACCCCCAAGGCCTACGAGCAAGACTGGTTCAAGGGAATCTTCAAGGAGGCTGCGGATGACCAAGATGAAGTTCCGAAAAAACCCAACACCAAGAAAAGATTCTAAATAAACTTCTAGTCCTGTGTTTTGCCACATTTCCTTACCCTAATTTCACCAAATTTGGCCTCGAGACAACTGCCCAATTTTTCGTTAACAACTGCTAAAGCGAGATTAAGAACTGCCCAAACAAGCCACAACTGCCCGTTACATTATGCCCTGGGGAATCGCCGTACTTCCTGATACGGAAAACACCGTACTTCTAAGTACGGAAAATCCTGTAATTATATAAACGGCGAATACCGTACATTTTTGTCACAGTACCTAGACAGGAGACTAAAGGTCAGTGAGACTTTTGTATTGCCAGTTGGCAGCACCTCGCAAACAAAATGGCGACTAGAAGAAAACAAAGGGAGACAGAGCAGAAGACAAAGCGGTAAATGTATCGTTTAGGGGCTCCGCCGCCATGGTGCCTCTAAAGTATATCAAAAAATGCGGGAAAATGCGCTCAACGCGGTTATGACATTGGTTTTCGGGGCTGATCTCTGGTTCATGAAAAATTGAATTTAATAGTGACTTATCATAACCTCAAACATCGCACCTTTATAGCCGTGAACCGCCATGTCACACACTTGCATGACCGAACGAGGTCGTGGAATAATCTTGTTTAGCGATAAACGTTGTTTTAGAACTAGTTTTAGACACTGTCGATTATTAAAAATGCTAATTTACAAATGCCACAGTGCGGCCCAGTTTAGCGTTCCGAATCGCGCACGTGGCAAGTTACTGAGGGGCACCTCGCTGCGAGACTATGCCCAAACTGCCAATAACGCTGCCTCGAGCGCCTGTGCCATCTCTCGGCGGAATGTGTAAACGAATGCTGCATCGGCATCCTCACCACTATGAAGGCGTTTGGTTTTAAATAGTGTTTTTAAATAACATCCCTGGTTTGGAAAATCTTGGAAAACTCATGTGAAATTGCTCTGGCCGTGTGCGCCGCACTAAGCAAACAAGCGGTCGGCCGGCCGGGCCAGTAACATGGCTTTTGGAGGATAATGTTTGTCGTTTTCGCAGTAATGAATTACAGCAAGGCAGCAGTTGTTTGAATGTAAAAAAAAAATACCAAAATAAAACACCAAGCGAGCATTGGTGTGTAAGTTTCAGTTGCCTTCAGCTGCCTTTCTGTGATAGGCAGAAGTTTTAGATTTTGTAGGCTTACTGTCGGTCCTTATACAAACGACCACACAAAATATGAAACATCTACCTTTCTTAGAAAGGCACCTTAGAGTGGTTCGTTTTTCCTTCATGTTCAAATTTTGGAGTTGGGTAACTTTTATTCGGTTCCGCTTTCCATATGATGAATTTTGGCACCTCAGCCGGCAAAATCGGCCCAGCGGAAAAGGTCGCGCAAGGGGCTTAAGTGCGCCTTAACAACCCTTAATGACTCAACGTCTAAGTATCGATGTAGGACCTTCGCTATATTGTAAATATAGTGACTTTGACGCCCAAGGGTCAAAATTTTGACCGTTTTGCCGTATCTTTACTCCTTCAGGGCGAAAAAAGCGAAAACGTGGTCTAAAATAGTGTTTTGAGCTAAATAGGATGTTTTTGCAACGTTTTCGCTTTTTTCGCCCTGAAGGAGTAAAGATACGGCAAAACGGTCAAAATTTTGACCCTTGGACGTCAAAATCACTATATTTACAATATGGCGAAGGTCCTACATCGATACTTAGACGTTGAGTCATTAAGGGCTGTTAAGGCGCACTTAAGCCCCTTGCGCGACCTTTTCCGCTGGGCCGATTTTGCCGGCTGAGGTGCCAAAATTCATCATATGAAAAGCGGAACCGAATGAAAGTTACCCAACTCCAAAATTTGAACATGAATGAAAAACGAACCACTCTAAAGGCACCTGTAGGCAATTGAAACTTACACACATGCTCAAATGAAATGTCAAGTGCCTGCAGATGATAAACTATGAACATAAAAAAAAATGTTGCGGTAGGACAGTTAACACAAATGTGTCAGCAACACTGTTTCACACTAATTTTAGTTTCGCAAAAATAGGAGGGAAAATATTTGGGTGGGACAGTTCACACAAATGCGTCATAACACAAATCTGCGTTACGCACAAATAATGTTTGAAATGGGCAGTTTACACAGATGCGTCAAAAACACTATTTCATACAAATCTTCGTTTCGCACTAATAAAAGGGAAAATATGTGGGCTGGACAGTTAACAAACACGTCAAAACTTAGGAGCGCAAATTCATTACTTCGAAAACGACAAACATTAACCTCCAAAAGCCATGTCACTGGCCCGGCCGGCCGACCGCTTGTTTGCTTAGTGCGGCGCACACGGCCAGAGCAATTTCACATGAGTTTTCCAAGAGAGGATGGACGCCTGTCCAAATCAGGGATGTTATTTAAACACAACATTTAAAACCAAACTCCTTCATAGTGGTGAGGATGCCGATGCAGCATTCGTTTACACATTCCGCCGAGAGATGGCACAGGCGCTCGAGGCAGCGTTATTGGCAGTTTGGGCATAGTCTCGCAGCGAGGTGCCCCTCAGTAACTTGCCACGTGCGCGATTCGGAACGCTAAACTGTGCCGCACTGTGGCATTTGTAAATTAGCATTTTGAGTAATCGACAGTGTCTAAAACTAGTTCTGAAACAACGTTTAGCGCTACACTAGATTATTCCACGACCCCGTTCGGTCATGCAAGTGTGTGACATGGCGGTTCACGGCTATAAAGGTGCGATGTTTGAGGTTATGATAAGTCATCATTAAATTAAATTTTTCATGAACCAGAGGTCAGCCCCAAAAAACAATTTCATAACCGCGTTGAGCGCATTTTTCCGCATTTTTGATATACTTTAGGGGCTCCATGGCGGCGGAGCCCCTAAACGATTCATTTACCGACAAAGCAGACCGAGATGGATTCGGACGATCTGAAAAAAAAAAAATAATATCACGAGCAGTCTCAAAGGCCACTGAACAATTGGATAAATCAATTACTGACCTGAACAAGGAAGTGAACGACTTAAGTAAGGAAATGAAACTGAAGGACAAATGCATTGATGAACTTGAGATGTCCCTTGCTCGGCTTGAGACCAGGCTCGACGACTTGCAGCAGTACGGACGACGGAGTTATTTACGCATTTTCGGCGATGACACGGTAAGTACTGACGCTGCGGTAATAGCAGTGGCAGAAACCATGGGAGTCACCCAACGGCAAGCTGACATCGACATCGTCTAAGCAAGCAAGGAGGCACTCCAAGCAAACTCCAGCCCATCACAGTTAAATTAGTCAGCTCTGCTGACAGGAACCGTGTCTTTATGGCAAAGCGTCAACTGAGAGGATCTAAAGTGACGGTGCGTGAAGATCTGACACAAATGAGACTTCAAGTAATGAGAGAGGCAGTGAAAGCCTACTCAATGGAAAACAGTGTGGACTTCTGATGGGATTATCAAAGTGAACGTTGGACTGAAGTATACTTTGACTGTGAGAAACATGCATGAGCTCCACGATATTATGAATGAACATCCACCACCTAATATTAACAAGGTAGGTTTACGCCAGACCGTGTCTTGTCGTAACAGGCTTCGCGATGCTGCGCCAGTTACGACAATCCACGCCTGGCGTTACACCTACCTTGGCCTGCGGCGCTTCCCTGCTTGCCTTCGGCAAGCTGTCTCAAGGATTTTTGAGGCATTGAGTAATGCACCACGTCAAATCTGCAATAAAATTTTTTAGTCGGTCGATCCCCTTTTTTCAAGATCCTGATTCGGCCAACTAATGAAGTCGGGCTCCTAGACCCCCCTTCCGACCCCTCTTTGAAAAGGTCTTGCCGAGACCTATCGAAATCTGCAATAAAAATTTTTAGTCGGTCGACCCCCTTTTTTGAAGATGAAGAGTCGAAGTTGATTATATTAGTAAATTAGGGCCGAGGTAGCCAATTCGCAGTTAAAAGTTTGGTCAGGGGTCGAAATTGATTTAATTTTCGTCATCAGGAACTTCAAAAACATATGAAACCATGTAAAAATGTCTCTAAAATATAAAGTCACTCAAAAGTTGCACTTTTTCTGCCGTTTTTTTAGTGTTTTTTCGTTGGTACGACTGGATGGAATGAGATAGAAAGCCGAATTTTTGCGTGTGGCGAGCCAAGGACATACCTAATAACCCTGCAAAATCTCAGCCAGATCGGCCGAGCCGTTCAGGAGGAGTAGTGCGGACAGACAGACAGACGGACAGACAGACAGGAAAAGTTTTTCAACCCCAGTGAAGTAACTGGCTTCGCTAATCGCTCAGCCAAAAATCACTAAAAAGTTGCACTTTTTCAGCCGTTTTTTTAGTGTTTTTTCGTTAGTACGACTGAATGGAATGAGATAGAAAGCTGAATTTTTGCGTGTGGCGAGCCAAGGATATACCTAACAACCCTGCAAAATCTCGTCTCGATCGGCCGAGCCATTTGGGAGGAGTAGTGCGGACACACAGACAGACAGACAGACAGAAAAAGTTTTTCAACCCCAGTGAAGTAACTGGCTTCGCTAATCGCTCAGCCAATTAGCTAAGATTTCTTGATTAATAATTACAAAGTAAGTTACTCATGTTGTTGTTACATGTAAATATTATAATTTTGTCTGTGTTACTATACCACAAAAATGTTCTACTTACATTGTTATTGATACTTCGGTTTTTGTACGGACTGAAGTTGGCCAGGAAAATTTCCTGGAAAACGACTCATTTTCGACCATATAAAATTGCGTCCCATGGCCTGAGGAACAACACTTAAATTGTATTGTATTGTGTGTTTTGCACTGTATACTGTATCTGAAAGTGCCTATATCATTGTTTTGATAAAATATGATTTGCTTTAACTATTTTTGAGTCGCAGGTTCTGGCTCGCAACAATTCATACTAATTCCACATGAGCAGTGGAGATTTAGGTGAATGTCTAGGTGACTTTATACAGAATGTAGCTCATAAATTTCCAAGAAAGTTAAAGTCAGTGCATATAAATGTTCAGTCACTTAATGATTCCAAACAAGCTAAATTAATTGACCTACACTCAAAAAGTAAAAGTGATGGTATAGTTGTGTCTGAAACATGGTTGAAGAATGACATTCAAGTAAGTTAATTGAATTATAAAGGTTTCCTTGTGAATAGATGTGGAAATAGACTTGGTAGTGGCGTTGCTATTTATGTTAAATCCCCATATGAAACTAAGGTTCTGAGTCCTTCAACGGGTGAGATAAATAGGCCTGAGTATATCCTAATGGAAGTTGTCAATGGTAGTGATAAACTTCTTGCCATTGGAGTCTACAGACCACGCAACGTTGGTCATCTTGATGCTCTACTAGATGAGACATATAAATATACTGTGAATTATAAATACACTTTTCTTTGTGGTGACTTAAATGCTAGTCGCAGTGGTACAGATGAAACAAAGATTATTTCTGATATGTTATCTCTATGTAATCTATCATGTGTACCTTTTGGCCCAACTTTTCATATACCTGGCTGTGACTCCTCACTTGATCTTATTACCGGACTAAAGTTGGCCAGAAAAATTTTTCTGGCCAGAAAAAAAAAATTCTTTCAGAGACGATCTCAAAAGGCGTTTTTCAACCCTACTAATAACATATCAAAATATGGTGGCCCATAATTTTTACTCATTGGCTAAGCGATTACCGAAGCCAGTTACTCCACTGGGGTTGAAAAACTTTTCCTGTCTATGTGTCCGCACTACTCCTCCTGAACGGCTCAGCCGATCTGACTGAGATTTTGCAGGGTTATTACTAATGTCCTTGGCTCCCCACACGCCAAAATGCAGCATTCTATCGCAACCCATTCAGTCGTACCAACGAAAAAACACTAAAAACAGCAGAAAAAGTGCAACTTTTTTGTAACTTTCCATTTTAGACACATTTTAACATGGTTTCGCATGGTTTGGAAGGTGCATATAACGAAAATGGAATCCATTATGACCTCTGTCCAAAGTGTCAACCACGTAGGGGCTACCCCGTCTAGAATATTCTAATATAATCTACTTCGACCATTCATCACGTAGTGCACTACTCATTGCCTCAATGAACCTCAAAATAGCTTGCCGCAGGCAAGCAGGGAGCGCCGCAGGCCAAGGTAGGTGAAACGCCAGGCGTGGATTCTGGATTGTCGAAACTGGCACAGCATCGCGAAGCCTGTTACGACAAGACACGGTCTGGCGTAAACCTACCTTGTAGTCACTAAAACTACATTAGGGAATAGTTTATTCACAAATGCATTAGCACAGGCACGCAGCGTGATGGCCTATCCCACTCCGATCCAAAGAGCAACGAACATTCGAGGTTGGCATTTCTGCAAACAACAACGCCTTTGCGCAGCGGCGCGGTTCACTCTGGTCAACAATCACCGACCGACCGGCCGATCCAAATGGCTACGTTCAAAATGACGGCAATGCAATTGTTGGATCTCTTCTAGCTGCAGTGAAAGACGATTTTCTTTCGAACGCGCTCTTTCAGGGGTGCCAGCGTTTTTGGTGTAAGCTGTACAGAGGCGAAAAGGAGCGTTGCTATTGGTCCGATTCTAATTTTCGTGGCTCGGCTCCCCCTCTCTCCGCTTGTTTTTCGCTGACGCGTCGAGCTTTGCCATGGTAACGCAGATTTTAGTTCAAAATTACTCAAAATTGGGCGCCAAATTCTCCACCATACTTCACCAGTGAAATCAGGGTACTTCCTTCTGCAACTTTGCCAAATCTTATTTAAGTCGAATAGAAAATTACCGAATTGCCATAAAGGGCCAGACCAATAAAAAAAACCCGGATTCTGAGACAAAACTATAAGGTACTTCGTGCCTAAAAAAAATTAAAAAAAAAAAAAATTCGGAGAAAAACTCCTAAGGCTACTTCGTGCCTAAAATTCGTACTTTTGTACGGAAAAGGAACATAAGAAAAGAGTATGAAGGTGCGACGATAAGTAAGGAACGTCCGTTCTTTGCTCCATTTGAACCAATGTAATCGGGTACTGAAAACAAGTACGGAAATTCCAGTAGTTGGCAAGAACGAACAGTCCAGGCAAATTTTTAACTAGACATAGTCCCTACTTTTTCTTTCTGTGCGGCAATTCTGCGTAGCCACCACAACACAATAAAGTGCCCGGTCCGAGAACAAACTGATTCTCCCAAATGAGATTCTCACTGTACGCGGAGAGCTGCAACTCCAAATTGAATCATACGAGGCCAGTCCTTGAAGGAAACTGGCCTCTTCGAATCAACCCCGAACGCAAGAGCTTCGAAATTTTGTATAAAAATCGCGATGCTACGCTTTTATCTCATTTGTGGAGTTGTTATGTTTTGAAGTTACATTGATGCAAAATCAATGGAAGGATTTAGGTTTTTCGAAAAAGGCTGGGCGTGAACTCGTTAGTTTTGAGAGTCAGGTAGCAAACTTGACGTCACGCGCTTGAACTCGACGAGACATCATGAGGCCATCACCGGAAGGGGCCACTCCTTGCCAAACTGCACTTGAACTTTGAAACCCGCCTGTTGCTGCCGACGCGACTATTCTTCGACTTAGACCATCGTTTCAAAGTAAACACTTGAAAGTGGATGGCATAGTAAGGAAACCCCTGTCATGTTGACAGAGCGTCCCGTAAAACAGGGTAATTTCGAGCACTTTTGGGAGGTATTTTTAGCTGAGCGATTAGCGAAGCCGGTTACTCCGCTGGGGTTGCACAGTGGTTTAAAGGGAAAAAAACGGAAAAGAACACTGTTTTTTTTCAATGTTTCCGGAAACTTTCCGGGCATTTTCATCTCTAGTTTAAAGGTGATCTTTGGCGGAATAAGTCCTAGCAAGCGTTCCGTTCGACAAAACGCTACCAAAATTTAACGGCATCATCTCTAGGCAATATGGGAAGGTCCGTTAAAAGGATAATTTGATGCGATGAAAATTGGAGTGTCAATGCTAGAATAAAGCAAACAACAGCAAAATTAGGAGAAAAATAACCGATTTGAACAAATGCGCTCAACTAAAAAATGCTCAGAATACTTCACGTTTTTTGAGCTGCTAAAACCGTTTTTTTTGTTTTTGTTTTTTTTTTTTTTTTTAAAAATATGTTTTATGAAAAGAAAAACAACCGCACAATTGTCTTTTGCACTTTGAGCGGTGCATTCTCTTCAGGTGATCGGCGCAAAAACTGGTCAATTTGGCCCGCTTTTGATATGTTTTTCCCCTTGCACTCCGGTTTGCGGACGAGTGCGGAAAAGTTATCATCAGGGCATCTTAATATACATCTAAGGGAAGCGCCTCGCAAGAATAACTCCGTGTCACCGAGTGCCCCCAAAGTCCGTTTCATATGCCTCGACGCAAGGGGCTTTGAGACGACTCCTGACCAATTTTGGTGTCAATCGCACAATTCCTTGTCACCTGACATCGAAAAAAGCAAATTTTCGTTCAATTTCAACCTTTTAGTTCTGCCTGGACGCCATACAGAGGCATAATTTGTTGGACAAACGCTCTTTCTTGTTCGTTCATGAACTCCATGCAGACATAGAGCAGATCCGTCTTGATAAGATAATGGCCTTTGAGGATCGCCCTCGCCGCAGGGGCCCGCTGCTTGTCTTTCTCACTATATGGTGGGTGGCATGGTGGTTGTACTTTAGGAGGGCCATGATTTGGCCTCGTCGCAGCAAATACTTGCAGGCACGTCCAGCATTGAGCCCGATACAAATCATTTAGGTCCATTGCATTTTTAAAATTACAAGCTTTTGCCTCTTCAAGGAGATTCATGAGTTTTAATTTGACGGTATCAGCTGTTTGGGAACAAGAAAATTAAAATCAGCAAATATAAATGATCTCAGCACATGTCGTATACTGTGGTGAACTTACGGGTAGGGACAATGTCCTGGTAGGGAAGGCTCATTATTTGAGCTACTAAAGTAGGTAAGTTGTGTTTGCCCTGCTGAAATACATCACGTTCCTCGTCATCACTATCATCTTCACTGCTACTATTATCACTGCTATTATTCTCACTGCTATCATTGCCACTGCTGTCATCCTCACTATCATTGTCATTATTATCATGGTCATTACTATCATCCTCATTATTATCATCAACATTGTCACTATCATCATCCTTATTGTTATCATCCTTTTGATTATCATCCTTTTTATTTCTATTTTCATTTTATGCATCACCTGTTCTGTTGTCAACAATTATCTGTGGAAAGTTGTCTCCGGCTGTGGAAAACGAGGTACGATTAGTATGGTTATTGCAGTGTAGTAAACCAGAAAGACTCGTTAAACACGCACCTTGGGGCAGTTGAATGAGTTCTAATACAATATTTAGGTTACAGAAGGCGCGTAAGACCCACTCAGGGGCCTCGAGGCCAAAGTTACTGTGCAAGCCTATCGCTTTCCACTCCCTGTCCAGAGCTAGGTTGACCTGGATAACTGTTAGCATTTTGATAACGCGAAGCTCACACTAAATTACTATGTAGTTTTTTCGTGCATAGCTTTGCACGATATTGAGCATACGCGTGGAATGCACAGATTTGTGCGCAACAACGCACGTGGTGCTGCATAACAATGCACATTTTCATGCTTAGCTGCGCACGAATTCGTGCATTTCCAAACGTATGCTCAATTTCGTTCAAAGCTATGCACAAAAAACTACATAGCAATTTAGTGTGCTCACTACCCTCATCCGGCCACGGCCACTCATCTTCTTCAAGGATTCTCAGAAAGTGCTAAAAACATAACGAAACATTTGTTACAATGACGGTTGGACACACGGTGATAAGACACTTAACCTATACAGTGATGGTACACAATGGAAAATTTTTACTGCAGAACGAATACGTCACGGCACGACCGATTCGCTGGAGGTGACTCCTAACACTTACCGTGCCGTGCCGAACAAGCTGCTAGGCAAATGTTAAAGGATAAATAAACGCTAATAGAAATAAATACTCTCTTTCAATTTGCGTACTTGGAGGGCCCGGACGGGTATACCCCGCTGACCAGCCTTTCCTTTGCGTTTCTTGGGCGGTTTGCCGGCTTCCTCTAACACCTCCGTAGCGTATTCAATCATCTCAGAATATTTATTAAACCTAACAGGAATTTCGTCCGCATTTGCGTCTAGGTAAAAGGGGAAAGGCTCAAATGCTTCATACCAATCCCGTTTGGGAGGTAAAATACTGCAAAGATAACAGCAAAATGGTTGTGAAAGTTGGCCCAAGCCAAGCACTAAAACATTGCCCTCAACCTACATTTTTACTCACAATTTCATGATGAAACTACGAATTTGCTGGGTAGGTAATGCACAAAATTAAATCAACCAAAAACACAAACCAAAAATAGAAGCTTAGTAGCCAAACTGCCAGTTTAGATTGGTGCAAGCACAGAGCATGAAGACGAGACACTCATACACCAACTTTAGAGAAAGCATTTAAAAAGCCAAGAAGTGCAAATGCATTCAAAGAAACACACAAGATGCCAAGCATACATTGAGCTGTTGACACAGCTTGACTTACGAATTTGAATTCATGGTGAAGAAGTTGACGAGTAACCCACACACTCATGGCCAAAACTCAGTGACAAAACATAACCCAACTTTAGGTGCATGCACGGCGTGGCACACCACGGCCGGCTGCAAAAACTATTAAGAAAATTTTACAGAAATCACGACTCAACGAGCCGTCAAACACTAGAAGAAAAAACAATAATGCGTGCAGGCTTCGCTGTAGCGAGGCACAGCACGCCACTGACAGATACAGAGTTTCCATCGTTACAAAACACAAGGCAAGAACACAACGATAACACAATGACAGAAACGGAGTTTCCATCGTCGCCAAAATTACGCGACATTGGCGGCGGAGCCACCACAACAAGACGAGGAAATTGAACACTGAGACACAGGCCCCACTCGCGACACTTTTCGAGAACGCGGTTTTAGAGTAACGGAACACTAGCACTCGCGAATATTCGGCACTGACTCCACACACTGCTGCAAAGGAAAAAAAATACGATTTCAAGAAATCCTGGTAGTCACGAAGTTAATTTTATATTTATGTTTTGGTTTAACAAAGATAGCTAAGGCTAGGACTGCGTTGTGTTTAGTTCTGTTTATGTTTGTCGGACCATTATAAATAATACTAAAACTTACGTAAAGACCAGCTGCGTATCAATTTGTGTCAAAAACAGACATTCAAGACAGTCTCATAATACCTGAAGGACAAGTTATTCACAGAAACGTGCAGTAAAATAGTCCAGTTCACCCAGCTTTAAGGTCATAAAAAAGCACAGCCCCCGTGTCAACATTGTTTCGTCTTAGATTCAGAAGTACCATCAAACCTCGCTACAAGGTGCAGCTACACGCCCACCGTTTTCGAAAAGGGACTTATAGTCACACTCAAACTACGTTAGGGATAGTTTTTTCACAAATGCATTTGCACAGGCACGCAGTTTAATGTCCTATTTCACTCCGATTCCAAGAGTTTGGAACATTTAGGGTTGGTATTTCTGAAAACAACAGGGCCTGCGCGCAGCGGCGCGGGACACTCTAGCCAACAATCACCGACCGACCGGCCGATCCAAATGGCCACGTTCGAAAACAACGTCTATACCATCGTGGGAGCTCTTCTAGCTGCAGTAATAGACAATTTTGATTCGAACGCGCTTTTTTAAGGGAGCGAGCGTTTTTGGTGTAAGCTGTACAGAGGCGAAAAGGAGCGCTGCTATTGGTGGGATTTCATTTGCGGTGGCTCGGCTCCCCCCTCTCCCTCTGTTTTTCGCTGATGAGTCGAGTTTTGCCATGGAAACGGGGATTTCAACTCAAAATTTCTCAAAATTGGCCCTACACTTTTCAACCACATTTCACCACTGAAATCAGGGTACAAAGATCTACCACTCTGCCAAATCTCATCAAAATCGTATAGAAAATTTCGGATTTGCATTAAGGCTACTTCATGCCTAATAAAACTGGGCATTAGGTGGTGCGACAGCCAACTATGGCGACGAGGTTAGAATCGCCTCGCGCCTGTACGAAATCGGGCATAGCTTCGCCCTTCGAAAATAACTCATGAAACAAACGGACAGAGTTTCACCCTACTTACGAGATAAACGTCTAGGGAGACGTCGCCCAAAATACTTGGGGCTTCTTCCTCGTCAGAAGAAGAGGCGTACGCTTGCAGCGCGTCCATTCTGATCCGAAGGCAGGCAACTAAGTGATGGTCCACGCCGAGCGGGCGGCCAATCTGCGCGAGCGCTACAGGTGGTTTCTCTCAAAACATGATTCCGGGTGATATCAACCGAACCGAAGAGAAAAGTTTGTTGGGAACAAAATAAGAAATCGTTCTGAAACATCTTTTTTTCTTTAACCATACAAAAATATCTTTTATTTCGTAAAGAACGAAAATGGACTTTCGGAATCGGGCAGCCAATCACGCGTCGCCGTCTCGTTTCCGAGACACCCAATTCTTATTACGACTTTCAAACACATAATACGCTTCGCATAACATGAAAAGCACTCATTGAGATACGATTTTACCGTATTTGATTTACGCGACAGCACAAAACACGCTGAGACATGTTATTATTTCATTTCGCTCTCCTCACAGTGAACAGCCCACCAGCAGCAGACGGCCGACGCTGAAGTTCTGTTTTCAAATAAAATGGACTTGATTGGTGCAATAAAAGTGATCATGCTGACTGCTAATGCCGTTCCGATCGTAACACAACAGGACGATATGCAAAATTTAAGGCAGGAAAAGAATAACGAAGGTTTGTTGAGCAACGTCTGCACCAGGTGGCGGAAACGCCTTAGAGAGCGCGTGAAGCTGTGCTCCCCGCTTCTGCAGAGGTCAAGGGAAACTTCGAGATTATGAAAACACGGACGTTGTTTGGCACACGCTTTGCACAGATGGAAAGAGGATGAAATTTAGAGTGCATTATTCTTATTTGCCTTCCCGAAACTTTCCAATTTAACTTCAACTACAGAGGATATGTAGACACATTGACAGCGTCACCGGGGTTTTCAGCGGTTTTCAGGCTTTATTGCAGTTTTCGGCATTTCTACTTACATTTATTGTGGGTAAAATTCAGTGTTTCAAGAAGGCTTACAAGCCTAATGCACCCCAAATTTCACGCTCTTTCGATCTGTGCAAAGCATGATTCAAACAACGGCCTAGTGTTCATGATCTCGAAGTTCTCCTGAACCCCTTTGCTGAAGCGGGGAGCATGGTTTCACCCGCTCCCTGGGTTGTTTCCGCCCCCTGTCTCCACCGATGCGGGGCGCGGCCGCTGCGCGCTGGCATACTGGCTAGTTGTATTTGCGGCCACTAGAGCGCGCTGGTGGCGCTAGCGGCGCGGCGGGCGGCATTGGAAACGTGGCGGCGGACCACACTCGCGTGCGGGTGTGCGTGGACAGGTAGAGGCTGGTGTTCACGACCCGTGACAATGTCCCAGCCACGGAGGGGCGGGTCCGGGAGGCGTGGGTGGGGTTGGGTGAGGCTCCGCCAAGGTGACAATGTCCTAGCCAGGCAAAGGGGCGGGCCGGGAGGAGGGGCGGGTCCAGGAGGGGGTTGTGACTTTGGCACTAGGGGTCAGGTTAGGTTGGGTTAGGCTCAAAAAAGGAGACAATCAAAAGAAATCACCAAAAAATTCCAAAAAATCCGAAAAAATCCTGACTTAGGTTGGGTTACGCTCGCTCAAGATGGCGAGGGGTGACAATCCCCCTGCTATACTACTCGCGCTTCTCTAGACAAGTTAAGGTCTCTAGTACAGCTGACCCTATGAAGCGTAGCCTGCATAGCATGCCCGTGCGTGTAAGTACCCAAATGAATATGGCCATCCAGTTTCACGAGTGCGTTCAAAAAACTTTTTGTCCGTCCGTCTGTCGGCACTCTAAACGGCTTGGCCGACCCGGCTCAGACTGTCACTCGGCCAAAGCACCTTAGTGAAGTAAAGGTGAGGGCGGACAGTCTCCCCAACAGGGTGCTCCTCTTCGCTCAACAACTTACCAATCGTAATTGAAGAAACGCACGAAGACGTTGTTTTCTGTGAGGTTTTCCACGAGAACTGGCCACTGTGGCCAGCCCTTTTTCGTTCCTCTCTTAGTCGAAAAAACTCTGCCCACTCCCCCTTAAGTGTCTCTTCTGAGCGCAAACGACGAATGTACTCACCCGTCCTGACTCCGCCGCTTTCCAGACCGCTTCCAGCCGGTCTAACAGTTCTACCGCGCTGTCCCGTGGCTCATTGGTGCTGACGGCGAAATGCGTGCGGCAGGTCAGGTGCCCTTGCCGCAGCCTGATTTCCTCAACTGGTCGTTCTAGCGCGCAGAGTGGGCACATGTGCACCGGGGATATTGGGCTGACTTTCCCTGCATTATGAAGTCTCGCGTAGGAGTCAACAAAAAATTTCTCTCTTGGACAAGGCTAAGAAAAGAAGCAAAGAAACACAAAATGAGTCTAACATCAATGGGTAATCATGGAGGTACAACTGGTGAGAGTGGTGATGGGGGAGTTACGAGGGTTTTTTATATAGGACAGTTT
This sequence comes from Stenchaetothrips biformis, assembly GCA_030522485.1. Taxonomy (NCBI): domain Eukaryota; kingdom Metazoa; phylum Arthropoda; class Insecta; order Thysanoptera; family Thripidae; genus Stenchaetothrips; species Stenchaetothrips biformis. Next base: position 4,137,446 of record CM060095.1, on the reverse strand, counting down.
CTGAAACTAACAACTAACCACCAACGAATTTTACTGCAAAATCTTGGCATTACTCTGAAGTATCGCCAAATTTTGGCGATACTTTTGTGTATCGTCGTTTTTAAGGCATGATATTTCGATAAGGCCGTTAGTTGGCGTTACTCAATTGTGGCGCCAACAAAGATACTCAAGTATCGCCTTTGGATTTGCAGTGTTCAGTTCACCGCAGGTAAATTGGCGTGAGGTTACTCAACACACGTTGTGTGGGGATCGGGAGCGTCATATTACAGTTTACTGCGGTGTGCAATACAGTTTTCATTGCGGTCAGGAATTCACTCAAGATAAAGTAAGGTGTACGACGCAGTTATCTTCGGGGTGAAGGATACTTAATGGTTATTTTAAGATGTAATACCCATTATGAATCACAGAGCACCATTCGAGGGAAACGTACATTTGTTTCTTCCTTTCCAGCAAAACGGATGACAGAAGTTCCCGGCCCCAGCAACCCGTTCAACGCTACCAGCCCTGCGAGGACCGCTGGAGGTGCCAGGTCCTGGACATACCTGCAAAAAAAACACAAACCATGAGGATTGATCCAAGACACACCGAAGCAGCTGCCCATAACAATGCTTTCCTGCTCTCTCATCCTCTGTTGATCGTTTGTTAGGTCCGCGGGGGCGCAGCCCAATGCCGGAGTGATGCCCCGACGGCAATGTCTCGCCGCCACCCTGTAGTGCTGTGCATTGCAGGGGGACGGCCGCGGCATGGTGGTTGCGAGGCCGAGGCCTGTCTGTCACCAGAGGCCGAGACCAGGACGGCAGGGTGGGTGGCCTTCTCCCTCAGAGGCGAGCTGCACGCGCGGCCGCGTTGGGGCGGCCGGGCCGGCGGTGGCACCGCGGCGCTCTCAGCCTGCTCGGTTCGGGGTCGGCCACGGCGTCCCGCCTGGCTGGCTGGCGCTGGGCTCGTGACCCAGCCATGCCCGGCAGACTCGATGCGTCCTAGGAATAAGCGCCGAAGTCCTCAGCTGCCGAACCATAAGGTCCGATGTCCCCAGCCGCCGAACTAAAAGGTCCGATGTTTTTAACCCCATATTTTTCGCCACTTTGCAATCGTTTCCCTTGCTTCTCCAGACTTAGGAGCATATTTCTCCTTATACCTTCGGATTGTCCACACTTGAAAGATTGTCATTTTCACTGCCGTATCATCCGTTTCATTCAGGAAAAGCAAAGGGAACGATTGCAAAGAGGCGGGAAATATAGGGTTAAAAACATCGGACCTTTTAGTCCGGCAGCTGGAGACATCGGACCTTTTGGTTCGGCGGCTGGGGACATCGGACCTTATGGTTCGGCAGCTGGGGACTTTGGCGCTTATTCCTAGGACGCATCGAGACTCGCTGGCACGCCGAGCACGCCGCCGAGACACCGCACCGCAAACAGGGCCGGGACTGATTGGCGCTAGCGCGGCGCCACCGAGTTGTAATCAACTCTTCTATCCAATTAATTTACTCTAACAAGACCCATCCATCGTGCCGCGACGCCGGGCTGCGGGCGAAGGGTGCTGGCGAGGGCGGCAGCGCCGGACAGTGGGCCAGAAGACCGGCGAAGGCGGACAAAACTCTAGACGCGTTTGGAGCTGCAGCGTTGCTGAATGGGACTCGGACCGCATGTGGGTCTCCACTAATGGATTGCTCTCCGGTGCGGTCACACGTTCAGTACGAGTCCCATTGACCGACTCTAAAGCCCAAAACGCGTCTAGAACTTTGGCCGCCTCCACACTGCATACCTAAATGTCTACTTAGCACGCACTTAAAAATGCAGGCTTGGCGCCGTATAACTCCATGATAAGCATTTGCATTTGTGAGTGCGTGCTTGGCCAAGCATGCGTTGTGGGTGTGTACTTGCAAGCATGCATTTGTAAGTGCATGCTAGGTAGACAGTTGGGTTTGCAGTGCACCGGTCTTCTGGCCCACTGTGGGGCGCAGACCGCCCACCTGACTACCGCGGCCGTTACAAAACATCAGCATGAGGAAGGCTGGGGCGGCCTGGCCCTGCGTCCTTGGCGCGTCCTTGGCGCGTCCTCGGGCTGGCCTGGGCGAGGTGTTCGTTTAAACCTGCGTCAAAAGTACCCCTACACACAATTTTGAAAATGACACATGTTCAAAATTGCCGTCTTTCGTCACAAAGTGGTACCAGCTAACCGGAAACGATCCAGTACGGCTCATTTGACCTCTCTGTACCTTTAAAAACAGCATTTTTGGGTGGATAGAGGGCGTTCTTTATTTTTGAAATTGCCTCCAACTCTTGCAGGGGTACTTTTGACGCAGGTTTTAAGGTTGAAAGAGTCAGTGCTGGACTTTGCGCTTCTGGCTCCATAAAGACATGGAGTTGAGCCTCTGAAATTCGCTTTGAAACAAAAAATTTACCGACCGAACACGTCGGGAAGTGCTGTTGAACTCAGCGTTAAATCGTGGTCCAAAAACACAGTTTTCTCCACCTTAAAGTGTCAAAACGGGACAACACTGGCGTTATGGTAGGCTCCCACCATGTTCCATCCTCCGCCCGACAACTTGGCGTTAGTCCCGAAACGAACGTGTGAGCCCACCAACCAATGGATTGCTCTCCGAATGAGCCTATTTTGTGACTCTGGAGCTCAAAACGCGTCAAGGATTGTGGCCGCCTGCACCGGCCTTTTGGCCCCCAGTGTGACTTGGCCGAGCCCAAGGACGAGTCAATGAGCAGCGCTATTCGACTGGACCGCTTTTTGACTTCAACATTCTACAGTTCTTTGTTTTGTTTGCGTAGGAAATTGCGCAGCCGCTGTGGCCCATCAGGCCTCTGTTAAAGGAGATTGTCAGGGGGCCAATGTTGCAGGTAAGAGAAATGACTTCCAAGTTAATTGAAACTCCCGCAAACCTTGGATCCCGAGTAAGCACCCCTTTGTGGAGCTTAGGTTTGCGCTCGCAAAAATCAACGTGAAGAATTAATTGTGTGACATAATTTTCTTTCAAATTTATATCTAAGGCATAAATTTTGATCTGGTGGTCAAAGTTGCTTCGAGCCGTTTATGTTTTATCTCTTGGCTACGTTTTACAGCGCAGTGGCCACGTCCATCAACCTCATTTACTGAGCTACTGCTGTTTTTAAAGAGCTGTTTTAGCCCACAATTGATTTTTTTAACAAAAGTGGGTTCTTATCATTTATTTATTTCATATTTATTTATCTTTTGTTTTGAATCCTCTAGATCAGAGCCAACTGCTTTTTCCCGCACGGGACCACTGCGATAGGTGAAGCGGGCTGGCTAATGCGACACTCCAAATGCACAGCTGTTTACTACCACTCGGCGGGAGTGGCAGTAATACCGCGGTAAGCATTGCTGTGACAAGAAGAAGCACTGCCCACCTCAGCAACTGTCATTCATTTCACAATTACTTTTACTCCAAATTTTTGGCCCGCCCTTCTATTCAAAAAATAGGGGGAGGGCATATGCATTTGCCTTTGTGTCTGTGTGTCGTCGTCGTTGTTGTCGTCGTCTGTGTACAAGGAAGGAGTTGAGCTGGAGTGACCAGATTTGGAGGGTACTTCAGGAGGGCCGTCCGAACAAACAATCCGGTGGTGCAAATCCCGTCCGACCCGCGCAAGGCCTGCAGCAGCTGCATCATGGTTTGCATGGGCGGGAGGGGGATTTCCGCCATTATTGGTGCTAGCAGGGCACATAGGGGTATTTTTGGAATCAGGGCGACGAGACAAGATGAATGGACCTGGTCCCGACCCCATCGGCCGCTTTTACAAGTTGGCCAGATCAGGATCTTCAAAAAAGGGGGTCGACCGACTAAAAAAATTTATTGCAGATTTCGATTGGTCTCAGCAAGACCTTTTCAACGAGGGGTCGGAAAGGGGGTCCAGGAGCCCGACTTCGTCTATTAGTCACATCAGGATCTTGAAAAAAGGGGGTCGACCGACTGAAAATTTTTACTTAAGTTTTCGATAGGTCTTGGCAAGACCTCTTCAACGAGGGGTCGGAAGGGGGGTCCAGGAGCCCGCCTTCATGAGTTATGTGAAAAAGTGCGACGGGCTCGTTTTGCGCTCCTGCTGTGCCTCCATTGCAAGGAGTTGCAGTAGCATGGCAAATATGAGTATTTTCGGAATGAGGGCTAAGAGACAAATGAAATGGGCATATTCTAAGGACAGTTGGAGTAAAAAGTGTAAGGACTTTTGCATATTGTGAATAGAAGGGCGGACCTAAGTCACGATGGTACATCGATAACTTTGCCTTACCCGCTCACGGGGTGTTTGATGAGAGCGGGCCGAAGGCCCGGGCCTTCGACTGGCCAAGTTGGGTCTGATGCGAGGGCCGAAGGCCCGAGGAAAGGCCGCCGGCAGGCCAAGCTGGGCCGGCCCCCTGTCGAACCGAGTTGCCGGCGCAGCGAAGCGGAGCTGGCAACTCGGTTCGACGGAAGGGCGGGCCCTAGCTTGTTGCTATAAAACTTAATTTGTGATACCCACCACTCACCAAATTTAATCATTTGGTTCGTGCATAACTACCCTATACTTTTACCACAAAATCGCCCTTTGTCATACTTTTATTGCAAAATTACAGTTCTTCAATTGTAAAATTATTGCTATAATTTTATTGCATTTTTAGCTGGCTATATCGCAAAACATTGCAATGAGTTTTTAATAGCAAAATATTGCAGTTTGAATGACAGTAATGTTTCTAGATTTTGCCCACAGCGTCTCGACTGTCCAGGACACCCTTTCGCACGTTCCACATGGTTTTCGCTTGTTACAGGGACGTGCAGATGGCGTGCACGCCTAAAGTACTCGCAGCCCTCGTGGCACTGAATGGAACACTAGGCAAGACTCCCACAAGCATTCGCCTGGAGAATGCTGACGCAGCGGTGGTACGTTTCAATCTAAGCTTCTTCGCCAACCATAGTCAGAGGGTTTGCAAGTCAAAGTACATGCGAAGTTCGAGATCCACGACCTTGAAAACGTATGACATTGCAAAGCTTGCGATGGAAATTTTGATTGAACTGTTCTCCAGCAGGATTGAACCAAGGTCTAAATAGATTTCATTTTCGTCATCGGCACCTTCTAAAACATTTGGAACCAAAACTAATTCAGCAATTTTAAATTAATCTCGCGCCGAAATTGAAACAGATTTGCTCATTAATGCTCGTAGCGGCCCATCCAAAAAATAGATCTGAGACACAAAATCGGTATTTAAAAAATAACTTCGTTTTATCTGTTTATAGATGCTTCCTGTTCCGAAAAGATGCAGGCAGTTAACGCTGCCAGAGGGGTGCAAGCAGCCATGAAGGCCATGGTGGTATGCCCGCTGTGCTGCTTGCACTCCCTTGATACCGTCAAACTAAGGGAGCACCTGGCCACGGCAGTGCATGTTCCGGTGCCCCGGAGTAAGCCCCGGGCTATTGCCATTAGCCGACTCACAAGGCTCCTTACCATCGAGCGGGCAGTGTGGAGCGGCCGGGTGAGTACTCTTTGACTGTAATGTAGGGCCAGCGGCTGAGCGACGCGACCTTGCACTCCCTAATGCAAGCGTTTTGGCTTTTTTAGGCACGAAGTAGCCTTATGGTTTTGTCTCGAAAACGAAAGTGTGGCCCTTTATGGCAGCTCTGAAATTTTCTATACGATTTTGATGATGTTTTGCAAAACGCGAGAACAAAGCACAGTCATTTCACTGAAAAAGTCTAGTAGAGAATCTTCTGATCAATTTTAAGAAATTTGGAATTGAAATTATTGTTGCCATGGCAAGGCTCGACTCGTCAGTGAAAAATTTGGGACAGGGGGGAGCCCAGCCACTCGAACGTACATGTCATGCCAAAAATACTAGATCCCGTGAAAAAGCGCGTTCGAAACAGAACTGTTCTTCGCTGGTGTTAGAATGCATGCAATAATAGGAATAATGATGTTTTCGGATGTGGTCGTCTAGATGGTCGCACCAAAGTATAATTGTTGGGTGGACTGTCCATTGCGCATGCCCAGAAGTGTTTAGCGTGAAATGCATATTAGTTATACCCTAAGTTATAAAAGCATCTATAAGAAACGAAAGTAAATTTTCTATTTATAAATTTTGATTGATAAAAATATCACTTAACCTAAGGATATGTGTCCTAATTTCAATGAATTATAAGAAAATTCATGTATAATTTCTTAGATAGTGAGTGCAATGCAGAGGAGCGCATTTCCGTGTACTAAACAAACTGTCGGTGGGAGCCACCGGAAATGAAATCCAACCAATAGCAGCGCTCCTTTTCGCCTCTGTACAGCTTACACCAAAAACGCTGGCACCCCTGAAAAAGCGCGTTCGAAAGAAAATCGTCTTTCACTGCAGCTAGAAGAGATCCAACAATTGCATTGACGTTGTTTTCGAACGTGGCCATTTGGATCGGCCGGTCGGTCGGTGGTTGTTGACCAGAGTGTCCCGCGCGCCTGCGCGAAGGCGCTGTTGTTTTCAAAAGTGCCAACCTCAAATGTTCGTTACTCTTTGAATCGGAGTAAAATAGGGCATTAAACTGCGTGCACATTCATTTAAGGATAAACTTTTCCTAATGAAGTTTGAGTGTGACTGTAGGTCCCTTTTCGAGAACAATTGGCGTGTAGCTGCTCCTTGTAGAGAGGTAGAGCCCCCCAACGGGCGGGTTCGTGAACCCGGTTGACCGAGTGAGAGGGGGGATCGCCTCACTAAGATGACACTGCCGTGTCGGCACCACCACTGCAACAGTCCGAGCCGAATGTTGCCGATCTCGCGCCGAAGAGACCGGCGTGGAGAGCCCAACGAGCTCGGCGAACCCGTATCAACCCGGACCGGCCCGACGGCCGGACGCGTCTAGCCAGCAGGCGGCAGGCAGGCAGACGCAGGCAGCGCAGCTCCCCTCCACCTCCACTGCTTCTGCCTGGCCTGCGCAGGGCGAGCAGCTGCGACCGGGCTGAAGCGGGTTCAGCCGAACTCGGTTCATGGGACCGGGTTGAAACAGGCGGGTTGGAACGAGTTCGAGTCGAGTCGGGCGGGTTCAGGCAGCATTGGGAAGCGGGTTGGAACTCTACTCAGAACCCGCCCGTTGCGGGGCTCTATAGAGAGGTTGGATGGTACTTCTGAATTAAGATGAAACTATCTGGACACGGCGGTGATGCACTTTTCTAACCTCAAAGTATTTAGAAATTGGTGAAATGAATTATTTTACTGCACGTTTCTGCGAATAACTTGGCCTTCATGTATTATGAAACTGTCATAAATGTCTATTTTTTGACACAGATTGACACGCAGCTGGTCTTGTACGTAAGTTTTGGTTTCATCAATAATGGTCTACCAAACATAAACAGAACTCCACTCAACGCAGTCCTAGCTCCGCTTTATTTGTTAAACCAGAACATAAATATGAAATTAACTTCGTGACTACTACGATTTCTTGAAATCGTATTTTTTTGTTTCTACGCAAGGATGCACAAATGATGGCTCATCACATGATTACTCATTACCCGTAAAAGTTGTTTTCAGTTAGGACGCCTCGGCGCAACCTCACGATTACGCGCGCCGCGACACACCAGCAAGCAAGCACGGCAATGTGTGTGTGTGTGTGAGTGCGCGCGCCCCGACGAGCTGACTCTGGGCGCGCGGCCGACGCCAGCTACAGCCAGCTGTGCGCTCTCCCCGTAAGATAGTACAAGCATTACTCATTTATTATGAAAATTTCTATTTCTATTTTTGCGTCTAGCTGTGTACATAAATGTATCATATGCTTAAAAAGAAAATTAGACGCATTAGTCGAATAACTGCCCTAATACATAAGTTCGTCAAATTTCAAAATAATGTTAATTAAATCTCTAAACAGGCTATGAATGTAATTTTTTTGTTCTCAGGACTTCGAAAGTGCCCAGATCCGCTTTGGAAATAGCCTCACGTGCAAAAGTTGAAGCTTTGGATGAAATGGAGGTTCCTATCAGCCAGAGGCAAATTTTCGAGAATAGTGTGGTAAGTTGCAATCCGTGAGGATTCGCAGGGATATCGGCCTCAGCAAGTGCACGGCACCGCAAAGCAACAGCAACGCGCTGCACTCGCGCATCAGTCGGGTCACTCCGTTAGCGTGGAATGACATGCGGCAGCGGAATTGCTGGAACTCTCTGAATTCCACCATTGTTGTGCTGCTTTTAGACAAATTATGTTGAGGCGTCATTGCCGGGTCACAAACTTCCTCGCTGTCCAGGCGTTTCCTGCCTTCTCATCTTGTTTCGTTACTTTCACTGTAAAAAAAATAAATGAAAATTTAGACCATTTTTGTTACACTTTGGCGACCAGGACCGCTATTTTCTAAATCAGTTTCTGGTCCGGTCAAGTGAACATTTATGAAATTAGAAGTTTCGGCTTCAGGCGCGGCTCCAGGGACAGGGTAGTGGGGGTAATGACCCCCCTGAGCACTAGTTAGACCGCGGTAGGCAACAAACACCACTTTGCCCCTGCTAATGGGAAAAAAGCACTGCTTTACCCTTCGCTTGGCAAAATTCTGGGATTTTGAGCAAATCAAGTCAGTTTGGAACCACGTTCGAATCCCTTTAGGAGGGTGTGTTACTACAAAAAAATTTATATCGAGTATAACATTGTTTTTTCTAAAATGTTTTTGAGGGTGCTGATGACGAAAATAAGGTCTATTTGGACCCAATCCTGATCCTCAAATTTGAAGTCAACGGGACGGGCAAAAGTTGCTCATTTGTATCGCTGCTTTTCCTGTTATTATACATTTAAAGTACAACGATTAGTGTACAAAGTACAATAGGGTTCAATGACAGGACGGTACCAGTCCAGGTGTCGTTGCACTTTTCCCAATTGTCATTGTATACTTTCCACAATCATCTTTGTACTTTTTTCTTCAATCCTCGTTGTACTTTTGTTGTACGATCCACATTTTTTCTTGCAGTGTAGTGTAATTAAGAATTCTCTGTCGCAGCAATCGGCGCTGCAATTATTAGGCAGTGAAAACGATGATGATGATGATGATGAAGAAGAAAAAGGAAATGATCATGAAAACAACGGAAATGATAATGAAAACTACGGAAATGATAATGATGATGATGAAAATGAAGCAATTGCCAATAATGATCAGGTAAATAAAGTCTGTTGGGTTTTGGCGTGTATTTAGAATGGCTTGTACACTGGTGAAACAAAGGCATTAAAATTATGCCCTTAAAGGGCATAAATCGTTAATGCCTTTGGGAAGGGCATTAAAATCTTGCTTGAAATTCCTATACCATTTACGCCCTTTCCAAGGGCATAAAATGAATTATGCCCTTGCAAGGGCGTAAAAGAGTATTTATGCCCTAAAGGGCGTAAAAGAGTATTTATGCCCTAAAGGGCGTAATTTTTATGCCTTTGTTTTACCAGCGTAGGGGTATTACTAGAATCGGGACAACGAGAGCAAGCCAACGGTGCTGGTTTCGAGCAAATCAAAGAAGTGTGGACCCAGGTTCGAATCTCAGTAGGGTGTGATAGGACCTACATTTTAATATTGAGTCTATTTGGAGTTATTTTGAATGCTCCAACAATGCCGCGGCTGGAGGCGATTGGTCACCCGACTGACGGATTGTACAGCGTCTGTGTGAGTAGTATAACTAGCCCATTGTTGCGGTCCGCCATCTTGTTGGCCCATTGTTGCGGTCTAACCTACCCTTCGGAAAGGTCAAAAAAAGGGGTCACTTTTTTTTTTTTTTTTAAATATTTTTTTGTCAATTTTTTTCTGGGCGAGGTAACGATGCGAGCTCTAACCTAACCTAACCCCAAGGGGTGGGTCTCACATACCCTTCGAGGCCCCCAAGTCACCTGACTGCCTGGAACCAAGGGCAGCCCACTGTGCGGAGCGCCTGGTGGATAGGCATCCCGCTGCGCTCTGTCCCTAGGTCACCCGCGCGACTGTTGGTGGGGCGGGCCTGCTTGCTGTCTCCCGTGCGCCTTATCAGACGTAAATCATTGGCATTTTTTTTTAGGAAGTTTTGTTATTTTATGATTTTTTTGTGCATTTTCAGTTTTTTTACAGCGCACAACTCAATTAGGTGAGTTGAGGTACCTCTGCATCCACAAACCCACACGCTTGGCATTGCGCGCTGCGCAGTTTTTGGTGCAGTGTGACCCTACGGTGTCATTGTGACAAGGCGCCCACACCTTGGGCAATTTTCGGAGGCTGGGGCAACCGAATCTCTCGACATCAAACACCCTTTTTGAGGGTAAGAAAAATTCGAGAATTCTCTTTTTCTCATCGCCTTTGACGTAGAGAAAATCGTACTCGGTGGTCATTTCACTGAGAGTCTGTGGGAGCCTGTCATAGGGCGAGAACCCCGTGTCCCAGGGAAGGGAATGGAGGCGATTCACAATGTAGTTGTTTTGCCTCTTCTGCTTCTCTGGGATTGCATCCCCAGGGTAAGGAGGGAGGAATGTGGTCGACTTGTGGACCTGGGCCGCCTCGTTTTGTTCATAGAACGAAACCTCTTTGAGCACATACTCCCCGTACTTGCCTCGGAGCATCTGAATGTCGCAGATAGCGTAAGTCATCGTGCTGAGCTGATGTGGACTGGTCAGCGTCTGAATGAAGAATGATGCCCTGGAGGGCGCGCTCCCTAGATTTATACCCTGCCGCCGGCCGCAGCGCCACGACACGAGCGCCCCCGCACGGCGAAAACACGAACTAGCCGTCGAAAAAGGCGACTTCACCCAGTGGGTATTGAACCCATGTCTCCGCGCTGAGAAGCGCAACAGAGCACACACACTAACCCACTGAGCTACTGTGCGGAGCTTACGCAGCGAGTGTATGGTCCGAGTTTTGATCTGTGAGCGCCGCGCGCCGTGCGCTGAGCCAAGCGCGGAGCCGAACGCCTAACGGCCAATTTGAATTGTCCCGCCACCGCACGAGTTCCGACCGGAGCGGAACCCTTCCCCGCAACGCCAGGCCACGCCGCCGGTGCCGAGCCGAGCAGTGCCGAGCGGAGCCGAGCCGAGCGCCGCAGCCCCTCCCCTCCTCCCACGCGCCCAGTGTGCCGGACGCCCTGACCGGCCTCAACACACGTTGTCCCTTTTATTTTCCGCATGCTGACGAGTGTCCGATATCATTTCTCTGGCTGAAATATTTTTCTAGAATTACTGAGAATACTCCGCTCGGTCAACCCTATCGCTGTCTGAACTGTCAGAGCGAAAATGTATTGGTCCAGATCCCCCACCCCCCAAAACCTCCCCTCCCGCCCCTCTCACTTCAAGCCGTGCCGTATCGGATTACGGAAAACACCTGTTGTCATCACTTCAAGTTGATGTCAAGTGTCAAGAAATAATATTTGAGAGATTTTCACATCATAGTTTCATTCTGATTCCTCATGAAATCGAAAACAATTTGAATTCTGGCCGGCCGTTAGAACGACCGCTGCGCCCTCTGCCGGCTGACTCCGGCAACCAGCCCTCCGGCACGTTCAATCGTGTCACTTGTTGTCCAGCCACCGTAGTGAAGCCTCATCATCAGTGTCCCGTCCTCTCGTCAGCCATCATGTCGTTTCATGATGAAATGCTCGATTTTGAACCATACGAAGAAGCAGTAGTTTCTAGTGACGTTGAGGAAGAGACCATCGAACTGAATGTATCGGGTCATCTGTTTGAGGTAAGTGAAAAAAATGTTGTGTGTGTGTGTGTGAGTGCGGGTGTCTGTTTTCGATGCGTCGGCACCTCGTGGCGAGATAGCGTCATGTCGGTTTCTCTGAGTCTCTGAGGGCTTTTTCGCATCTGTGACGTACTCGTCTCGGTAATTCCTTTCCGCGGTGGTATTATTCTCGTGATAAAAGTGCTAGAATCTCGAGATTTACACTTCGCGTCCCACTGTCACTGTGCCATGCGGCTGGGCGCGCCGTCCCGTCTCAGCCTGTTCGGCTTGTTTATGTGGTTCAAATCAGTTTTCTCTCGTTTCGAATCTTGTTTGGGTCGCTTCGCTTGTGTGCCCTTGTGTGAAAATCGTGAAAAAATGGGTCAAAAAGTGTTGAACTCGTGCCGTGTTGCCCACCACGTGGAGCGTGGGAACCGCCGTGTCTCCGAGATTGTGACGCCTTTTGTGGATAAAATCGGTGTTTTTTCGGTTCGAATCCTGTTCTGGGCGCTTTGGGTGTGTGGTCGTGTGAGAAATTCCAAAAAAAAATTGTGTTACAAATACTCAAAAGTGAGTGGTGTGGTCCTTCCCTCTGGCGTGGGTCGAGAAAATTTATGTCATTTGCGTGTGTTGTCTTTGTTTACACACGCCCGACGGATGCGCGGCGGCTCGCTGATGTCTGAGGACGTTAAATTTTTGATTTGTCTGATTTCGTTTATGGTTCGCGGGGCGAGCAACTTCAAATCATGGCGCACAGTGGGCCGGGTGGGGTGGGAGTGTGGTGACGTCACAGCCTGCCCGCTGTCTGTCGTGAAGTGTTATGGCCGACTCGTTTGGCTTGTTTACATGTCGTTCCATTTTCCGAGTTTTCTCTGGACATTTAATCATTTACTGTGTGCAATGTACGAGTGTTGTGGCGAAAATCATCCGTCTGTCCGAGGGAAAGAGAGGGAAACGTGTCGTTGCGAGGAACTGTTTGATTCGTGTGCTTGATTCTGAGATACAGAGGTTAGGTTTTCTGTAGGTCTTGAAATGAATTCTACATTGAATCTTTCTTGTTTCAGGATGCCTCCTTGTCAGGGATTCTCAGAGAGAGAAATCACCAAGATGAAAATCACCGTCGCCTAGTAAGAAGTATTCTCTAAGATGTAAAAGAATCCTTTTAAATGGTGTGCTTCAGTGTTGTTTGTCATTTTTTTGTTGCAGTCTGTTTGGGATAGGATAGAACCGAAGATCCCTCGCACTAATCAGGAGAAGAGTGCTGAAACAAATCATCGTCCTCTTCCTTGGGATGATGAAGATGAAGAAGAGGAACGTTATTCAAGGTTTCGTGCTGAACGAGTTCATGTGATACAAGAAGGAGAAGTGCCTGTTGAGGGCAAAGTGATTGAAGTTGGTGAAGAAGTTGTTGAGGGCGTTGTGCTTGAAGATGGTGAAGTGGTTGATGAGGGGGAACCATTTCTTCGCAAGTCGCGGCGTGGTCGTGTAGTTTCTGGCGCACCCCGCCGCACAGGTACTGTGCAGGCCTCGGCAAGTGATGACCTAGCCGCTGGTTCCAGTAACAGTCTTCGTGATGCCCTGGCTGATGCTATTGTTCCGAAGGCTGTCCCTCGTGCTCGTGGTGGTGGCAATCAATTACTTTCCAAGAGGAGAGTCCCTCGTGTAAGTGAAAATATTTTTTCTTCTTGTGCTCTATCTGTCTTGTCATGCATTTCGAATCTAATATGTCTCTCGTGTCATCTTTTTGTCTTTCAGACACGTGAAGAAAAGTTAGCGCAATATAAGCGCAATATGAAGCGGTTGTGAAGCAAGTCTTATGTGTGTGTCAATTTTGTAATTGGTTACAGTTTTAATAACTGGCTTAATTTATTATTTGTCATATGACAGTAGTTTTCACATCAAAGTGATATTTTATTACTCATTCAATGAAATTTTGTGTATTCTAATTTTTATTTGTTCTCCTCATCCCTGGGGTCAAAAATGAACACAGTTCACTTTTAATGTTTTGAAACATCTTTTTGGGAATGAGAGTTTGTCTCTTAGCTACAACATGAAGGGGATGTGCCTCTTATTATGTTTTAGAGGAGTGACACTCTTGAAAAACTTATTTCTGACAAAAGTTGTACGAGGGCAGTTTTACCTATCAGCTTGGTGTGCAGGGTATGCTTGGCCAGGAGCGCCGCGCTGGAATATGAGTTTGTTGAAGTTGTTATTGATTTTCAATAGAGTTTAGGTAGTAGTGAAGCTTGCCTGATAGTCATTTTGATGGATTTTTAAAAATATTGGGTTTTATTTTGGGTGATAGAGACATACACTTTCTCGGCTCCAAATCCAACGGGGAAAGTGACAGAATTGTTTGCACTCTTTGATTTGACTATGTCTCCCTCTTTTTTAAGTGCATGAGATTAAGCCCATTTAGTATTCAGAGGCGAGACTATCTTTTTGATATAGATAGTAGTGACTTTTTGGAAAAAAAAAAAGTTAAGTTTTGGGGTACATGGAGTCTGAATGTTGTAAGATATTTTTCTCAAGGATATTTTTTATCTTATCATTTCTATTCTTATCTGAGCATCCCTATGCTTTTCTTATCTTTCTAAAAAAGAGCTCAGAGGAAAACTTAATTGGTTTCCGTAAATCATCATAGCTCTCTAATTATGTTGATGAACGGGCCAGCTTGCTTCTCCCTGCGCTTTTAAAATCAGACTCATTTCATGATTATTTTTAGGGGTTTTCTTTTTTATTCTTTTTTTTGTTTTTTTAACTATTTTTTTAATTTTTTGGGGTTTTTTCTTTTTATACATATCAGTATTGAGAACTCAATCCGCCTGTCTCATAGACTCATAGATAGCTTCTTTAATGAAATCTTTATGGTAACTGACCAGATCCAGTTTGATCGAGACAGGGAAAGAAGCTAAGTAGCACCTCACAGCACTTGAAATCAGATTGTCTGCACCCGCGCGAAAGGATCAGCAGTCAGAAGTGCATGTCTCATGTGAAGTCTCACTATGCTTTTCAGTGAAGCACAACTGCACAACAAATTCTATTCGAATGTTGTCGAATCCTCACCAATAAATGAAGTTCTAAGTTCACACAAAGAGCAGTGAAACCGCAGATGAGCAGTTGCAGGTGGTTTCTAGTCAGATTGCAGTTAACTGCACTTAAACTGCACTTTAACTGCATGCAAAGTGCCGAAAAAGTAGTAGTTTTTTGGGCCATTTCGCAGTTTGGTCCCAGTTTGTCCCTGTTCTTGGTAGTTCACTTGTGCAGTCCAAGTGCAGTGTCAATAATAATACTGAGCAATAGTACAAAGTTCACTTCAACACTATTTTGGATTGAACATCGAGAGCAGTACTAACTTTCACTTCTACCATGTTTCAACTTCAAATCTGAGTTACTGGAACTGAACCCGGGAACCCGGGTCGCCGCGTTGATCAAAGCGGTCACAAATAAAAAATACGATGGAAGAAGACGAAGAATTACGACAACGTCCATCGACCACCTGTGGCATGTCCGACGTTCACCGAGAGGATTGTGGGTGCACCTAACCTCGTGCCCGACCGTGGACGCCATCGAGTCGCAACATGGAAATGCGTATTTCTCAACTTCAGTGTGATATTTTGTTAAAAACTTTTAGCCAACGGATTGAGAATATATTTACTAAGGCAACAGATGGAATCAGTTACAAAAAAAGTTTTGTTTAGAAACATAAAGTGGAAATACTAATTGGGGACCGGACACGACGCTCCAAGCACCACCTAGCGGCAGGTCTGTGAAACCTGACGTTAAACCCAGCGACTGACTGTAGACCATACTAGTGGCTTGTAAACAGTTTGCTTACGCCTATTTCAAAGTAGTAGGTTGCTTCACTTGAAGGAATTTAAAAGATTTATATCGTCATCAGACCCTGGCGTAAAAAGGCTTCCAGATTGCAATAAGAAATGCCCTTTTACACCTTCTTAAATGACTTAAAACATAATTCACGGATGTATTCCTAATGGACCTAATGACTGTACATGCCATGTGCTTATCTATACTCTTCACGTGTAAGCAAAGATCAATTCAAAAGTATACTTGCAAACACACCTTGCATCTGAAAGTAAATTGGATTTGAGTTGCCGTTTAAACTGCATTTTCGAATGTCATGATAGACTGCAGTCGGATCTGGCAGGGAAAATACAGTTAAAAGACAGTTTGAGCCCATTGCCGTGCACATGCCCGACTGCAGTAGACACTACAAAATAAATTACTCTTTTTATACAATTAAACGGAAGAAACAAACTGCAGAAGCGAACTACAGATGAGCCACTGCAGTTTCAAACACAGTTGAACTACTGATCCTTTCGCGCGGGCATGATCACGAGACAACTGAACAATAGATTGTGGATTTTTGTATCCAATTTTCACACAATAATCTATGCAGTGTGAAATTAAATGATTAAAATTAGACTTGGCAAGGATAGACATCTCAGTCAAATTCATAAGATGGTACTCCATATTTTCTTTTAAGTTGAAAATCATTTTCCAACTAGTCAGCGCAAGGAAAATTTTAATGGGGGAATCCTTTTTCTCCAAGCACACTGTGGTAAACTTGGTATTCTCTTTATTTATGGATAAGGTGATTTCACCGAAAGATAGGGGCTCCAACTGGGATCTGTTTTCCAGTGCATTCAATACATGCATTTGCACTTCTCGAGACATCATAATGTTGAGCTCAGCTGGGCTCATTCTGTGGTAAAGTCGATTCCCATTTTTGTTGGTTTCACTCAAAATCAGGACGAAGGGGGCAAAATCATTGACTGCGTCCAGGCCAACTCGAATAGTTTTTGAACAATTCTTTGTGAGTGCAAAGTCCCTGGGGATGCATTGCAGGGGGAACTCAGACGGGCAGGACTTTTCTTTTAAGTCCACTCGTATTGACATGACAGTGGGTGTTTGATTTAGTCCCAGCTGCTCAATGGTCTCTGTGGCCATCATTTGATCATAAGCCTCATTACACATCTGGTCCAGTAAGTCTGATCCTGCACTGGTGCTGGAGCTGGAGCTGGTAGTGTCTGACATGTCAGAACTTGATGAGGAGCTTTTGGGGGAGGGGGCGGGGGCGGGCGGGATGATGGGGGACATGTCAAAGTCCATCATCAAGTCGTCGGGTATGACGGCCTTGGTGGCCTCCTCGACGGCGGTCTGCACCTCGCCGCCGCGCACCAGTGGGAACTCGATGATGTCGACGGGCGCTTTGGCGGCCGCGTCGACGGGGACCTCTGGGGCCGGCGGGGTGGGGGAGAGGAGGGGCATGCTAGGTGCTTGGCTTGCATTCTCCTCTGAGGCCGGGAGCACACTGACTACGCCGGGCTTGACGCCACTGAGGGCGCCGCCACCAGGGGCAGCCAGCGTGTTGGCCACGCACGGCGGGGAGGTCGCTGGATTGGCCGACAGCCCGCGTTATCGCATCACTGCCGGCGTCACCAGGACCCTCCTCATCAAGGCCAAGCTCTGCCACCAAGTCGCCCAGGATCTGGCGCTTGACACGGGGTTCGAGGCTCAAGCTCTTCTTGGCCACCCGCTTGACTGCTTGCTTTGCAGGCATCATCTTTAGTCTTGAAAAAGACAATTTTATTTCTTCTGAGCTGGAACTCGGACTGCTTCTCGGACTTCTTGACTGCTCGACGCACGATGTAAGACTGTGACGCTCCGGGGATCGGGGGCGGCTTTTATGGGGCGCCGCCGCGACAGTGGCGCCGCCTCACGGCCAAATTCGTAACTATTGAACTGTGCCCGCGCATGCGCAGTGCAGCGCCTGGAGCGCTGGAGCGCGCCGCGCGCGCCGCCTCATGGCCAAATTGGGAACTAGTGCGTTCGAATAAATCGGCCGCCCGGCCCCGGGTCTCCACAGTCAATCATCAAGTGTCGCAGTGTCAAGAAGTCCGAGCAGAAGAGAGAAGAAGTCCGAGTCGCAGCCTAAGAAGAAAAGTGTCTTTTTCAAGACAAAGCCAGCACCATGGCTTCAGTCCTCCTGGACATTCTGGAGGAGTGGGAGGAGGGCTGCTATTATGAGCCCGCCCTTCTCGCCGAGGCCTACACCACATTCCTGCTGGTGTTGTTGGAGGCCAGCGATGAGGACAGGGGCGACCCCAGGGTCGTTCCCTTCCTCGAAGCTGGCTTTGAGGCCTACTGCAGTGAGCAGGACGGCTTCGACAGCCAGGCCGAGGCGACCCGCGACATGGCCTTGGCCATGGTCGGCGGGCACCGCGACGACGCCGAGGTGCCGCGGCCACGCCGCACCGCCACCCCGCCGCGCCGCGCCACCACGCCGCCGGCCCGCCCCTGGAGGCCCTGGACACCCTCTCCGCCGCGCCCGGCCACCCCGCCGCCAGCCCGCACGCCACCCGCGCAGGAGGGGTTGCCTACCCCGGCGGCGCCCCGCCGAGACGGAAAGCGCGGCCGGTCCCGATCGCCCTCGCCGCCGCCGGCCACAGAGCAGCCCCAACAGCCCACGCTGGAGGTCCTACAGACCCGGGAGCGCCGGTTAGAGCGATTCTGCACCACCTTCCGCGAGGAGGTGATGCAGGTCTCGGGGCTGGGTAACACTTTGCCTGACGAGCAACTCATGGTCGGCCTGTTTGACACTGTGTTGTCCCGTCAAAGGGAGGCTTTGGAAGCCAAAGATGACGATCGCGTCATTTTAGAAATTGGAAACGGCCAGCAAGAAGAATCACCTCTCTGGTTCAGCATGAGAAGAGTCGATCAAATGTCTGGGCAAGTCATTGTTGATAAACTGACGCGAGTTTTGAACTCTAACCAAGCGTTCATGCTCGAGGGTCTCCTTCGCGTGTCGTATATTTTTATTCCGACACCTGAGGCTGGCGGGCGTCGCACCGTGCGACAAGTGAACGAAAGTATGGACCAGTGGCTTCAACGAAAAATAGGAACGAAGACTATTTTTTCGCCCGTCAACGGGGACGACTCCATGTGCCTGACACGTAGTGTAGTCATAGCCAAGGCAAAGTTCGGCATGAGCCGCTACGCGTTCAGTCGTATCAAGCAGCCCCACTCGCTCACACAACAGCGTGAGGCGCTGGCTCTGTGTACTCTCGCCAACATTGACCCTGCCACACCCTGTGGGGTCGATGAGGTGAGGAAACTGCAAGATGTCCTGCCAGATTACAGACTCTGTGTCTTTACGGACAAGAAAGGAAAAGAGTGTATATTTAAGGGTCCCCACTCCGAGGGGCGTAAAACACTCTATTTGGTCCTACACGACAACCATTTTTCGGCTGTCCTTTACCCTTGCCAAGCCTTTGAATATGAATACCTTTGCGACAAATGTGTCACATTTTACAACAACAGGGGTGGTCACCGTTGTGAAGGTGCATGCTGGCGTTGTTATGGTAGCCACCCGCTCGATGAAAATGAGCCCTCAAAGCGTTGCCCAGACTGTGGCCACTGCTTTTATGGCGCAGAATGTTTTTAAAATACATAAATCAAACAAACTGCCCCACAGCAACTATACCAAATGCGACTCATTTCGTTATTGCACAGTGTGTGAAAAGAGTTACAGTACCATGAGAGGGGGTCGGCATATTTGTGGTTTCATTTTTTGTTCCTTCTGCAAAGAAAATGTGAGAGGAAAACCACCTTTGTTTCATGCAGAAATGGGAGGGACGAGAAAAGAGGGAGAAATGGAATTACTGTAACGTTTATTTTGACTGTGAATGTAAACAAAATGAACCACTCCCCGGAAAAAGAGACACTTTTGTGCACGAACCCAATCTGATTGTCTCTCAATCAGTGTGTGACGAGTGTCGAAATATCACTCAAAATGAGTACTTTTGCACAGTGTGCAAATCTAGACAACAAATTTTTCATAATTTGGATGACGAAAATATTAATGTTGTCAGTATGTTTATTGATTATTTACAATCGTTCCCTCCCAAGACAGAAATCATTATTATTGCTCATAACAGTAAAGCCTATGATGGGATCTTCATTCTCAGTGAACTTGTTCGGAGGAGACTGAAACCTGACCTGATACTCAATGGGTCTAAAATCCTTTGCATGAAAGTGGGTAACTGGAAATTTCTGGATTCCATCATGTTTTTACCCATGCCTTTGGCTAAGTTACCCGCCTCATTTGGACTCACTGAGCTGAAAAAAGGTTTTTTTCCATTTTTGGCGTGTGAGAACCGGTTTTATGATTATGAAGGACCTATGTTAAGCAAGGAATTTTATGCTGTTTCAAGTATGAAGTCTGAGGCAGCGGCTGAATTTAATGCTTGGTATGATAAACAGGTCAAAAATAAGTATGTCTTTAATTTTCGCAAGGAACTCCTTGAGTACTGTGTCAGTGATACCACCATTCTCCGCCAAGCATGTGAAGCCTTCAGACTTTTGTTCGCTGAGGTAGCCGGGTTCGATCCCCTTTTTCATTGTGTCACCTTAAGCTCAGCTTGCTCGGCAGCTTACAGACGTAACTTTTTGCCTCCGGACAAAATAGGCTTAGTTCCTGCGGGGAACTACCATGGAAGAGGAAAGCAAAGCCATGTTGCACTGCAATGGCTTGACTGGGAACAACACAAACTCGTCTGACCATTAAAACCATTTACACGGACCGAGAGGTATCTGTGCTCGGCCGACGTGTTGATGGTTATGTGGAGATTCCCCTGCCTCAGGGCGGAGTTGAGAAACGGGTGTACGCGTTTCAAGGATGCTATTGGCATTCCTGTTTGGAGTGCTTCCCTACAAACCCCGATTCAGGGGTGGAAAACCGTTTTGAAAACACAAAAAGAATAATTTCACTTTTTGAAAGAAACGGTTTACACAGTGATAGAAATATGGGAATGCCAGTGGAAGGCCATGAGAGAGTCAGACCCCGAGGTAATAGCCTATTTCCAGGCTCATCCCACAGTGCGCAAGCCACCCTTGCAACTCCGCGACGCCCTGTGCGGTGGCCGCACTAGTGCACTGAAATGGCATCATCAGGCCGATTTAGCAGCCGGGGAAAAGATCAAGATGGTTGATATAATCAGTTCTTATCCGAATTCCAATCTCCGTGGGAATTACCCGTGGGGACACCCGACGATCTATCTGGAGGGGGATCCCAATATGCCTTCACCTGATCAATTCAACGGCGTGATAAAATGCACTGTTTTGCCCCCACGAGATTTATTTATGCCAGTCTTACCTTACAAATCAAACGGAAAAACTCATGTTTCCCACTGTGCCGCAGCTGTGTTGAAACAGAAAGCACGACAGTATGCCAGCATAATGATGCCTGCGAGAGACAGCTGACGGGTACATGGTGTGCTCCGGAACTGCTTGTAGCCTTACAGAAGTATAATTACAAGATGGAAAACGTTCATGAGGTCTACCAGTATCCAGGCACAATGGCGTATAATCCTGCCACAGGAGAGGATGGTTTGCTCTCAGGCTACATTAGATGTTTTATGGCACTTAAAATGCAAGCCAGTGGCTGGCCTGCGGACTGCGACACCCAAGAAAAAAAGGACAAGTACATATCTGAAGTCCTTAAACATGATGGTGTCAGACTGGACCAAAACAAAATGATAAAAAATCCAGCCCTGAGAACCCTTGCCAAACTTATACTCAACTCGTTTTGGGGAAAATTTGGAGAAAAAACCTTAAGGAGGAAAACTGAGTTTGTGTATGACTATGCAGAACTCACGAGGCTGGTCAGTGATCCGTACAAAACAGTCACTGGTTTGGTCCCACTTGGTGATGATTGCCTACAAGTCTCTTACACGCCGGTGGAGGACAGCGAAGAGAGCTTGCCCACTTCCTCTCTGCTTCACGCCGCCTTCACCACATGTTTTGGTCGTCTTCACCTCCTCAGTTTTCTAGAAATTGTGGACCGCAGAGTCTGTTACATGGACACAGACTCTATATGTTACACTTGGCGTCCCGGAGAGCCTGATTTGCCCTTGGGCACTTATCTTGGTTCACTAACGGACCAGATAGCGGATGACTACGGTCCCAATTCATTTTATTACGGAGTTCTGTGCTGGTGGACCAAAAAATTATGCCTTTAAAGTGGCTGTGAAAGGTGACCTTCAAAATATCAAAGTCACCATAAAAGTTAGAGGCATAAGTATTAACAGCTCTTGTGACACACTGGTCACCTTTGACCAGCTCAAATCTATGGTGATGGGGGAGCAAGATAAAACAGTCATTCCCATCCCTAGACAAATTGCACGTCTACCAACGTGGAAAAGTCGTGACACGGCCTTCGTGTAAAAAATGGCAAGCAAAAAACACGAAGCGGCGGAGAGTCGACATGGCACGCACTGTGCCCCACGGGTACAATGCCTATGGTGATGTAGAAGACGAGGACCAAGAAGTCATGGAGGCTCTGGACCTCCTAATGGAGTAGGAGAAAAAAAACAGAAAAAAGAGCGCACGGGAGAAGCAGGCTGGCCCGTTAATTGTTCTGCACAGAAAAGGAAACGCCTGTGAGGTAGGCCGCCATCTAACCCGCAGAGCATGCGCGTACGCCGGGTTGCCTACCACCAAGGCGCCCCGCCCCGCCCCGGCTCAGTAAGAGAGTGTGTGTGTGTGCCCCTGGTGGCGGCGGCAGTCCTGGACTGTCGTCAAGCCCGGCGCGCTCCACGCACTCTCGCCCCGCCGGGGAGAGAGATTAGCGCAGGGGAGAAGCAGGCAGGCCCAACCCAACCGGAGCAGGGGAGCTGGTCAGGCCCCAGTGCATTACCATCCAGTACTTTTAGTGACAGCCCGGCGGCGCTCTCGTCGCGCCGTGACGAAACGCGTCCACCCGCGCGGCGCTCTCGTCGCGCCGTGACAAAACGCGCCCGGCCCGGCCCGCGCCCCCCGCGCCGCCCCGCCCGCCCCGCGCCGCCCCCGGTCGCCCCCGCCCCCGCCCCCGCGCCGCCCCCGCGCCCCCCGCCCGCCGCCGCCCCGCGCCCAGTCGGTATAAATGCACGCAGTCAAAGTTCGAGAGCTCAGTTTTCGTTCAGCTTTTAGTCATGAAGTACGCGACGTGTGACCTGCAGCTTTTGCACGGGAAGGGGAAAAAAGAAACTTATGTGGTGAAAGAGTTCTCCATTTTCAAAGCTCACAAGACAGGAGAGTTCATTGCCACAACCACGTTTGGCCCACCCTACAGTGCAAAAAAACTGAAAAAATGGGCCAGACATGCCAATGAGTGGACCACGGTCAGTGATCACGGGTTGGAATGGGCGGAGGGAGAGCGGCCTTACTCCACTTTAGCGAGCACTTTAGAGTGCATGACCGCTCGGTTCAAAGTGCTCTATGTCAAAGGGGACGTGAAAACCAAACTCTTGCAGTCCCTCCTCCCTGAGAAAACGGTCATAAATTTGTGCGTGTTAGATGTGCCTCCCCTGGACAAGCTGCCCGTCCTCTCGGCGCGCTGCCCCAATGTGATTCACTCCACAACGCCGTACTACGCGTGCGCTGCCAAAAACGCTCGCCGGCTCGGCCTATGGCTCGAGTTTCACCTTGCATCAGCGCAGCCAGACACGCCCCCGCTAGAAAATGATATAAAAGGCGATGCGTAGTGCCTTCTCGCTCATTGACTGCAACAATGGACTTGTCCTTTCAGCACCCCTGCACGGCGCTCGTCGTGGGCGGGACAGGAGCAGGAAAAACGTTTTTCATGAAACGAATGATTGAACATAGAGAGGTTATGTTTAGCACCGCTTTCGACAAAATCATTTTTTATTACTCAGAATGGCAACCTCTGTACGAGGATCTCAAAGCTATCGTAGATTTTCGGCAGGAACTGCCCCAGTTAGACGACCACCCTCCCGGCCAAGGGCCTAAGTTATTGATTATCGATGATTTTATGGACGAAATAAAAAATCACAACAAAGAACTCCTTAAATTTTACATCAAGGGCTCAAGCCATCGAAATTTGTCCATTTTTTTTCTGAGTCAATGCTTGTTTCCGGACGGCATGCGACAAATCAGTCTGAACGCCCACTACATTGTCTTGTTCAAGACATCGCGAGATTTAGCCCAAATTCGGACATTTTGCCTACAAGTGGACCCGACCAACTGGCGCGCCTTGCTCGAGGCGTATGAGGACGCGACCAAGGTGGGACACAGCTACATTCTGTTCGATTTCAAACCAAAACAAAGGGATCACCTCAGGATTCGAACCAAGATTTTCCCGGACGAGTCCTGTGTCATTTACATTCCAAAAAATAAGTATAAAAGAGACATGGAAGGCCCTTATTAAACCATTTTTCAATGATGGCTCCTCGTGCACACACGCATAAGGCCCTCCTTGAAGTGCTCAAGTCAGCGAAGCCCAAGTTAAGCAAGGCTATTCTGCAACACGCGGATAAAGCACTTATTTTTTCACTTTGTGAAATAGCTGATAATTTATTATCGGGGAACATCGCTCTCTCAGCAACCCAAAAATCTCAGCTTAAAAAGTACAGAAACCATTTCAGGCGCCTAGCGCAACGCGGAGAGGGTTGGCACGCTAAGAGAAAGTACCTCACTCAAAAAGGGGGTTCATTTCTTCCCCTTCTTTTGTCAGCCGTAGCCTCAGTCCTGCCAATGCTTTTTCGGTCATGAATCACGTTAAGAAAATGATTCTGGTCCCTCAGGAGACGGTGGCGCGACTCCACGACACGCCCACCATGACCCCACAGTCTCAGATGAGTAGTCTGGACACAGAAATGCACGGCATATTAAATAAAAAGTATGCTGATGATGCCGAAAAGTGGAAACATTACAGTGAGGCGCTCTCTCGATACTTGCATTTCGCAGGAGAGTCGCGTAAACCTCTCACCTTGGAAATACAAAACAAGCCAGACGATGCGGACAGCAAGCGCGCTGCGGCCGTACGCGACCAGCTCGCTGCTGCAGTGCCGAAAACGTATAAAGGCCAGGCTTTGCGAATTTACGATTATTTGAGTCAAAGTCATTCACCCGTCACATGGGACGCGAATGGCACCCTCTGTATTGATGATACCGTCATACCCCATTCCAACTTAATTGATTCGATTTCCGATCTCACAAGGGCGAGAAAAAATTTTCACCCAACCGGAACAGAGGCCCTATGCACTGTTTTGGCGCGCATGAACATTCCTCTCGAATTATTGGGGAATTCGACACGACGTGAACTGATTCAAAAACTAAAAGGTCAGAGTGGTGGGGGCATCATTTCTCTACCAAAAATACACCGCAAAATACAGAAAAAAGTTAAGGGACATGTCAAAAAGAAAAAAAGCGTGAAAAACACGGCCAAAAAACATGTCTGGAAAACTTGGTGAAATTTATCACGATCCTTCCCATCCTGCCGGGTACACTGGTCCTTGGAAACTTTGGCAAGCGACCAAGAGACCCAAAAAAGACATTGAAAATTATTTGCAGGCTGAAGATGCCTATACCTTGCACAAACCGGCAAGAAGGAACTTTCCACGTAATGTGACCTATGCAGATAATATAGACGAGTCCTGGCAAACCGATTTGACGGACTTGACGTCACTGAAACACGATAATTCAGGACACACATTTGTTTTATGTGTTATTGATGTGTTTTCAAAATATGGATGGGCTATTTCTTTAAAAAATAAATCGGCCCCTTCCATTGTAAAAGGGCTTGAAACATTGTTCAAAATGACCCAGAGACGTCCTGTTCGTCTTTTTTCGGATAAAGGTTTAGAATTTAAATGCAAACTTGTGCAGGAGTTTCTGAAAAAACACAATATCAAATATATTTCTACAAATAACCCAGATATTAAATGCTCAGTCGTAGAGCGTTGGCAAAAAACAATAAAATCAAAACTGTTTAGGTACTTTACCGCAACTGGAGATTATTGTTATGTTGACGGGGTGCTAGACAAGGTTGTCCATGCTTACAATCATACTTATCACAGATCTATTAAAATGAAACCTGTGGATGTGACAGCAGACAAGGTTCTAGAGGTATATAATACCCTGTACCATGGACTAAAACTCACAAATAAAAAAACCAAGTTTAAAATAGGAGACTATGTCCGCATCACTCGAGAGAAAAAAAGGTTTGAAAAGGGATATACCTGGAACTGGTCAGAAGAAATTTTTAAGGTCATTCAGGTCATTCCTCATGCGCTGCCAGTGTACCGCTTGGAGGATCTCGATCAGGATCCAATTGAGGGGACGTTTTATGAAATGGAACTTCAGAAGGTCACGAAGCCCGAGGCCTTCAAAATCGCATATATAGTGCAGTCAAAGGGGAAAGGAAGCAAACGAAAACACCTCGTGCATTGGAGAGGTTACCCTGAGAAAAGTCGCTCTTGGATTCTTGATTCCGACATTATTGAAACATAACATGGATTTTTACGCTTTTCTGCCGAGTAACGCGAGCCCCGACCTATACCCAGAAAACAAAACATCCAATTTTAAGACCCAATTGGCTAATCGCATAGAGTTGCATGGTGATTGGCAGGCCGCCCTCATTGAGCTCCATTATCCAAACACTATCGCACAGTTGACTGAGGGCGAAAACGAGATCACATTCCTGGCGCCAGACAGTGTAGACACGGTTTTCGTCAAACCGGGTTGCTATGCCAGTAAAGCCGATTTTTTGGCGGCTGTTAGTATTGCATTGACAGTCTTGACCAATGACATTGAGGGCGACCCGCCACTGACAGAGACACCTGACCACCGCGTTGAATTGCGCCCTTTACTACCCGATAGACCCGATATGAAAATTCATTTCTCCCCGCGCCTCGCCCTACAGCTTGGCCTCGAAGGTCATGGACCTTTCCCAGCCCACGAGAAACTATGTGGAGTGAAACCCGTTGATATAACTTTAGGCATAACCCAGCAGTTGTTTATTTACATGGACATTCTCACTGACCAAATAATCGGACACACGAGGGCTCCGCTTTTACGTACAGTCCCCGTCAACACACAAGCCCAGTACGGTACCATGTCCGTCGTCCATTTTGAACACCCCCTCTACTTCGATCTGAGCACAAAATCGTTTGAGAGCGTCGAGTGCTATATAAGAGACCAAAAAGGGCATTTGGTAGCATTTGATTTCGGAACGTTGACTCTACTGGTTCACCTACGAAAACGAACACGATAAAAAAAAATGACCCTAATTACTCAATACTATCTAAACCAAGCCGGGGGAGGAGCAGGCCCGTATTATGCTGGCGCTGCCTTTCAGAAAGGCTACGGTGTAGGCTCGTGGCTAGGAGGCCTCTTTCGGTCCATTCTGCCCGTCCTTCGAAGTGGCGCCGCAGCCGTTGGGAAAGAAGCGGTGCGCGCAGGCAGTCACGTCCTTGCCGATATCGCTGGAGGTGAAGGTCTAAGGACCAGCGCCAAGCGTCACATACAACAGGCCGGCGATAACTTGGCTAGCTCACTCAAACGCAAAGCAGAGAGCATGAACGGCTCTGGACGTATAAAAAGGCGTAAAACGACAAGGAAGCCTCATTCTGCTAAAGTGACTCGAAGGAGAAAGACCTTAGCTCCTGACAATTATTTCAGCTAAAAAAAACAACAAAAAAAAACATGGCATTCATGCATTCAGCATCAAATCAATGCCTCCGCTCAGAACTTGACTTGTGGATGGTTCCACCCACACAGACAGCGCTGGAGGCCACACACTGGGTGCCCTACAAGCCCCTCACCACACTGGACTCAGCCAACACCGTTGAGTTCTGTATCCCCGGGGCTGGGAGCGAGTACATCGACCCAGCACACACGATTCTTCTGGTTAAGGCCAAGATCGTGAACGCTGATGGGACAGACATTGTTGCCGCAAACAATAGTGACGCTACTCCCGTGAATTACGCGTTGCATGCGCTTTGGAGCCAAGTGGACGTGAGCCTAAACCAAAAAGTGATTTCACATTCCAGTATGACCTATCCTTACCGCGCCTACATCGAATCGCTGCTAAATTATGACAGTTCAGCCAAACAGTCACACATGACGCAACGGCTCTGGTATCAAGATACACCAGGCCACTTTGATTCCCTAGACGGAGCAGAAAATTTAGGACTAGCCTGGCGCAGGGCCCGCACAGCACGCAGTCGTCCCTTTGAAATGATGGGTCCATTGCACATTGATTTCTTTAACCAAGATCACTTCCTTCTCAATAACGTTGAATTGAGAATTAAACTCATTAGGAATCGAGATGCCTTTACACTCATGTCCACTGCAGGGACAGAAAAAATAAAGCTTCTGGACGCTACACTTTTCGTTAGGAAAGTCACTATTTCCCCGTCTGTGCTTCTCGCACACGCACAGGCCCTAGAAAAGGCCCCTGCCAAATACGCAGTCAACCGTGTCGACATTCGAACAGTCACTATTGGACAGGGACTCCGTGATAAAAATATTGATAATCTGTTTTTGAATCAGTTACCCCAAAGAATTGTTATTGGCTTTGTTGACAATCGTAGCTATAACGGCGATTTTTTAAGGAATGGATTCAATTTTCAACACTTTAATTTAAATTATCTTAGTCTCATGGTGGACGGGCACCCTGTGCCCACACAGCCTTTGACCCCCGATTTCCCGAACGGACTATACATGGAATCATACAACACATTGTTTTGTGGAACAGGCGTTCATTGGAAAGACGAAGGGAATCAAATCAAATACGAAGATTACCCCAAGGCTTGACGCTTTTCGCATTCGATTTGTCACCCGACCTGTCCGCTAGTGAGCCACACTGGAATTTACAGAAACAGGGCACACTGCGACTTGAGGTTAAGTTCGGCGAGGCCCTAGCCCAGCCCATAAACTGCATTATTTACGCCGAATTTCAGAACTTAATTGAAATCGATAAAAATCGAAACGTTGTTGTGGATTACAACGTCTAAAAAAATGGATGGACACACCCTAGAAAACTTAATGAAGAAAGACAAACACGTGGCGCCCTTCTTTGAAGGCGTTTTCGCTGCAGACACACTCCCACGCAGACTCCATAAGCGCCCCGCCCTACTCATATGTAACACAGACCCCCTGTGTAAGCCAGGCCAACATTGGATTGCATTTTACATTGATAAAAACGGCGAGGGTGAGTACTGGGATTCGTACGGCCTCCCACCAGTGGTGAAACTCCACAGAAAATTTTTAGACCGACTCTGCCGAAAATGGACGTACAATCCAACGAGTTTGCAAGACATCGACTCGAATGTATGTGGACAGTACTGTGTCATGTACTTGGTACATCGAGCACACGGTAATTCGCTACGTTCATTTGTCAAAACGTGTTTTACTGATAATCCAAAAATAAACGATCAACGGGTACGAACCATGTTCAAACGCATGTTCGCACACAAATGCAAATGCATTTTACCTAGTGATTCACATTCGCAAAAGAGTTGTGAACGGAAAAAATAAAAAAATATGAAAAAAAATTTTTTTTAAAAAAAAATTAAAAAAAATTAAAAAATTTAAAAAAAATTTAAAAGAAATTTTAAAAAATAAAAAAAATTTTAAAAAAATTTTAAAAAAATATAAAAATTATAAAAGTTTTTTTTACAAACACAAAAAATAATAATAAAACATAAAGGAACTGACACAAAAGAGAAATTTGTGTTGGTTAAGGTGGTACCTCCACAGCGCATGCTTAGTACAAATAGTGTCCGTAAAGGGTGCGCCACAGTCGCGGCGCAGCGGCATAAAAGGGCAAGCGCTCCAGTCACACGCATCAGTATGTGTTCGTCAGTCGTCACGATGGAATCGCTCCGCTTCATGCTCAACTACTGGAACCAGAAAGAACTGGTAGCCTCGCAGGCCACAGATTCAGTCCAGATCTGGAAAAAAGGTCTTCTCCAAGACGAGTACAGTCTTGATGAGATCGAGGAGTTCTACCTGGAAAAGGAGTGGCTGGTCCCCAAAATAACCGCCCACCTCGCAGGCAAAACTCAGGACTACCTCGGCCATTATGACCGCTTGCAGTCCCATCTCATTCATTACATATTGCTGCGCGACAAGCCTTTCATTCTCGTTGAGAGAGATGCTAACTTCAAGGAGGTGGATGGTGTCCCCCAATTCTCTCAGGTCTATTTGGGTTAACGGCTTGGACGTCCATCCTGAAATTAGGCATGACTGTGTTCGAAGTTTTCACCCCCTTAGCCGATTTACTCGAGTGCTGTTGAGTTCACCCATCGTAAGATAAGGCGCACGGGAGACAGCAAGCAGGCCCGCCCCACCAACAGTCGCGCGGGTGACCTAGGGACAGAGCGCAGCGGGATGCCTATCCACCAGGCGCTCCGCACAGTGGGCTGCCCTTGGTTCCAGGCAGTCAGGTGACTTGGGGGCCTCGAAGGGTATGTGAGACCCACCCCTTGGGTTAGGTTAGGTTAGAGCTCGCATCGTTACCTCGCCCAGAAAAAAATTGACAAAAAAAATATTTAAAAAAAAAAAAAAGTGACCCCTTTTTTTGACCTTTCCGAAGGGTAGGTTAGACCGCAACAATGGGCCAACAAGATGGCGGACCGCAACAATGGGCTAGTTATACTACTGGGGCGGTATGTATCCCCAGTTTAAAGTCCCCTTTACGTGTAACGTGGCCGCACCGTCCGGCAGTGGGAAATCGTCTTTCATCGTGAAATTTCTGCGCTACCTACCCGAGTTGTTGGACAAGCCCATTTCGCAGGTCGTGTGGTGTTACGGGGAGTCATCTGGAGTGCCACAGGAGGTGCTGGACAACCCGACAATAAAGCGACATCGCGGTGTGCCGACGGACGAAAGCGGACTGCTAGTGAGCGGCTCTCTGATTATTTTGGATGATCTCATGCGCGAGGCGTCCAACAGTTTTGTAAGTGACCTGTACACTCGAAAATCGAGACACAACCAAATTTCGGTGATCCTGTTGTCACAAAATTTGTTTCATCAGAGCAAGCACAGTCGGGACATTTCGTTGAGCACGCGCTACTTTGTGCTGCTGAGAAACGTCCGCGATCGCGCTCAGTTCTCTCACCTGGCTCGTCAGATTTACCCCGAAAATCCAGCATCGCTGTGTGCGGCTCTGAGGGACGCGTGGTCCGCCCCCTTTGCGTATCTACTAATCGATCTTGATCCCTCAACCGATGAAGGGATGCGCTTCAGAACGAACATTTTTCCCGATGACAAATATATGACTGTGTATGTGAACGAGCGGGAAATCGATCGTCTCAACGAGTCTGGGCGAACCGCGCCGCTGCAGGCGTCCGACCTGCTCCTAGGGTGACGTCATGACGCCAGCAGCCGTCGCATTGGACCCCACCCTGAAACGCCTCGCCAAATGCAAACATGTCCTTCACGTGTTGAAATCGAGTCCTACTGCCGTGCAGAAAGCCATTCTCCAAAACGCTGGCCCTTCCCTTCTCATGTGTCTATGTGATATCGCAGTGAACATACTGAATGGGAACATTCGTCTGAGTCCCGAATCGTTCGCGCGTCTCGAAAAATTCAAGAAGCTCATACGCAGCGTGGCGGCGAGACCGGCGGCGGCGGCGACGGGCCTTGCAGTCGATCAGCACGACGCGGTGCAAGGCGGGCGAGGCGGCGCGGCGGTAACCCGAGGCGGCGGCGGCGGTCAGCTGAGTCGACGAAGCGCTGCTGCTAGGGCACGAGGCCGGCGCGCCGACGGGCCAGCAGGGCAGCGGCGAGGCGGCAGCGGAACGGCGGCGTGGTGTCGCCAAAAGCGTCGTATTTTTACCCAAACGGGGAGAGGGCCATTTTTGACGGCTCTGTTAACCAGTGCACTGGGTGGCATCGTGGGAAAGGTTGTGAGTCATTACCTTCCCAAACAACAACAACAACAAAATGTCACCGACTCGAGGCGCGGGGCAGGGGGGCAGTGAG
This sequence comes from Stenchaetothrips biformis, assembly GCA_030522485.1. NCBI lineage: Eukaryota > Metazoa > Arthropoda > Insecta > Thysanoptera > Thripidae > Stenchaetothrips > Stenchaetothrips biformis. Next base: position 4,106,047 of record CM060095.1, on the reverse strand, counting down.
GGAGCACTGCGAAAAATGTTGATCGTTTCACCGGATCAACTCGAGCGAATCAAAGGGGACGCGCTCCGGGCCATGAAAGAGAGTTTAGGTAGCGAAATGGATGCCGTTTTGGACAAGTCACACTCGATCGAGACGCGGGATGTCGAGGGAATGTACAAAGAGTGGGACGAATATCGCCCCCTGTTGGATAGAATGTTGGATCTGCAGCGACGAGAGCGCAAGGAGCATGTCAAAATTCCGATTTTCGAATACGGAAAGGACAACGAAGATGCGTCCGGTGTGGCCGCAGCGGGCTCCCGCCACCGCCGCCACCGCTACCCAACGCCGCCGCGTGGCTCGGCCGAAGCGAGAGGCTTTCGTGACCCGCTCCCGCCCCCGCCCCCGCCCCCACCCCCGCCCCCGCCCCCGCGGCAGGGCGCGGGGTCTTTTCCTCCCCCTCCTCCTCCTCCTCCTCCTCCTCCTCCTTCCTCGCAGCGTTTTCTTCATGGTGTTCCCGTCTTTCCCGAAAATATGGTCCCCGAATTTAATTACGAGCGGGACGATATCCCAAGGATTGAAAAATACAACAACAATTCCTGGGGACGGAGGACTTTGGGATGGGACGACGGAGACTGGGAGAAGGAGGTCAAGTCGCTCGACTTTGGCGGTGGTGGTGGTGACGGTGAGGACGACGATGACGATGACGACGACGAGGAGGAGGACGAGGACGAGGTTACGGGGCGGTCGCGATCGAGTCGAAGCGCTTCGGGCGCCACAGACAGTGGCGAGCTCTCCCTCGAGGACATGTTGGATAGAATAAGCCAGCTGGTGCACGACCAGACGGCAGCGGCGGTGGGGACGCCGACGGCCTTCCCGCCGGAGGTGGCCGACGACAGCGAGCACGTCGGTGGCACGCCGCTCATGCGGAGCGTTCACAGTTCGTTCCATCATTCACCCACTCATTTTTCTACCCCTCTCAGTGCGTTCAAGGAGCCGTCACCGCGGCCGCCGCCACCGCCACAAGCAGATGAAGCAGCGGCGCAGGCGGCCACGACTCCGTCAGCGCACAACAACTCGTCGTCGAGCGGAGCGATTCGCGTGCGCCGTTTACGTTACGGGCGGGAAAAGCAATGGACACCGAGCCAGTTACGCCCACGCCGGGCGGGCACGGGAAAATTCCACGGCGCGGCCCGCCGCGGCGCGCCAAGCGGCAGACCGAACCCGACGCCGCGCTAGCCCGCGGCAGCCGCGAGCGTCGCCAGGCGGCGGCATCAAAAGCATCGAATCGACGACTTCCGCCTGTTTCCGCTGCGCGCGCAAAGTCGCAAGGCGTGCTAGCCACGGCCGCCGCCACCACCGCGCCGATGCCGCTGTCGGCGTCCGCTGCGAGGCGAGCCGCGCAGGTGGATGCACACTTGAAAAAACTTTATTATGATTTGGATTCGCCGGTCGCCTTCTCTTCACTAAAAAATATAACGCGCGCGGCCGCCCCGCTCGGAGTCACACCCGCCGAGACTCACCGTTGGCTGCTTCCCAGGAGGTCTATAGCCGCTGCCGCCCCGCGCGACGAAAATTCCCTCTGAATTTTTACAATGTTTTGACAGTGGATGACGTTTATGAAATCGATCTTTGCGACTTTCGGAAACTTTCCGAACACAATGACGGGTACAACTATTTTCTCAACATGATTGACTGTTTGAGCAGAGAGATGTGGGCCTACCCTCTCAAAACCAAGACGGCCGGCGAAGTCGCTCAGGTTTTAGAGCGTCATTTTCGGACCACGGGGCGCACCTGCCGCCTTATGCAGGCGGACCACGGAAATGAGTTCAAGGCTCAGGTCCAGAGGGTGCTCCGTGCTTTGGGCATCTCGTTCCGCACGCTCGAGAACAGCAACCACGCGGCCATGATCGAAAAGGGTAACCAAATTATAAAATCGACTCTGTGGAAAATCATGGTTCACACGGGCCGCTGGCGATGGGTTGACTCCTTACCGAAGGTCGTCTCGGCGTACAATCACCGCGTTCATTCTGCCACTGGTTTTCGTCCGGTCGATGTCAACCGTTTCAACGCGTACGATATTTGGTCTCGCAACTATCTACGCCGCCGCCTACCACTACGGCGGGGTCGACCTGCAGGAGGTCGCGCGCGCCCCGCGCCACGCCCCCTTCTCCCTCTCGGAGCGTACGCGCGAGTCAGCCTCCAGAAGACGGGTTTTGAGAAGGGATTTACGCCTCGTTACTCCCAGCAGGTCTATAAGATAGAGCGCATCGAGAAAATGAAGCCATTTCCTATGTACACTCTGACCGACCTCAACGGAGAGCGACTCAAGGGACACTTTTACCGCGAGGAGCTACTCGAAGTGCCACCGCCAGGCACCGACTCGCCGTATCGAGTCGAGAAGATTTTGAGTCGACGACACCGCCGCGGACACCGACCGGAGGTTCTCATCAGGTGGGAGGGCTACGACGAAAAATTCGACTCGTGGGAGCCAGCCTCCGCCGTCAAAGATGTTTGACGAGGCCCCCTCCCCGCAGACAAAGGACTCGTTCTATGTCACTCTGTCCAGTGATAGCTCGCAGCAGTACTTTGAGGGGAATACGATCGCCCAATTTTCCACCCAGCTCACACGCCCCATCTGCAGCAAACCTGCATACGAGGTGGCCGTTTGTGAGGTCTTCCTCCCCCCATTTGAGACGTGGAAGATGAGAACATCGACCTCCCCCATCTACCTGTACTGCGATGTCATGGAGCCCGCCCTAGTGTGCGACACTTCGGCCCGCCTCCTCCGCGTTCTCGTCCCGGACGTTATTTCGGGGCACTACCCCTTCCCCTCGCTGTACTACGTTCCCGTCGAAAAACGGAATTTTCAGACCATTACCGTGTCTTTCCGCACGAGGTTCGCGGAGCTTTACCCCTTTCAGGAAAGCGAGTACCCCAGCACGGTAGTGCTCCATTTTCGAGAACGCTCGCCGCCCCTATAAATACGCCTCCTACCCCCTGGCTCGTGTTATTACCTCACCATGGAGCAGGCCTACCAGTCGTACTTCGAGGCGCAGGCGGGGAGCGGCGCCGTCGCAGCGACTGAACCCGCTCTCGGCTCCCTCTACAAGGCCTCTTTCGCGCAACAGAGCGGCCGCGGCTGCTGCGGCATCGGACGCGTACTCACAGCCGTCGCGACGCCACTTATCGTTAAGGGCGTGCGCGCCGTCTCCGAGGAGGTGGCCAACGCGAGTTTCGGCTTGTACCGAGACATGCAGCAGGATTCGTCTTTGCCTGCCCTCCGGACAGCGGCCGCCTCGCGCGCGGGTCAAGTTCGACGCAATCTGACCCGGCGCGCGCGCTACTCTTATCGGACGCGGCTCGCGAGCCAAAAGCAAAAAAAAGACAACGACTCGACGCAAGGCGGCACCCCGCAAGCGTAAGAAGGCTACCACCAGCAGGTCGAAGACTCGGCAGACAGGAATAAAAAGGAAGACAGCACCTCGCAGACGTCAGACGGGCGGCGGACTTCTCCACGAGCGGACCGGCATTGACACCGACATTTTCTCGTAACCATGGCGGGGGGTCAAGCGGCGATTCCTTGTGTTCCGAGTGAGTTGGACATTTTCTCCCGATCTCGCATTCAGAACGCCATTTTGGGACATCAGGTTGTGGGCATTAAAACTGTCAACGCAGTGACACAACCCCTTTCGACTCTTGAGTATTTTCACTCCGGATCATCTGATTACTACCGTGATTTATCTCATGTGTACCTGCGCCTTCGTGTCTGCCTGCGCGCTGAGGACGGGAACCCCCTTCTCCTAGACAACAATGTCGGTGTTGCCAATAATTTGCTGTACACACTGTTTCAAACCATGGAGGTATTTTTGAATGAACGCTGCGTGTGCCGTCTCGATCATTTTGGTTACAAATCGTACATAGAGACACTCCTAAGCAATTCCCCAGACGCCACAAAAACACATCTGAGGTCTCACTTTTTTTATTTGGATACCCCTGCACACTGCACGGAAGCGACCGAGGATAATGAGGGCTTCACCATGCGCAAAAATAAACTGACACAAAGCAAAGTTGTCGAACTATACGGCCGTCTGAGCTGCGGTTTATTTAATCAGAAGCTTCTCCTGCCGCAGGGCCTCGATTTGCGACTGAAGCTCACCTTTGCCCCCGAGGCTCTGTACCTCTGGACTAACAATCCCGCAAACACGGCTCACTTGCATGTTGTTGACAGCACTCTGTACCTAAAACAGGTGCTCATCAATCCAGGCGTGCTGCTCGCACACGCCAAGATTCTTGCACAGACGCACGCTCTGTATCCTTTGAAAAAAGTTGAAATGAAGGCGTTCACTATCGCGCCTGGAGCACGCACCCTGTCTCTCAACTCAGTTTGCCAGGGGCGCCTTCCAAGTTTTTTATGTTTTACCATTATTGATAATGTTAATTTTAACGGTCACATGCAGATGAATCCCTTCGCGTTTACACACAAAAGTATAAATAATGTGTCCATTTTTGTCAACGCGGAGGAGCATCGAATCGGCCCCCTCGACTTTAGTCAGGAAAACCCTTCCTTCACGTATGCTTATCACTCCCTTTTCACGGCTTTCGGTGACGACATGAAGAAGACGCATATGATTACTCCCGATATGTTCGCGCACGGCACATTTTTGGTGTGTAAAGACGTAACGCCAGACGGGAGCGGAAACATTTCCCACACCAGTTTGGCCAGCAGTGGCGTCGTGCGAATTGAGGCTTCTTTTGCACAGGAAATCAATGTGGCAGTGACGTGTTTGGTTCTCCTCGAGTACGACTGCGTTCTGGAGGTGGACCAGAGCCGAAACGTGTACATTTCCTAGCGCCATGGACACCAACCAGATTGCACACGTGCTCCGGAGCCACACAGAGACGCGGCGCGTGTTTGCTGGTGTTTTCGCGGCCAACCGCCTACCGCGCGGAGCCCTGCGACGACCCGCCGTTTTAGTTGTAAATAGTCAGACTGATTTTTTTCCGGGATCTCATTGGACTTGCCTGTACCTACCCAAGTACGAGACGGGTGTCGAGTACTTTAATAGCCTAGGGGCAGCACCTACGCTGCATTATTTTTTAAGATTCATAAACCGGAATGGAGGTTTGCTTCGGTACAGCCACAGGACGCTGCAGTACCCCGCCAGTGACGTATGTGGTGAGTACTGCTGCGTTTTTGCGCTGGAGCGCGCTGCGGGCGTATCGCTACACCGTTTCCAGGCACAGTTTGGACAACAGCAACTCAGAAACGACCGACTCGTTTTAATCAAGTTTAACTCGTACTTCACTTGCAACATGCATTTTTCTCGCCCGGAACTCCGCACTTTCCATGTGCAGACATGCGCCCCTCAGTGCCACGCGCGTGCAGTTCACCACGTGGCCGAGCGCCCGCAGCCGCGAGTGCCTCGCCGCCGGCCGCTTGGCAGCTCGACTGCCCTGCCACCGCCGGCGTGGGGGTGCGATTTTGCGAACGTAAGCACTTGATACATATAGCGCGGGCCGGAACGACCGAGCATCAGTCGTCACCTGCCCCGTCTTGTGTCGCCTGTGTCGCTACTCCTCCCGCCGTGCCACGAGACTCCGTCTGTGTCTGTGTGTGTGTGTGTGTGTGTGTGTTTGTCGTCGTTGTGCTACTCGCCGCCCCGCCCTGCTCCACCGCGCCGCTGCGCTCTGCTGCCACTGAGCCCACAACCAACCCGCCAGCTGTTTTTTCGGTGAGTACCCCTGAGCTGCGGTCACTCGCCTCCTCTGACCGACATTTTCTCTGTGTGTGCGTGTGTGTGTGTGTGATGCGTCGCCTCGTGCCCACCACGGGAGATGCTGCAGCGTCAACATCTCCCCGGCTGCTGCAGCTCACATGACACGCGCGCGCACACACACACACACTATGATTCAGACCTTTAACGTTCCCCGTTCTCTCTCTCTCTCTCAGTGCTTCTCGCCCCCCCTACTTCTCGAGTCGGCTTGACCTGTGCGCGTGATCACCGCTGACAGCTCCACGACCTCCGGTGAGTTTTCCCATGATTCATTGTGTGTCTCTGTTTTCATTCATTCACCGCGCTAACGTTAGCACAAGCCGGTCACGGGAGATGCTGCTTCTTCTACCGCGCCAGCATCTCTCGGCGGCTGAGGCTCCTGTTGCGAGTGACCAGCTTCCTGTTTTTAATTTATTTTCTCCTCCCTTTTCCAGTGTCATCTCCACGTGCGTGTGTGTGTGTGTGTGCGAGCGTACGTGCCGGTCTTGAGCTCCACCTCGTCAACCCAATTTCGGTGCATCTCCGCGCGCGTGTGTGTGCGTGCGAGCGTACGTGCCAGTCTTGAGCCCCGCCCCGTCAACCCAATTTCGGTGAGTTCACTTGTGCATATTTTTATTTCGACCTCGATCCCCCGCGTAGTACAAATCACCTTGCGCATCTGCTCAGAACGATGCAGTCCCTCCAGCGGCTAGCCGGACGGAGTTGCCCCGTGGGAATGCTGCTACGCATGCGCGTGGGTCTGCCATTCACCCACCCACACAGCCGCATGCTAGCACCATTCCTGAGGGACCACTTCATCCGGTTCACTGCAGCCGGAGAAGTGCACATTGACGCGGAGCACCTAGATTTGGTCGACCAGTGGGATGTCGACCATTTAGAGGTGGACACCACTACCGGATACGTAAACGCGCGAGGGCACTTTTACGATCAGATCCAACGAGTCGGCAGACAGCCCAAGTGCCCTCGTGTGATTGTGACGTTCGGCGCGCCATGCCCGCCCTACGTCCTACCCGGCTACCGCTTGGTGGAACGCTGGCGACGAGAGCAGCGGCCCTACTATTACACATGCAAATACCGTCGCTTAGACAGGTCCGCACCCCCTCCCGATAGACCTCACCCGTTTTGTTTGTTTTCTACATCACTAACCTCTCTTTTCTTGTGTGTTTGCAGTTAACCATGGCTGACAACATGGCTGACCCGCTAGCCGAATTTAATTCGCTGGATGAAGGGGAGACTTTCCGATCTATATCAACTCTCCCATTGCTGAAACCTCACGCCCTGCTGCAGCTAGCAAGAATAAACACCAAACATGGACCCAAGCTTAAGGCACGCGTGGTTAGCGACGAGACTAACGAGACGATAACCGTCATACTACCATCGCGCTTCAGCGCTATGTCAGATGATTCGGTGGAGAAGATAAACGCGTGCGCCGACGCCGGCCATCCGTACGCGTTGGCTTTTGCTGGACGGGATGGGAATAGTTTTAAGGTAACCTTGACGCTGTCATCAGCTTGACACCTCGTCTACATATCGTACTGCTGAAATAAATATTATTCCATTGATTTTTGGTTCTCATGTCTTGACTCGCCACCCTGGATCACCTCCCCACTCAGAAAAACACACTAGTTTCAATTTTTCATTTTCTTTATTTTACTGATGAATTTTTGACAGAGTTTTTGAGCTTCACTCACATTTACCATGCTTTCCATTACAATTTTCATATGACGACAGTGTTCCAGATCACACACAGCCGCGGTTGGCACTGGCAGTTTTGCTTGAGTCTTGCGAGCACGAGATTGCTTTTTTTGCTGTACACGACGCTGCCTGTCTTTGCGCCAGGGCTTCGTCTCCTTTTTGGCTGCAACTGAAATAAGAGAATTTTTCAAGTTCGATTTTTTATGAGTGCTCAATCACGACTCACTGCGGTTTCACATTTAATCTTACCTGCTAGTTTTGGAGGAGACTCGCCTTTATCACGAACGCCGACTGAGGACACAATCTCCTCACTAGGTGACACTGAAACACAGAGACATAGGCAACATAACCTCTCGTCACACAGCATGACGTTTCCATTGACATGAGGGGAGCACCATAACCTCTCTGAACCCATAACTTAAGCTTGAACTCACCCGACGGCACGACCTCCTCTGCGGAGACACCCCACAGAAGTTGAGCCATATCAGCGTCACTCAGTAGGCACACCTCATCGCTATCAGATAGAGTAATGGCCGGCGCCTCCATGACTGCGACCTGCTGACACTCACGGTCATGAACACACTGACGCGTGCGCACTACTGCTTCCATAGCGGGGTGGAGTAAACTGCTGACACACGCACGACGCGAGGCACCGCCGCTTTGAACTTTTGCAGCGGAACAGACACGCCTGCCAACATACTCAACACGTGGCGCTCCTCCACTGACAAAAACGAGTACACATACTGCACCAGAAACGCCCGCTTCTGCTCACGACCCATCCTACACTGAGCACCCTCACACACACGCAGCCAAAAGGAACATGTGACAGTCGACGGATGATCCACCCCCATAAAGATTTGAACCCCGTACCTTGCCCACCACTCACCCTCACTTAACTCCCTCGACTATCACATGTTCCCAGTTTCATGCCAACTACGTGTGCGATAACTTTCAACACGCTCTGCAGCTCGTGCGGTTTGGTTTATGACATGGTCAAGTTCACATGAGACATGTGTGTGATAACTTTCACCTCTCTCTGTGATCGTCTTGCGTTTTGGCTTGGGACGACAGGGACCAATTACCCACACTTTTTAGTTTCATTGTTTTTATTATCATTTACAGCACACACAGAGCAGACCAAACCCCTCCTCATTCAAATCCATGAGCATCTTAACACATTCCGCCATGTGGGCGCAGTGGTGAGCCCCCTCGCAGGTACGACAGCGAGGTAATGATGACCCCCGCATGAAGGTTAGGAACGCATCCACGTGAGCACATTTACCACGCGTCGAGTCTGGAATCGTTATCACACTTGTAAATACATATTCCTTCACGCTACGACTGATCGCACTATTTACTGACACTTACCACTCGCCGCCACTGTGGAGGAGACAGCTTGCTCCCCGTCGTCCTCTTCGGGCTGCGACGCCACTTCCTCTTCCTCCTCCCCCTCGCTCGACCCCCACCCCTCCACATCCCGCCTATCCTCCGCAGCAGCCTCTTCATCCAGCCTCTGCCGTCGCGCGCGATCCTGCTGCAACCAGGCGGCGCTAGGACGTGGGTGCGTTTGCTTACGCCGCATGCGCATTGCGGTCATCACCTCAGCACCTGCCCAACACACACACACATACAGATTCACACCCACATTTCCCACCACACTACGTTTTCACTTCGTACATTCCGATTTACTTACCTATCGCACTCACACACAGCCGCTGACCCTGACTCGCCTCCATTTTTTCTACCACACTTGTTGACTCTAGGACACTGACACACAGACTGACCGACGGCCGCAGCCCACCCGTCACGTGCACTCGATCCGTTTCCGCAAACATCGCATTTCACGGGGAGCGAGAGAGACAGCATGCAATACGGCGCACTGCTGACGTCGCATCCCGCAGAGAGAGAGCGAGAGAGAGAGTGGGCGAGAGAGAGCGAGCGCCTAGCAGACAGGCAACCAACACACATCCTCGGCGTTCCGAGTCGCCCCTGTAGCACCCGTGGTAGGCAACCCGCTCGGCACATCTCCCCACCGCGCCCCGCGGCGCCCCACCCTACCCCACCACTCCCCGCGCCCCACCACACCACGCCGCCAGACCCCCCTCCCCTCGCTACGCCCCGCCACGCCCTCTCACCACGCGACACCACTCGTCTGAAAGTGGAGTCGTGCCCGCGAAACCTCCTCTCTCCTCAGTCCTAAATTCATCTTTCTATCTCAATTCCTTAAGTCGTGACAACAAAAAACTGAAGCAGCAGAAAAAGTGCATCTTTTCAGTGACTCTACATTTTTAAGACATATTTAAATACATTCGTATGTTTTGGAAGGTGCTGATGACGGACATGAAATCTATTCCGACCCCCGACCAAAGTTTCAACCGCGTAAGGACCCGAATTTTCTACCATAATCTATTTTTTGACCCTTTATCACTTATTGCCTTAACAATCCTTGAAACAGCTTGCCGAAGGCAAGCAGGGAGCCCCTCAGGCCAATGTAGGTGTAACGCCAGGCGTAGATTGTCGTAACTGGCGCAGCATCGCGAAGCCTGTTACGACAAGACACGGTCTGGCGTACACCTACCTTGTTAAATTACAACTGCCGTGTCTGTAAAGAATAATGTAATCGTGATTAAAGCCCGTTATTTTATCGTTCAACAGATTTTCTTTTTGTAAACAAGGTAAGTGTAACGTCAGACCGAGTCTTGACGAAACAGGCTTCGCGATACTGCGCCAGTTACGACAATCCACGCCTGGTGTCTACACCTACCCTGGCCTGCGGCGCTCCCTGCTTGCCTCAGGCAAGCTATTTCAAGGTCTGTTGAGGCAAGGAGAAGTGCACCACGTGATAACGGGTCGAAGAAGATTATGTCAGAAAATTCGGGTCGAGATAGCCTTTACTGGGTGAAACTTAGGTCGGGGGTCGAAATTGATTTTATTTCGTCATCAGCACCTTTATAAACATCCGACACTATGAAAAAATGTCTTAGAAATGTATAGTCACTGAAAAGTTGCACTTTTTCTGCCGTTTTTTTGGGGTGTTTTTTCGTTGGTACGACTGAACGCATTATAATAGAGAACCGAATTTTGACGTGTGGCGAGCCAAGGACATACTTAACAACCCTGAAAAATCTCGCCCCGATTGGCCGAGCCGTTTGGGAGGAGTAGTTCGGACACACAGACAGACCGAGAGACAGACACGAAACGTTTTCCAACCCCACTGTAGTAACTGGCTTCGCTAATCGCTCAGCCTATTACTTTGTACTTATTGTACCTTGCCACGAAATAGAGCATGCGTTTTACAATGCACGAATCGGTGCATAACTAAGCACGAAAGCGTGCGATCTTGTGCCTGAATTTGTGCTTTTTACGCCGTTCAACGCGCATCTTTTTAGGCACGAAGTAGCCTTATAGCCTCACCGGGGTTGGTTTTTTTTTTTTTTTTTTTTTTAGGCACGAAGTAGCCTTATAGCCTAACCGGGGTTGGGTTTTTTTTTATTATTTTTATTGTCAGTCTGGCCCCTTATGCAAATCCGAAATTTTCTATACGATTTTGATGAGATTTGGCAGAGTGGTAGAACTTTGTACCCTGATTTCAGTGGTGAAATGTGGTTGAAAAGTGTAGGGCCAATTTTGAGAAATTTTGAGTTGAAATCGGCGTTTCCATGGTAAAACTCGACTCGTCAGCGAAAAACAGAGGGAGAGGGGGGAGCCGAGCCACCGGAAATGGAATCCGACCAATAGCAGCGCTCCTTTTCGTCTCTGTACAGCTTGCACTAAAAACGCTCGCTCCCTTGAAAAAGCGCGTTCGAATCAAAATTGTCTTTTGCTGCAGCTAGAAGAGCTCCAACAATGGCATAGACGTTGTTTTCGAACGTGGCCATTTGGATCGGCCGGTCGGTCGGTGATTGTTGGCCAGAGTGTCCTGCGCCGCTGCGCGCAGGCCCTGTTGTTTTCAGAAATACCAACCTAAATGTTCTAAAACTCTTTGAATCGGAGTGAAATAGGACATTAAACTACCTGCCTGTGCAAATGCATTTGTGAAAAAACTATCCCTAACGTAGTTTGAGTGAGACTATAAGTCCCTTTTCGGAAACAGTGGGCGTGTAGCTGCACCTTGTTGCGAGGTTTGATGGTACTTCTGAATCTAAGACGAAACGATCTGGACACGGGGGCTGTGCTTTTTTAGGCACGAAGTAGCCTTATAGCCTCACCGGGGTTGTTTTAATTTTTATTTCCAGTCTGGCCCCTTATGCAGTTTCGAAATTCTCTATACGATTCTGATGAGACTTGGGCAGAGTGGTAGAACTTTGTACCCTGATTTCAGTGGTGAAATCTGATTGAAAAGCGCAGGGCCAATTTTGAGAAATTTTGAGTTGAAATCGCCGTTTCCATGGCAAAACTCGACTCGTCAGCGAAAAACACAGGGAGAGGGGGGAGCCGACCCACCGGAAATGGAATGCGACCAATAGCAGCGCTCCTTTTCGCCTCTGTACAACTTACACCAAAAACGCTCGCTCCCTTAAAGCGCGTTCGAATCAAAATTGTCTTTTACTGCAGCTAGAAGAGCTCCAACAATGGTATAGACGTTGTTTTCGAACGTGGCCATTTGGATCGGCCGGTCGGTCGGTGATTGTTGGCCAGAGTATCCCGCGCCGCTGCGCGCAGGCCCTGTTGTTTTCAGAAATACCAACACTAAATGTTCTAAACTCTTCGAATCAGAGTGAAATAGGACATTAAACTGCGTGCCTGTGCAAATGCATTTGTGATAAAACTATCCCTAACGTAGTTTGAGTGTGAATATAAGTCCCTTTTGAAAACAGTGGGCGTGTAGCTGCACCTTGTAGCGAGGTTTGATGGTATTTCTTAATCTAAGACGAAACGATCTGGACACGGGGCTGTGCTTTTTTTCTAACCTTAAAGCTGGGTGAACTGGACTATTTTACTGCACGTTCCTGTGAATAACTTGACCTTCAGGTATTATGAGACTGTCTTAAATGTCTGTTTTTGACACAAATTGATCCGCAGCTGGTCACGTAAGTTTTAGTATTATTTATAATGGTCTGACAAACGTAAACAGAACTACACACAACGCAGTCCTAGCCTTAGCTATCTTTGTTAAACCAGAACATAAATATAAAATTAACTTCGTGACTACCAGGATTTCTTGAAATCGTATTTTTTATTTTTATTGTCAGTCTGGCCCCTTATGCAGTTTCGAAATTCTCTATACGATTTTCATGAGATTTGGCAGAGTGGTAGAACTTTGTACCCTGATTTCAGTGGTGAAATCTGATTGAATAGCGCAGGGCCAATTTTGAGAAATTTTGAGTTGAAATCGCCGTTTCCATGGCAAAACTCGACTCGTCAGCGAAAAACACAGGGAGAGGGGGGAGCCGACCCACCGGAAATGGAATGCGACCAATAGCAGCGCTCCTTTTCGCCTCTGTACAACTTACACCAAAAACGCTCGCTCCCTTAAAGCGCGTTCGAATCAAAATTGTCTTTTACTGCAGCTAGAAGAGCTCCAACAATGGTATAGACGTTGTTTTCGAACGTGGCCATTTGGATCGGCCGGTCGGTCGGTGATTGTTGGCCAGAGTATCCCGCGCCGCTGCGCGCAGGCCTGTTGTTTTCAGAAATACCAACACTAAATGTTCTAAACTCTTCGAATCAGAGTGAAATAGGACATTAAACTGCGTGCCTGTGCAAATGCATTTGTGATAAAACTATCCCTAACGTAGTTTGAGTGTGAATATAAGTCCCTTTTGAAAACAGTGGGCGTGTAGCTGCACCTTGTAGCGAGGTTTGATGGTATTTCTTAATCTAAGACGAAACGATCTGGACACGGGGCTGTGCTTTTTTTCTAACCTTAAAGCTGGGTGAACTGGACTATTTTACTGCACGTTCCTGTGAATAACTTGACCTTCAGGTATTATGAGACTGTCTTAAATGTCTGTTTTTGACACAAATTGATCCGCAGCTGGTCTTTACGTAAGTTTTAGTATTATTTATAATGGTCTGACAAACGTAAACGGAACTACACACAACGCAGTCCTAGCCTTAGCTATCTTTGTTAAACCAGAACATAAATAAAAAATTAACTTCGTGACTACCAGGATTTCTTGAAATCGTTTTTTTTTTCTTAAGTGGCTCTTGTCATGCTTACCTTTTTAATTGGAATGCTTTCTAAAGATTTGTGTTTTGGGGCAGGAAATGCCACTTATGGCACCAAATTTGGGCACAGTCATAGGAAGGGACAATATTTTTGTAAATCTGGCATACTTTTTCAAAGTATAGGGATTTGATTGTATACCTAGAAAATAAAGTCACATTACTAGATCGTTCACATTATGAAAACATTGGACAAAATCAAATTACAGTCCCAAACTTTAGGTTGTCCTGTGTGCAGGTAAATCACGCTATAAAGGTTCATTTCCTCAGTGTGCATGAAGAAAGGTGAACCAGTTTCTGCGATAAAAAAGGGTAGGTTTTGTTGAACCCACAATGACTTCTTTCTTTGCTCTCATTGTACTGCTGTAGAAGTAAGGCAGACAATTTAAGTTCCACTCCTGAAAGCCACAAAAACATAAAGAATTTTGGAATACGATAGTTTACAAAGAAAAGACGACTATTTGTTAAGACAATTACTTTCATACTGGAATCAAAAAGAATCATGTCTTCTATGTCGGTCACATATTGCACGTCTTTAAATGCGGCGGCCATTCTTTTTGGGTCCCGAAATCGATCCTGTCCAATTTCTTTGAACGCTCAACGTCAGACAATCTAGAAATTGTAAAAAGATATCATTACTGTCAGTTGCAGTCATTTTTTGAATGCCTATCATGCAAAGAAAGCTGTTTATAAAGTGACAATAGACAAACTTTTCTGGATTCATTTTTCAAACATTTAAAAAAGGGCTTACTGCTTTTCCCTTTGGAGCCACTTGCGAACACTGATTGGTCCATCATGTTGCATCACCTCCCCCTCAGATCCCTTTACAGAGTAAGTGTTCGGAGTCACCTCCCAGTTAAGTGTATCGGTCAAGGTTACTGGTCTATATGGTGTTTCCATTATCAGGGGGTGGTTTTATCTGAACAAAGAAATGAACATTGGTTCCCACGTAACACTAATAAATAAAAAAAAAAAGGGTAAAAATCAAATAATACTTGAGTTAAAGCTAAGACACATACGCAACAAAATAAACATTTTTAGTTGAATTTTATTTTTTCCTCTCTTTAAAAAAGAAAACTTACATAGAGACCTAGTCCATTTGCTTTCAATTTGTGGCACGATTGAAGACAAGTACAGGTTAAAGTCTTAGATACTCTAGCCGCAAAGATCTCTTCAATGATTTCCTGAAAATAACAAAATAATTCCTGATAAGGCAATGGCAATTAGGTTGGGTAAAAGTTCAATCTACAAGTGTCTTATGTCTAGGTGCACATTCAGGAAGGCTTTATTTGCATACTTCTTCTGACGCTTCACTGTGTCAGAAACACATCAAAGAAGCCGTACGTCTGGGAACTTATTTCGGTTTTTATTTGGGGCTATCCCGTAATATTTATAAAAAGAAAATACGAACTACTTTGGGTACAAGGTTTCCAGATTCAGTCCTTCAAACAGAGCCTACAGCGGGCTAGGTGTGAGGTAACAAAGATGGTTAATATGACAAATTGATAGGAGTCCTTAAAAACATGAGTGCCGAAATATCCCTAATCCCGGAATCGCCTCGCCCGCTCGCCGCCGTCAGTCCGAGCGACGGGCACACAAGCCAAATCGCAACTGGTCGGGCACTGATTCCCCGCGAAGTCGTACACTCCAGGATTCGATAACGAAACACGAAGTCCCAATTTATCGACTCTAGAAGCTAATAAACAGGGAAATAGTGGCGATAGAAATCGGTCAACTTTGGCCCAGTCCCCGTACATTTTTAAACATTCCGCGATTGCTGTCCCCCCCCCGTATTTTTTTAAAAAAAATTATTAGCCCATAGTGAATCGCGAATCTCCTTATCGGAAACCAAATAGATGTGACTTTCTGTCATCAGCACCCTTAACGTATGAAACCATGTCTATCCTCGAGAAATAATGATTAGGGTCGTATGTGGACGGGAAAACGGCAACTCCGACCCGCCTGGGGTCCAGTTCGGGGGTCAAAAAGGAAAATTTTTGGTCTCATTTGAACCCTACCGGGATTCGTAAGTGGTTCTGGGGTCAAAATCGTTGCCATATTATCGTCCATCAGCACCCTCAAAACCATACGAAACAATGTCCAAGCTCGAGTTGAAAATTTGGTCCGTATTTATACCGCACCGGTGTTTCGAACCTTGGGTCTTGGGACAAAATGTATCTCATTTTCGTAATCGGCCCCCCCGAAAACAATGTGAAACAATGTCAAACTCGAGTCGAAAATTTTGGTCGTAATGGTTTAACCCCACCGGGATACGAACCTGGTCCTGGGGTCAAAATGGATCTCATTTTCGTTTGTCAAGCACCCTCGAAAACAATATTATACAACGTCCAACTCGAGTCGAAAATTTTGATCGTAATTTTTACCCCACCGGGATTCGAACCTGGGCCCTAACTTTTCCGATCGCTTCGAAATTAACACCGTTGTCCTTATTACGTACGCCCCGAAATTTTCCAAAAATACCCCTACATGCCCTTCTAGCGGCCCTCCGTTGCAGAGATCCTCCTGTACACCATGTAAACCATGATGCACCTGCAGCAAAGCGCCCCTGGGGCACGGATCGAAAAAGCCGTCACCGGTCGGTTCTTAGGTTCACCCTGGGAGGCTGCATACCAAATTTGGAGAAGATCGGACCACCGGGTTGGTGACATCGAGAGGACCACGGGAAGACCTCGGACGGACGAACTCACAGCACGCAACATACTATATGCCCGTCCTCCGATATTTATTTTTCATAAATAATACGGGGCGGGCCAAAAACGCGTCTTTTTTTTTATTTGGCCAACTGCCCTGCGCCCCCGGCCCTCTGACCCACTGTGCCACAGAACAAACAAACACACTGAAAATCTATCGGCGTGACATGGGAGGCAAAAAGTCAGAATAAGAGAGACAGCGAGAGAGAGAGAAAGAGAGAGAAAGAACGGACATATACACAGGACGCAACGCGTAGGGCCATAAGACGCCACGCGTAGCCGAGAACCTAGCGTCCTATACCTGGCAGGGAAGCGGCAAGGAGGGGCTCGGCATTTACAGGAATCTACCAAGCATGCAACAAATAGCGGCTGGAGACGCCGCGCGGGCCGAGGCGACCGAGGAGCCGATTAGCTGGCAGTGAGCTGCATAAGTGGTAAAATCAGCCCTTCGGGTGTGGAAAATGGCCCAAATGGCACGGTTTAGTCTGAAATTGGCATTTTTGTTTATAGGGATTTAAAAATACCGGTAACAAAAAAACCCTTACCGCAAGATACGGTAAGATTGGTATTATACCGTAATATTACTGTATTTTTGGTCATTTGCAAAAAGCCAAGTTTTAAGCAGAAATGGCGTCATGATCTATCTTTGAACTCAATTTACTTGATGTTCTAGGCCGCTACTTTGATTTGGAAAGGTTAAGCAATGATTTATGTGGAAGAAAATGTATGAAAACCAGATATGCGTCACAGCAAGCTGGTCACTTCAAGCGTAGCCTACTAAAGTCGTTTTTGACCTTTCAAAGTTAGAATATCCGGCCGGCTGATATCGTTCAATAATTCTTTTCTAGGTATACGGAAGTCAAAGTTAAGCGTCGTAATTGATAAAAGTCGATGTTTTGACCGAAATCATCAGTTTTTGGCGCATTTTGCTATCTTTTGCATGACCCAAAATTACCGAAAATTTTGCCTTTGTGTAACTTACGGTAAGTTACAATATTACTTACCAAAGTTACGGGTAATATTACGCGCCTTTAAATCAATAAGCACATAGCAAAACAGTAGAAGATGTTAAGAAAACCTCGTCAAATGTATTTTGAACCATTGATTCTAGTCCCAGCCGAAAATCTCGGTTACGATTACGGCCGGTCACGACTCTGATTCCGACCCCGATCGGGAGAGTTCCGGTTACCGTCGTAACTTTGGACAAGGTCCGGTTACGGGCACGATCGGGTACGATCGTAACCGGACGAAGTTGCGATTACGAACGGCATCTGATGGGCGACCGTTGCGAAGTATGGAGGAGCGAAGAGTCAACAAGTCCGTTGCCTGATATCTGTGTATGTGTACCTAAATGATGGCAGGGCGACCTATGCGCGCTACGCCCAATTTTGACGCCAAAACTTTGTTGTCAGTTACCCTTTACAAGTTATTGAGTGTTTGTGAAAATTTACTGGAGACTTCAACGCATGGGCAACGCATCATGGAGTCCGATCGTAATCGGGACAAGTCCGATCACAACCGGAGATTCTTGTCGTAGTCGGTAATTAGGTCCGATTTCCGACCGTAACCGGGAAATTCGGACGATTTTCCGATCGTAACCGGTAATATTCTACGGGATCGTAACCGAGATTTTCGGCTGGGAAGCGCGAGGGAGCAGAAAGAAGAAGGAGAGGGGAGAGGAATCGACTCAGCCACAGGCGTCGTCCGGGACGCCAAGCAGACCCCCCTGCAGGC